>JAIFGZ020000500.1:0-321366 GCA_019925245.2 Oryza australiensis
GTGGTCGACCTAAGGCATCGGACTTCACCTAAGGCATCGAAGATACATCGAAGGCCTTAACAGGCGACGTACATTGGCTAGTGGTCGACCGAAGGTCATCTAAGCACAGTGACTGATGTAAGGTTACTCTAAGTAGATCAGCGGACACTGCGGTCGACCGGACTTCGTAAAATGAGGTAAAGTTTTATTTCCGCTAAAACTTTGTTTTTGGGGTACCAACCATTCACCCCCTTGGTTGGCTTTTCTTAGGCATTCGATCCTACAAGTGGTATCGTGAGCCACATTTTTTCGTTTGGATTTTCTTTGATCTAAAGTTTTTCATCATATTCTGATAAATTTTCAACAAAACCGCATGTTTTTGATGGCACCGATTTTGCGTATTGGTGTAGTAAGATGCAATCTTATATCATGGCTCAAGACTATGATGTGTGGCAAAAGGTTGACACTTCCCTACACCATACCCGATGCCATTAATACCGATGCTTTGAAAACTGAGTTTAATATTAATTGCAAAGCTCGAAACATTTTGTTGAATGGAATTTCGCGTTCTAATTTTGATCGTGTTTCTCATCTTCAAACCGCAAATGAAATTTGGAACGTTTTTGAAAACTTTCATCAAGGAACTACAAACATTAAAGAACTTCATCGAGATCTTTTAAAAAGGAATATATAAAATTTGAGATGAAACTTCAATAAGCTTTTGGATGATTATCTTGGTAGGTTTAACAAAATTTTGAGTAATCCGAGATCCGTTGATTCTTCTTATGATACTAATTATCCACAATCTGAGATTTCGCCAGCTTTTAAATGGTCTTGATATGTCTCGTTTAGGAGATGAAAGTAACTTCTATTCAAGAATCTTTTAACATTGCAAATTTGACTTTTTGGATTCGCTTTATACAAAACTCAAAACTCACGATGAATATTCTTTCTCGAAAACGGATTCTAAGTCAAGTGCTTTGATTTCTCCTTCGACTTCTTCGCATGTTGCTTCTTCATCATCTCCAAATGCTCTTGCTTTAATTAACACCATGTCCGATGAACAACTCGAGCAATTCGAGGAGGAGGATTTGGCTCTTGCTACTAACAAACTTTCCGAGCTATGAACAGTTAGGTTCAGAAGAAAGGAGGACTCAACGCGTTGCTTTGAGTGCGGCGCCTTGATCACATCCGCTCCAACTCCGCCCCCAAGCTTGGGAGGAGCAAGAAGGAGGACAAGAGCACCGAAAAACAAAAGATGACAAGCCCAAGGGTAGGCGCTCCAAGGAGATGATCAAGAGCAGAATGAGTCAAGTCTATGCCGCTTTTTGAGCCACTCAAATACATAGACTCGACAAAGGAGGAGGAGAAGGGCAAGAACATCTCCGGCGTCCTGCCTCATGACGCGTGGAGATGAAGATTCTTCGATGAAATCTGAAGAAAATGAGGTAAACTCACTTGAGGATGCAATTCTTGTTTTAAGTGCTAAGAATAAAAATGTGAGAAAATGTTTAAAAACAAGAATTGGTAATTGAATCTTTAAATGCTGAAATTGCTAGATTGAAATCTCTTATTCCCAATGATGATAATTGCAAAAATTGTGAGGTTTTAATGTTGGAAATTTCAAAAGATTAGGGATGTCAATAATTCTCAAATATTGGCTTCTAAATCTTGTTTAACTTGTGATGCTAATGAATTGAAACTAAAAGATGCGTTAGCTCGTGTTAAGCACATGGAAAAAATAGTTAAACAAGATGAGGTAGCTTCTTGCCTCTAGATGTCGCAAAGGCAAAGATGTTTTAATTGATTGTGAAAATTGTGTTAATCTTGGAAAAGAAGTTTCTTACTTGAAAAGTTCTTTGCAAAAATTTTCGATTGTAAGAAACAATTTAACATGATTTTGACAAATCAAAAGTGTGTAGTGACAATAAGGGAATAGGTTTTGATGCTCATGATTATTACACCAAAATCCTCCAAATGTTTTAGAATAATGAAAAAAGTGGAAATCTTGACAAAATCTAACACCATGAAAACAACAAGTCTCATGGCTGAAATTTGCCATCTCTTTCGTTTATCTAAAAGAAACTAAACCTAATTCTTCAAAACCATCTGTTACTAAAGACAAGTTTTCTTGCTCCCTTTTTGTGGTAAAGATGGTCATCTTATTGGTTTTTGTTTCGATTAGCACGAAAACAAAAAAGGAAAGAGAATAATTTTGCAAAATCAAAGTGGCAAAAATCTGTTTTCTGGGAAGGCCGGTCGACCGTTGTAGCTTGGTCGGACCGGCACTGCTGCCTGCATCTGGTCATCGACGGCACTGCTCCTGGCCGACCGACGATGGCGCCTTGGCCAGACCGGCAAAGACCGCAGCGGTCGATCTGGCCCCCGAAGGAATTTTTCCCCAAAATTCCAAAACTCGTTTTCTCTCGTGGTTTTGTGCCTATTGGATCTACTCAAGTAGCGTGTCTCAAGATCCGGATTCCTAAGTTTCTTTTAACTAACCCTGCATCGATCGGCTTCAAACATCTTTTGTTTTGTAGGCTTTCATGGCGAGGAAGGAGAACGGTGGGATCATGGACTCCGGGTGTTCGCGTGCATGACCGGTGATAAGAAGTGGTTCTCCTCCCTCAAGATGGCATCCAAGACGGAATCAATAATCTTTGTGGGATGCTTCAACAAGTGCCGTTATCGCTACCGGATCCGTCTGGTAAGTGGCAAAGTTCGAATTGAAAGAGGTAGCTTTGGTAGAGGATTTAAAATACAATTTACTTTCGTTTCACAAATTGTTGATGAAAACTTTGAAGTTCATTTCAAGAAAACTGAAGTAAAATATTTGATTCTTTTGGTGATTCTCGTTTTGAACATTTCACATTATGGGAGAGTTTTTAAAGCTTATTTTGAAAACCCTTTCTCCTGTTGTTACTTGTTTAGTTGCTAAATTCAACAAAGATTTGATGTTCCGCATCGTAGACTTGGTCATGTTGGATTTGATCATTTGACTCATTTAAGTGGTTTGGATCTTGTTCGTGGTTTGCCAAAACTCAAAAAAGATCTTGATTTGGTTTGTGCACCATGTCATCATGGTAAAATGGTTGCTTCTTCACACACACCAATTCTTTCGTGATAACGGATGCACCTAGGACAGCTTTTACATATGGACACCGTTGGTCCAACTAGAGTGCACCGTTGGAGGAAAATGGTATGTGTTAGTTATTGTTGACGATTTTTCTCGATATTCTTGGGTTTTCTTCATGGCAACTCAAGGACGAGGCCTTTGGACACTTTTGAAGTCTTTTCTTCGCTTGAATTGTGAAATTCCCAACTCTTTGAAAACAATTAGAAGTGATAATGGTGGTGAATTTAAAAATGCATCTTTTGAACATTTTTGTGTTGAAAAAGGAATTGAACATCAATGTTCTTCTCCATGTGTTCCTCAACAAAATGGTGTTGTCGAAAGAAAAATCGTTCTTTGGTTGAAATGGCTAGGACAATGCTAGATGAATATCACACACCTAGAAAATTTTGGACCGAAGCTATTAACACTACTTGCTATGTTTCTAATCGCATTTTCTTGATGTTCTAAACTTGGCAAACTCCTTATGAGCTTCGCTTTGGTCTGCCACCAAAGTTTCACATTTGCGTGTTTTTGGTTGCAAGTGCTTTGTGTTAAAATTTGGAAATTTGGACAAGTTTGAATCACGTTCAATTGATGGTTTATTTCTTGGATGTTCCCGTACACCCTCGTGGCTATCGTGGTACTTGTTTTAGAAACTAACAAAATTGTCGAGACTTGTGAAGTCACTTTTGATGAGGCTAGTCCCGTACTAGACCGCATCTTTCAGTACACGCCATTGTGCTCGGGGGGAGTATGGTCGAATCTTTGAAGACTAAAAGCGACTTGGGATGGATGACGGCGAGGTCGACCTCGCAAGGTCAAACGGCACAGTGCCGTCTGGGCCGAGCTCCAGGTTTGCCGCACTGGCCAGACCTGTGAGACCCTGGGCCGACCTGGGCAGGCCGACTCTCTTTGGACTCCGTCGATTCCAATCAAGAAGATTCCTTTCTTCTGGGACCACACGACCAATGCTGAAACTGTAATATGAATCAACTTCCGAGATCACCGCACCCTTGCACATCCAATACCTACATCCGCCAAGATACAAATAATAGGTTATTTAAATGAGCGCACTTCACGAGATCTAAGGTAATCGCGCATGACTCGCGAATTCCTGCTTTTGTTGCTTCTTTTGAACCCAAAGATGTTACTCATGCATTAACCGATGAATCGTGGATTAACGCCATGCATGAAGAACTTGAAAATTTTGAAAGAAATAAAGTTTGGTCTTTAGTTGAACCTCCTTTTCGGGACATAATGTTATTGGAACCAAGTGAGTTTTCAAAAATAAACAAAAATGAGGATGGTTTGATTGTTCGGCACAAGGCTAGACTTGTTGCTCGTGGTTATACTCAGTGTGTGGAGGGTTTGGATTTTGATGAAACTTTTGCTCTCGTTGCTAGGATTGAGGCAATTAGGTTTTTGCTAGCTTTTGCTGCTTTTAAAGGTTTTAAATTGTTTCAAATGGATGTTAAAAAGTTCTTTTCTAAATGGCTTTATTCAGAGGAAGTTTATGTTAAACAACCACCGGGTTTTGAAAATCCTTATTTTCCCAACCATGTTTTTAAACTTTCAAAAGCTTTATATGGTTTGAAACAAGCACCTAGAGCATGGTATGATAGACTTAAGAATTTTTTTCTTGAAAAAGGTTTTCAAATGGGAAAAAATTGACAAAACGCTTTTTGTTCTTAAGCATGGTGAAAATCAACTTTTTGTTCGATATATGTTGATGATATCATCTTTGGTTGTTCAACTCACTCTTTGGTTGTAGAATTTGCCGAGAGACTATGCGTGAGGAGTTTGAGATGAGTATGATGGGTGAGCTATCGTATTTTTGGGATTACAAATCAAGCAAACACCTCAAGGTACGTTCATATTCATCAAACAAAGTACACCAAAGATCTTTTGCACAGTGTTCAAGATGGAGAGTTGCAAGCCACCCTCTACACCATTGGATCTACTGCGTTCTTGATCCCGATGAAGATGGTGAAGCTGTGGATCAAAGAAGTATAGAAGCATGATTGGATCCTCGTTGTATCTAACTCGCTCTAGGCCGCACATACAATTTTGTCGTATGATTGTGTGCTTGCTTTCAAGCTTCTCCACGTGCTTCTCATCGCCAAGTCAAGCCAAGCGCATCATGAGGTATTTGAGTCATACACTTCGCTTGGCATTTGGTATTCAACTTTATCTTCTTGCTTAAGTGGTTATTCGTATGCTTGATTTTGCGGGTTGTGGTAAATTGATAGGAAAAGTACTAGTGGAACATGTCATTTTGTTGGAACTTCATTAATTGCATGGTCTTCTAGGAAACAAAATCTAGTGTAGCTCAATCCACTCCGCTGAATCCTCGAATATGTTGCCGCCGCTAGTTGTTGTTCACAAATTCTTTGGCTAATTTCTACTTTAAAAGATTATGTGGACTTGTTTTTGAAAATGTGCCTCTTTATTGTGATAATACAAGTGCCATTAACATTAAGCAGAATCGTTCAACACTCACGCACCAAACATATTGATATTCGCTTTTCACTTCTTGCTTTAGATCATGTTGAGAAGAAAGATGTTGAATTGAAATTTTTGGATACAAAATTGCAACTTGCTGGATATTTTTACAAAACCATTGGATTCTTCTCGCTTTGCTTTTCTTCGAGGGAATTGGGAATCATTCATCCCTTTGCATGTTTTGAGGGAGAGTTTTTGTACTTTGTTTTATCAAGCTATAAAATTAAAATAAATTGAAAAAGAGAGCTTTATCCATACATATTGTTGATCATGTGCATGCTAGCAATATTATGAAGATTTATTTTTCACTAGCATAGCTTATATATATTCTAGTATTTTTATGAGATCTATATTTTATATTTAAGAGAAATAATGTAATGACATTTTTTAATATTACACTTGAATTAAAGAAATATGCAATGTTGATACTAGTACTTGTGTTGGATTTTAAATGCTTATATATATTATGTTGCTTTAATTCTTCCTCAAATTACTTTAAAATTGCTCATTATGAAAAGAGAATAAAAGATTATCTATGAGAGGAAAATGAATACCGAATCTTGGAAACAGCCTACTCTTGACGACAAGGACGTATTCGATGTGAGCAGCAAAATAATGAGTACCTAATCCTTGGAAACAAATTCCGACGACAAGGACATACTCGAAATAAATGAGAGAAAAAAGAGCAACAAATATGGCTCAAATCAATATGAAAAGCTTTTCTCTTGAATTATATGTGCAAAAAGGTATATTTGAGAAAGAATAAAGCTTGCAATAGGTATATATATTTGGGTTTATCTTTCAACCTATGTGCTTGTAAAGATGTTGCATTATAAATCATTGAAACTATGAATCTTCATTGTGTTATTGCTCTTAATTATAAAATATTTGATTCATGATTATACTTTAATGCATATTTGCTATCTACTTGATAAATTTATCTTCTTATTGCAACACATGACTTACTTGCTTTATGTATGGTGCTAAGCTCTTAAACATTTATAAACATAATTCCTATGCTTGATGAATTCATTGTCTAAACAGTAGGAGAAAATAATGTTGTTTAGAGAACTTTTTGCATGGGAGAACAAAAGAAGTTTATGTTTTTTGGGGTCAAAGGAATTTTTCTCTTTAAAAAGGGGAGATATTTTCTTTGATTTTTGAGCTCTCAAATGCTTTTATCATTTTTGTTTTTTAATTTTCAAACACCAAAATAACTCTCGCTTTGTTTGCCAATGTGTTCATCAAGGGGATTGATAATCAAAGTGTGTTTGATTCTTTATTTGATGATGAACAATTGGCGATGGGATTTATTGGTTTGAGTGTTTTGATTTTGGAGAGTTAAATTTTTGACGATGAACGTTGTTCATTTGGCCACATGGCTTCTTGGCCTGATCAAGCGTGATTTCACGGCTCTGACTGGAGAGGAAGTGGCGGTCGACCGGCAAGTTGCTCGTTGCGGTCGACCGCCGAGCTAGTCCTGACCGGTTGCCGATTTTGTTTTGGTTTTGGTTTTTGCTTGTTTCCTTATACATACATGGAAGTTTCGCTGCTCCTATGCACGGTCTCAAGTTGTTTATGCCAACAATGAGTCAAGTTTGGATAGCTTGTGCCTCTGATATGGTATTCTTTACGCCTCGGGAAAGTGTTGCTTGGTGATCGAGAGCCTGAGTCAACTTGGAGATAAGGTGACGTCGAGATGGATCATGCGGGATGCTGAAGGGTAGAGTTTGATGCACATAATTGAAAGTTTCCATATGGCATACAATGGAGATATTGTTGCGTATGTAAAGCGGACTTTCGATTTTAGGAAACCGAGCTTTGTTACGGTTGGTTTATCTATAGTTTGTTTCTTGTACGGGAAGGTTTTCTTAGCTGGATTAGGGCTTCTTGTATGAGTAGGATCTGCGTGGCTCTTGGTCGCGGGATCTTGGGTATAAATAGTGAGGGAGGCGTGGCTCTCGAGACGCTTTGAGTTCAAGCTTTTAGAGTTTCCAAGTTAGGGTTTCAAGTTTAGATTGAGATCTCGTGAGGAGTGCTTTGTTTGCACTTTGTAAACACTGTGAGAGTTTGAATAAAGATCAATCTTCTTGAGAATTCTTTGTGTCTTCTTTCTTCCTGGTGCGGCGGCGAAATTGTTTGTTCAAACCGACCGCAACCGGTTAGACCGCAGATACTAGGCGGCCGACCGCGCCCTTCCTTATAGACCGCAAGTACATTGGCGGTCGACTCCGGCGGCATCGGACTTCATCGGGCGTGCGGATACATCGACACCGGCCGAGGCGATCGGCTACAAAAGGGCAACAGATCGAAGGTCATCTGGGTGGTCGACCGACAAGGCTGGGGGTCTCGCTAGACCGGCACGACACCTGCGGTCGACCGACTTCGAAAAAACAGAGGTAAAGTTTTATTTCCGCTAAAACTTTGTTTTTGGGTACTCAACCATTCACCCTCTGGTTGGCTTCTTTCGAGGCATTCGATCCTACAAGTGGTACGTGAGCCACATTTTTCTCGTTTTGGATTTTCTTTGATCTAGTTTTTCATCACATCTGATAAATTTTCAACAAAACTGCATGTTTTTGATGGCACCGATTTTACAAAGATTGGGTGTAGTAAGATGTAATCTTATATCATGGCTCAAGACTATGATGTGCGGGCAAAAGGTTAACTTCCCTACACCATACCCGATGCCATTAATACCGATGCTTTGAAAATTGAGTTTAATAATAATTGCAAAAGCTCGAAAACATTTTGTTGAATGGAATTTCGCGTTCTAATTTTGATCGTGTTTCCATCTTCAAACCGCAAATGAAATTTGGAACGCTTTGAAAAAACTTTCATCAAGGAACTACAAACATTAAAGAACTTCACGAGATCTTTTAAAAGGAATATAAAAATTTGAGATGAAACCTCGTTTCTGGATGATTATCTTGGTAGGTTTAACAAAATTTTGAGTAATCCGAGAGATCTCGTTGATTCTTATGATACTAATTATCCACAATCTGAGACTCCGCCGCTTTTAAATGGTCTTGATATGTCCGCTTAGGGAGATGAAAGTAACTTCTATTCAAGAATCTTTAACATTGCAAATTTGACTTGGATTCGCTTTATACTAAACTCAAAACTCATCGATGAATATTCTTTCGAAAACGGATTCTAAGTCAAGTGCTTTGATTTCTCCTTCGACTTCGTATGCTGCTTCTTCATCATCTCCAAATGCTCTTGCTTTAATTAACACCTCATGTCCGATGGAACAATCCTCGTGAGCAATTTGAGGATAGAGAGGATTTGGCTCTTGCTACTGTAACAAACTTTCCAGAGCTAATAAATGAGTTAGGTTCGTGAAGCCAGTTGAGGACCAACGTGCTTGCTTTGAGCGCGCCTGATCACATCCGTCCAACCGCCCCAAGCTTGGGAGGAGCAAGAAGGAGGACAAGAGCATCAAAAACAAAAGATGACAAGCCCAAGGGTAGGCGTCTGGGGAGATGATCAAGCAGCAGCTGAGTCAAGCTCCAACGTTTTTGAGCCACTCGCCGACATAGACTCGACTGAGGAGGAGAAGGGCAAGAACATCTCCGGCGTCTGCCCCATGACGCAGAAGATGAAGATTCTTCAGATGAAATCTGAAGAAAATGAGGTAAACTCACTTGAGGATGCAATTTTGTTTTAAGTGCTAAGAATAAAAATGTGAGAAAATGTTTAAAAAAACAAGAATTGGTAATTGAATCTTTAAATGCTGAAATTGCTAGGATTGAAATCTCTTGGCCCAATGATGATAATTGCAAAAATTGTGAGGTTTTAATGTTGAAATTTCAAAGATTAGGGATGTCAATACCTCAAATTTTGGCTTCTAAATCTTGTTTAACTTGTGATGCTAATGAATTGAAACAACAACTTCTTTAGCAACTCCCTATCCTTTCCTTCCGACTAAAAAACTTCACACTCCACATGTGGCATGAACGTAGATCTTGCCCTCATGCTTGACGACCACCTATGCGGTTGTTGGAGAAACGAGAACTCCAAGTCCCCCAGCCCGGCATCACACACTTTTGGAGCTTTGCAAGAACACATACACAAAATTTATTGTTTACCATCTATCGCCTCAAGCAGAGGTGACCTACGATGCCGGCCTAGAACCGTAGGGCCCGGCTCCTCCTCGGCCCCCTGGCCTCGCCAGATACAAAGGTGAATGGTTAACTTTTTCAGATACCAAAAGGAGTGTGAAGACGACAAAATCTATTTCTTCAAGAGTTGGAATAGTAGTTTGATGACGATGCTCCACCTAAGACATGTCCATCATGAACTCCTTTTGTCTTTGACATTTTCGAAGCTCATATCCAAATTAATGAGACATTCTATAAAGAAGCGAGGAAGCACACGCGGCCCTAGGTACAAATTCTGAGGGTCCGGGTGTGGAATAGGCTCTGGGGTAGGCACTCGCCCAGGGGTGGAGACTCCGCCTGGGCACATGACAAATGGCTAGGGGCCCTAAGCCAGACCGAAAGCACAATTCCCCATTACTCCCTGCTCACGCCGGGATTCTCTCCATCTGCTAAGTGGGCCTAGGGCCGACCTACTTTCAAATGTGATAGTTTTGGTTGGCGTGGAGGAAGACAATTGAAGAACAACTCACCTGCCTTCATCTCAAGGACACAGGCACCGCATGCACCCCTTTGCATGCCATGTCCTGTCAAGGAATAGGGAGGAGTGCGACGGTCACCCATGGTGCCCCAATGGTTTTCATCTTGCACGTTACGAGGAATGACTGATGGGCCCCATGGTGACTAAGTGGATGCCGGTTGATTCTATGCCCATCCGTCAACCGGAGAGCTAGGCCGTCACATTTGATTGCAGTTGTCAAGGGACACCGACAAGACTATGCATAAACATGTTTCCATGCAAAGTCTAATTGTGTGCTCTCTTCAAAGCACAAAGGGAGGAGATATGCAACATAAAAAGTGGTTGGACTTAGTTCAAGGTGCCTCGTAATCTACCCATTTAGATGAAGGGACAACAATGTACCAATTGATCTAATTGGGGTTTTTACCATTTTATTATAACTCAATTGATTTTTGATTATAGAAGAGACCTTCATTTTAGCGTTGATGTACTATCTAAAGTCTTGTCATGGGCAACTAATTTTTAGAATTAGTTTCATGTAACTTTAGCCTAACCTAAGATTCTAGATCTTTCAAGGAGGGTTGATTCCGCTGAAAGCATGGGAAGAATTGTTACCTCCTTGATAGTAAGGGCGTTGTTGGTTTTATCCTTGGCCTCTTGTGAATGATACCCATTGTTATTCGATAGCATGCGTCTTCATGGGTCCGGGCAACAGCTCCCCGAGTGGCCGTTGTTGCCGCATGTCTCACACATCATGTAAGCATCAATAGCTTGAACTCCTTCGACCTTGTCGTCTAGTTTCTTCAACAAGAGGTCCAAGCTTAGTGGTGAGCATATCCGCTTTCCTCTTAACGGAATGCATGCCCTACTTATGGGTTTGGAGACGATCGTCGCTCTACCCTTGATTGGAAACCATCTTCTCAATTAACTCCGTCGCATTAGCAACGGTTAATGAAAGAAGGCTCCTCTCACAGCAACATCAATATGATCACGTGCCGTAGTTAACTCGTTGTAGAAATTTCGAATAATTAGCTCCATCCATCCCGTGGTGAGGGCAAGCCAAGATATACTTGGAAGTGCTCCCCCACTTCAAGGATTGATTCATTTGATGTTCTGCCGGAAATTCCTTGAAATTCTCCTTAACGAAGGGCATTGGTTTTTTACCCATCTAGAAGAACTTCATGAGGAACACATTGGAGCATTTATCCTGTGAGTCCACAGACTTCTGGCTCTCACGTACAAGCATTGTTTCGCCTCCCGATGAGACAATTAAACAATGAGTCGATGACATCTTTTGGTGGACTCTGATGCTGAAAGTGCTGCGTATCTCCAGAATGATTGGATGAGCGCTTGCGCCCTCATTGGCTTTCCCACTGCACGGGTTAGCCTTACACCATGGCCTGCCCGTCTTGATTTCAAAACCGGCTTAACCATGCTAACCGTTGGTCCCGTAAGGACGTTTGCACCAGGGTGCTACAAAAACCACCAGGGTCTTCGCCACAGCTTGATTGTGCTTTGATTGTTGGTTCACTTGTCGTAGAGATCACTTGAGGAGGGATGACACGAGGTCGAACTCTTTGCACAAGTGCTTTTGGATTTGGATTATAATTTGTTGGCAAGTTGAAATTGGTCATAGAATACCCCGTTTCACATAAAAGAGAAAATAGACCAAGGTAAGCCCGCTGTAGAGCAAATATAAGTCTTCCCAAGAACAACGCTAGAAATTTAATATGAACATATCAATAATTTAGTAATTTAATATTTTCATCTTAGACCAATGTCTTCCCGGCAACAACGCCGTGCAAAATGCTCCAACCCAACCAACTTTCTCTAGTGGATTTGATGGATTAGAGCCGAGGGTGGTTTGATCGAACCCCGGTTTGACCGAACCCCCCAACCGCTCCAACCCCCACCAACTTTCCAAAGTTGACTTACAAGTGGGCCCTTATGGCACTTCCTGTGTGTTTGGCCCCACTTTAAGTCGGTTTCACCTCGACTTCAGGGCCCTCCAATCCATGAGATGCCGATGTGGCGAGTGTTGATTGATTCGGAAGTTATGTTTCTTTGCCACACGAAGCGTGCTTTCACTTCATTTATTCATATAAGTTCCTGCATTCAAATATTCTCTAAGGACATGTGGAACTTTATTAATTCTAAACCTATATGCATATAATAATAGCTAATTTTCTTTTATTTCCGAGGTCCTGGGTGGACAATCAGAATTGGTACTTAACGACCGTCAATAGGGACCTATGGTCACCGGGCGGCGTGCGACGAGATGCGGCGTGTGCACGGAGTGGCGCGCACTCGGGGAGGAGGGACGGCCGAGAACAGGAGGGAGGGGCAAGCTCTCACTACGGCTGCGGTTCCCAACGCGAAGGAAAGATGACGGTGCAACCGGTGAATGCGGCCATGATCCAAGGTGAAAGAAGAGCAACATCCAAGTGGTGGCTAAGGGACCTCATGGTCTCGCGAACCCGAAGGTGGCAAAACAGCCGCAGCTCGCCGGTGAATGGCGCGATGGCTAGAGGTGGCTAGAGCGGCGAAGAGTGGAGACTCTAGGGTCCGACAAAGGCGGGAGCAAACTAGAGTGCAAGGGCTGTTAGCATTTTGGGAAATGAAGGAGCGGAGCTTCGGGCATGATTTATAATATTGAGGCTTGGACATGTCCGAAATGTGCGAAAATGGTGGTGGTGTTGGGAGAGAGTGGAGAGGAACTGGTCAGCAAATTTGATTTTGAATCCTCGCCGCTTCGTCTCCATGTTGTGCACTTTGAGGAGCGGGGAGAGAGGGAGCGTGGTCTCCGAGGCGGTGGCCGAGTGGACGCGAGGGTCACTTGGGAGAGGGTGGTAGGCCGACGTTAGCCCACTCTCTTCGACTAGAGGTAGGGGATGGATGGGACCAACCCGCTCTGTCCCGGAGAAGGAGGCGAGGCGGACTTTGTGGTTGGCAGGCCGGGCGGTGCCACGCAGCCGATCGGTTGGTATTTCTTACGGGCCATAGATAAACCTCGCAAGCGCATGGAATACCAAGCAGCACTTCACCCTAGGAGTATTCTAAGGTATATCGAATCTTCACAAGGAATGTGTGTGAATTATCTATGTCGTTCATCCAAGGACACCAAGAATTTATAAGCAGAGTGGTATAGAGAAGATTTCTTAAGTGGTTGAGGCTCTAGATAGATGGTAAATCGCTTACTCTATTTACTTACTTTGGGCGCGGGCTTACACTTGGTCTACCGAGTGACTATGGCCAAAGCTCTACGACATTCCCGAACGTGAAGGATTACAAAGGACGGATAGGGATGTCACCACCTACCGCCTCCTCTATAACCCATGGAGTACGCGACAAACAAAGGTAAACCCCTAGCATTAGACACCACGTCCAAGCGCTATTGATTACTACTCTCAGTCTGGCCAAGAACTCCCATCTTCATTAGGGTCTTAGACTAGAGCACCCACAAATGGATGATGATCCAATAAGTAAATGAAGTAAAGTAATTACTCAACATAAAGGAGTTGCAACCATATGAAATCACGAACACTTAGTTGATTGAATAAGTATCCGTTGCGGTACAAGACGGGAGGTCGGGTGCCGAGATACCCGACACTCCTCTCGGACTACCCCTCACTCTCTACCCTACTTTCTAAGCACTAGAGAACTAGGGCTACGTCTTTGGAATGGAGCTTTGATCTTCTTGTGTTGTGTGTTGAGAGTGAAGTGAAGCCCTTTTATAGCCTTCAAATGGCGGTTGATAGGTCAAGCCCTCGCTAAACATGCATAATCGTGCCATTGGGGATTCAGAGCGTCCACGTGGAACGTGGAGATGAGGCCGGGCTGGTTCGGCCGAACCGTGGTCAGCCGAACCTTGGCCATCGCCTGTCTCCACGCTTTACCAAAGGGATGGCAGGTAGGCCCCTTAGTCGGTTCTGGGTGTTTGGCCCCACTTTGAGTCGGATTCAGCCGACTGGGCCCTCCAATCCGTCGAATGCCGACATGGCAAGAGTCATTTCGATTGGCCTGGAGTTGTGTTTCTTCGCCACGTAGGTGTGTTTTGCTCCATTTCTGGGCGTAGCTTTAATCACCTGTAGACAAATATTTACCAACACCGTGGAACGGATTAGTAAATAACCCTATCTCTACGTATCCGTTTTATGTGATTGACGATTTGATTTAGTATTTAAGGACCGTCAACAACACCCACACTTATCCTTTACTCGCGCTCCCAAAGCTCATGGATATCAAACAGAGTATGGACTTCCCGTAGTAATGCAAACATACAAGGTATTCCAATTTCTTACATATACCCGTGAACTTTGAAGTGTCTACCATGTCATCTTGGGTGATTGAAGAATGAAACAACCTTGATTCGAATAACCTCTACTTCTTATAATAAATTACCTTAGGGTTTTTCTTTATGCTCATAAAAACATAACTTTGCTATTACTCCTCAATTGATTCTCTCATATCACTCAATGTGTTTGACTCCTCACCAAGACTTTGATGTTGCATGTTCTTATCCTACCTTTCTAATAAGGCTTATGTGGAGCTCATGATAGGGAAATAAGAATGACATACTTGCATCAAATATTTTGTAAAGTCAAAGAGTAGATCCAAGAAGAATACTAAACATGCAACCATGATCAAGCTTGTGCATAAATGTGCAAGGGGATATGTGAGCGAAAAATGGAAAAAAAAAGAAAAAATGGGTTGGTGACTCTTTTGTATGATCCTCCTCCCTATCTTTTATTTAGAAACATGGCTCGCTCTTTTTTCTTCCGAGATACACATAATCTCCTTCAAAACTCAAGTGCATTCGTCGATTGTCGCATAACTTTTCTCGACGTGACTAAGCTACTCGCAACCTTTCTTGGATAATGCTCACCTTTTCCTCAAACCTCTCTCAATATATCGGGCTTGCATAAACCCGACGTTCTCCTCGCGTCCCATCCCACAAAAGTGGCATACGACACTTTCGCGATACAAAGCTTCAAAAGGGGCCATTTGCAAACTAGCCTCGATAACTCCAAGTTATTATAGGAACATTCAGCATAAGGTAAATTCCTATCCTAACTTCCGTGGAAATCCAAAAGCACAGCTCTCAACATATCTTCGAGAATTTGATTCACTCTTTCGCCTTTAACCACGCTTGAGAGTGATATGCAAGAGTAAAATTTAATCGAGTACCCATCTCTTCTTGAAGCTTTTGCCAAAACTTTGAAGTAAACCGGCTTCCTCTATCCGACATACTATCTTCCTTGACACATCATGCAAACAAATGATCCTTGCAATCGATGACGTTCTTGGTAACCCAAGTAATAAAACCCATTCCAATTTCTTCCCACTTCCATTCTGGTATCTTCAATGGTTGAAGTAAACTAGTTGGTTTCTGATGTTCTGCCTTCACTCATTGACATACATCACACACTGCAACATATTCCGCTATCTCCCCGTCCCTGTACCGGCCCACCAAAAACTCTCCTTAAGGTCTTGATACATCTTGCTTCACGTGGGTGAATGGAATATAACATTTCATGGATTCCTTTAGAACGGTACCTTTCAACTCTTTGCTATCGTGTACACGATTCTTTCGCCCAACCATACGCTTCCTTGCTCATCTTGCGGTGTAACCGATGGCTTTTCCTCTTCTCATATTCTTATTAATCTCCTGTGTATCTCGGATCATTTACTTGAGCTTCTCTCAATTGATCTATAAGAGTGGGTTGAGCCTCTAAAGCTACGACAAAACCTTTTCTTACTATTCCCAAGTTCAACTTCTCAAACTCCTTGCATAACTCCAAAGGCAAATCGACGTCCATCCAAGTATTGCAAGAACTCTTCCTACTTAAGGCATCTCGCCACGACATTAGCCTTTCCGTGGATGATAACGAATTTCCATGTCATAATCCTTAATTTACTCCAACCATCTTTGTTGACGCATATTCGAGATCCGGGTGAGTAAAAATATACTTCAAACTTTTATGGTCGTGCTGTACATCTCTCGTACGGTTCCCAAACAGATAGTGACACCAAATCTTCAAAGTATGCACTACGTAGCCAATTCAAGATCATGGGTTGGCTAACTTTTCTCATGAGGTCGTAGTTATGTAGATGTGTAGGCAACCACCATCCCATCTCGCATCAACACACAACCCAAGCCCAGCCGGGATGTGTCGCAAAGAAACCTAGAAACCTTTTCTCGGATCGTAAAACTAGCACTAGCGCAAATACTAAACACTTCTTCAACTTTTGAAAACTATGCTCACAATCTTCCATCCACTCGTACTTCGTTAACGACCAAATTTGGTAAGCGAATCCACAGTTTGAAGCACCGGATTGAAGCGGAATCAAGGGAAACATGTGACTCGAAAACAGAGGCTACATCGGCTGAATCCGACCGGCCAAGGAATCCGCCGGCTAAGTTCGAGTCGACTAGGATAGCCGATAGCCGATTTCGAGCTGGAAATAGAAGATGGGACCAATCCCTGAAGGAACGCGTGAAGATAGTCGTTGATTCGGCCTTTCCAAGTGCTTTGAAGAACGGATAACATCCTATAACGACAATTGTATCTTTAAATTAGGATATTCTATATAGTTTCCTTATAGATAAGGTCGGTTTGTTAGAATATTTGTAATTCAATCTGTAATAGGAATCGTGTTTGTTACGGACTCGTTGTATATCCGGGTATAAATATGACCTCGAGATCATGTAATCAAATATACACAACTCAATACAACCTCGACGCATCGCCAACCTTTTGTTTTCGTTTTTTCAATCTCGACAAGTTCTTGCCTCGTCTTTGGGTTGCATCGTTTCGATCTCCAAATAAGGTAATCTCTTGTTACAAGCGGTTTGTGTTATCGGGGTTAGTGCTTCCATCATTATTACACTCTGATTTTGATATTGTAAATTATTTAATTTATCATATACGGTATATAATTTAGATCAATTTCTAGATCTATCTCGCGATCGGCTAGTATCTCCTCGAAGACAATAGCCAATGGAGCTAGATCCAGGGGTTGATTTAGGTTATATGGTGTATCCACCATCTCGATGGACATTCATTAGCTTATATAGATCTCATGCTTCTTTTTGTACTTAATGCTACATCAATTTGATCTATTAAGTCGCTTTTAGAATCATCTAGATCTATTCGATTCAATGATTATTATTAGAGATAGCACCGGGTTTTCAAATGGTCTTACCTGTTTTTAGCCATCTTTTATGTATCACTACTCTGTTAGATGTGTTAAAGTCGTCTTTATATCAAGATCTTAATCTATTTAAATATACTAAGCTTTGGTATCAATCATAAGTCGCATTAACAAATGTACCATTGATCTTGGTTTAGTGTATTTAGTTTAGTTAATATCTTCATATAAAACATATCAAAGTATTAGCCGATTTACATTAGATCTCGCGACATCGGCTAAGTTATATATATATATAATTATTGCTCTAATGTGTTTTTAGATATAAGTGACTTATACCTGTCTTGGTACACTACCGATCTATCCCAATCACTTAGTCTAAATGTGCTTTGGAATAGTAATTATGAATTTGGGATATCTATAGCCGATCGAGTAAGATCTAATTATAATTTGATTGCCTATTCTTTGTTTCTTGTTGGTTACAAGATCAAACCAATCGGCACGCCGTGTGAATCATCAAAGACGATCCAATTTAGACCTGCACTAAAGTTGCGAGCACTTCTCAAAGCCAAGCGTGGGAAAATTCTCATCAATAACTTCACATCTTTCTCGCAGTAGACGAAGCCATTGGTTTGGCAATTTTGGAGAAATTTCAATAAATCTCGGTAATAACCCGCAAGACCGAGACATCCTCTGGATTTCGAAATAGTTTTCGGTTGCTTCCAATTGATCATCGATTCCACATTACTTGGGTCAACAACCACTCCTCCGTAAGAGATGACATGTCCAAGAATCTTCACTTCCGACAACCGTAAATCACACTTGCTGAATTTAGCATACAACCGATGCTCTCTTAACTTCCTCAAGCCCAAGACAAAGATGTTCTTCATGTTCTTCCTTGGTCTTGGAATATACAAAGTATATCATCAATAAAAACCACCACAAACTTATCTAGGAAATCCATAAACACCTTGTTCATCAAATTCATGAAGAAACCCGGGGCATTGGTGAGTCCAAAACACATGATCTGTACACTCGAACAATCCATACCTAGTGGTAAAAGTTGTCTTCGGTATGTCTTCTTCCTTGATCTTCAATTGATGATATCCCGACCGTAGGTCTATCTTGGAAAAGACTGTGGCGCCTTCTAGTTGATCGAACAAATCATCGATTCTGGGTAAAGGATACTTATTCTTGATGGTGGCATCATTCAACGCGCGATAATCCACACACACCCTCTAAGTATGATCTTTCTTTTCCACGAAGATTACTAGGGCTCCCAAGGCAAAGTATTTGGTCTCGATAAAACCTTTCGCAACAAGTCATCCACTTGCTTCTTCACTTCCGCTAACTCATTAGCCGCCATCCTATAGGGTCTCTTGTGGATCGGTGCCATGCGTGGTACCAAATCAATTCTGAGCTCTATATCTCTCTTAGGTGGCATACCCGGCAATCGTCCGGAAATACGTTTGGGTAATCCCATACAATAGGTAACTTCGCTCAAGATCAACTCCTATGGTTTGGGCACGAGGCAAAGAAAACTACTTCCGCCCAAGACTGTTGGTTAAGGTAACCTTTCGGCAACATAATCTATTACTCCTTGGTGCTTGGTCAGCCAATCCATCCCTAAGATAACATCAAGATCCTTGGATTCTATGAGGATAAGGTTGGCTAAGAAAGGAACTCCTTGAATGAGTATGGTGATCGGAAGGACAAGACTAAGCAGTGGACATCTCGCTACGACATTGGTGTATGGGTCTTCTTAAAAGGTGGTGAATTCTTGCCAACTAATTGGTTGTCCACTTTGCTCTATTAATTCGGAAATGATCCCACCATTCGAAGCAGGGCCATGCAGCTATTGGGAAGCAAATGAAACTTTCTCTTGGTCCGTGCACCGCATTAAATCTAGTTTCTTCTCTATGGCATGCAACCAATCTCCAGCTTCTACAGGATTGGTGGTGCTGGAAAAAGTCGGTGGTCTCACACGCATGAATTCACGCCACTTGTTTCGAGGTGGAGCATGATGGTTTCCCGTATTCATCTCGGCTCGCATCTCGTTGCAACATCATGTTCATCGCTGAGTCCGCCGGGCTAGAATTTGGGCAAGACTAGGGTTGGCATCATCTCGTGGTGTTTCCACTTCCACCGGAACGTGTGTTCACCATCCGAAGAAAGGAATAGTAGGGGGATAAACTTAGAGCGGAGAATTAACTTTTATTGAGGTTGACTTTTATTGATCGAACTAAGTAGTATGACAATTATATTGAAGAGGGCTCCCTCACCACTAACTTAACACTCTCAAACAAATTCTACACATGAAGCTACACCCTCCAACTATGTAGTTTACATGCTTACCCACACTACAAGCAAACAAAAGCAAACAAGTAACACAATGATCAAAGGTTAACGACGAAACATGAGATGAATAAGTCCTACTAGCTTCGGAGTTGATGGAGGGCTCTTCTTCTTCATCCTCTTGAGTTTCACCCCATTCCACTTCGAATGGGTGCGATTCTCTTCCTCCTATTCTTCTTCATCCAAAATTATAATCGGAGGATTGACATGGACTGGAATCTTGTCTTCCACCACCCGAGTCTTGGGTGCTAATTGCCGAAGGGGAGGGGAACGAGTACTTTTCATGGCAAGAAGGTGAATATTTAACTTCGAGGCGGTGCCTCTCCCTTGAGTTTGGCCAATTATACCCAATCGGTCAATTCGAAGGAATATGCAGAGGCTACGATAGCATAAATAAAAATTTTCTACCGTGCAATCCAGAAAGCTTGCAAGTAAGGGTCTATATATCGTGACCAATTGACATGCAAGGCGTAAAATAGTCAATATGTTGCTAGCCGACCTCGGACAAGTCTTGCGGGCATCGAAATAGCCTTTGCCGACCCTCGAACACTTCCAGTCGACCTCGCCGACCCAGTCCGAATCGCCCGACCCCGTCGACCTCGTTGCCGTCTCGCTCGACCTTGCCGATCCCCACGCGCTGCTGCCTCCGACCGCCTGGTGGCATTAAGATTCGCCGATGCCGACAACTTCTTGCTAGTTTGTTGATGCCGATGATGCCGTGTCAATTCGCCTTCCGACCTCCTCGACCGCCCGACCCAACCGCGAATTGATTCGGCTAGTTGGATCTCGATGAGATTCAATGCCACCAAAGAATACTCGCAACGTAGCGATATCTCTACTAGTATCAACACATCCAAGGATGGAATCGCCGAACACCTTGTGTGCTAGCACCGGCGCTTGGCTAGGGTTTGGCTCAGAAGTCGATGACTTGGGTTTCCATGGAAGATCTTGACCCGGCGACTTGAAGTTGCACTGGTGTTCTGCTGTGTCTTTTGTCGTACCAATTTCCACCCCAAGCGCCTCTTTATATATAGTTGGCCGACTGGGCCTTGTGGCCCATCGGGACTATATATTCAATCGGATCTCTATCCGAACTGAGCCGTATCCAATTCCTACTCAACTACATGTTCCATCCCGTTAAGTGTGCGACCCTGTAGGTTCAAGTATACTTGATTCCGACCCGAGTACAACTCGGCCGACCCGTCAACAGTGGCCCCTAGCAGAACGTATTGACACCAAAGTATACAAGAAGATCATATCGTTTGAACCTGTAATGTGTGCACAAATCCCTTTGCCTCGTGATATGAATTAAGCTATAGGCAAGACTCGTGCCATCCTATCAATATCTTAATCATTCACTCGATCTCGTATTGGATTATCTATCTGTTGATTGACTCGTCAATCAACTTGGCATGGCCATGCACTTCCATAATCCATTACATCGAGGGGCCCAAAGATATCTCTCCCATAGGAGGGGCAAATTCCATCTTGATCATTCACATCTCACTACATGTTTCATAGCAAACCCGAAGACTACTTTTATGACTACCTAGTCATGGAATAGCGTTTGGTAGTCCCTAAGTAAACTACTACACATGTTGGAATCCATGATGATCTCATGTCTAAGGACTTTGCACTAACATTACTTGAGACCAACTATTGACACATTAATTCCCTGTAGTATCTCAAGGTACGTCTATCAACAATGTGTTCTCTAACACATGTTAATATTTATTGATTTGGTATCTCCATACCATGATCTATGAGACATGTCATCAATTAATAAACATGTTGATCTTAGAACATATTTGTTCCATAGATATGATATATGATCAGGGATCATTTAGAAATAGGTTCATACATAAAGAGTCTCATAAATAAGTCATATACTTATTGATCAATATAAGCTGTCTATTTCATGGAACCGAATAACACTTTATTCGCTGATACATAAACATTCACCATGATATCCAACATCTCCATGTTGCCTCTAGGGCATATCAAGTAACAAATTCTACCTTGCTGGCTTGCAAATCTTGGTGCGCTTCGGTCTTCCCTTTCATGAGCAGCTATCTCAGCCTCGGAATGAACACGCTCCATTGCACAAAGCATGTACATCGCACGCTGCAAAAGTGACACTATTCTCTCTAGCAGGATCCAAGTAATTACCGTAATCTTACTCATACGTCCCCGGGGATGATAACGGTAAGTCGTTGAACTTAACGCTCATCAAACTAAGTGCGGAGTTTTCCAATAGCCACCGTTGCCACTTCATGACAAGCATGAGCATACCTTCTTCCTCCCGCTTCGAACATCAAAGAAGGGATGTCTTCATGGTCAGTGATCGAGTCATTCGAACACGACACTTTTCTTCATCTCGATCATGGGCAATCCGACTATACTCGGGAGCTCGTTCCATACCCTATGGCAAACGCCATCATCTTCAACTCCCTGACAAAACCTTCCACACCAAATAGGTACTCGGGTTGACAGAGCAGCATCTAAAGAGATGAACGACAAGAGAAGGGTTAAGGCACTTCTCCAAATTAATTGCACATGGTTTTTTTGAGAGATTTTCTTTTAAAAAACAGTTTTCTCTAGAGGGAAAAAGTTTTGAAACAAAACCGGGAAGTTGAAAGGAGTATGAAATGACTAAATATCAACACTATAGCACCATGAATAAAGATCTATAGTAAAGCTTTAACCTGCCCGATATAATTAATACAATAATGAATGTACTATACTAATTAAACAACATAAGAGCGATAGTTCTTAAAAGAGAAACTAATTTCAAATTACTTGTGCCATTAGTATGGTTAAATTGAAAGACAAAAGAGAGAAGGACAGTTATACATTTCAAAGAAATTTTGAAGGCCCCTTAAAGGTTAAACTTATCCTAAGGTCAAATGGCTCTGATACCAACTTGTCACGCCCGGAATTTCTATCCAAAATTTCAAACGCTTACATGTGTGTAAAACCTCGTCCAGGAATCAACTGAGGCACACAATAATAAATTGATAATAGAATGCAAATCACTAATTGAATTAATAAGTTTATTACAGAGTGTGGGGGGAACTACCCTGGGGTAGCCCACACAAGGGAATGAAACCTAGCTGGGTTGAACAAAGGGACCTTGGATTAGGGTCGGTGGCCCGACCTCATTTGCGGTCGGCCACCCCAATCTCCTTCGGGGTCAGCCACCCCGACCTCATTCAGGGTCGATAGTCTCGACCCCTACCTCTTAGTCAGACCACAGCTCTCTAACCCGACCTCTACGATGGACCCGACCCAGAGAGGCAAGTTTACCTCTTTGGGGAGGGGCTTCTTCCGTAAGGATCGCAGAAGAGACAAAGGAGGGGACAACCCGATAGAAGATGACATCACCCACAGGATCGCACATAAGGTATGTGCGGAGGACAAATCCCAAGGCAAGACTCGCACACGAGATACCCATGGCGATTAGAGTCCAAAGGATTTGTGTGTACTTTTCAGCTTTAGCTCGTATTTGCTTTTACTTTAGAACCAAGCTTTCTTGTGCGCCAAGTCCATTGTTACTACCGCCTTAGACTATAGAAGGAAGGGTGGGTGCACACAAGGGAGGGGGAGGGGAAAAAGCTAAACTCCCTCTCTCAGAACATTGTCCACCGTACTCAAACTCGTTCATACACCACCCCCACAAAGAACACATGACATAGTCTTGTTATCCTCCGTAGGGTCGAACCCTGTCTAAAAACTTGGCTCGCATTGTTCTTGAGTCGACCATCGATCCGTTGGTGAGACGCCCGACCGCTCCTTCACCTCCTTGGGTAGCCCCCTGAGGACTCCGCCGACCCACATGTTGACAGTGGCGTGCTGTAGTGGCCGGCTTCACCATCTCGTGTGGTTTGATGGCGGTTTCTTTCTCCACCGACTTGACGGCACCCATGGGGATGACGTTTGTCTTCAGATGAAAGACGATTCTACGTTGAGCAAGCTAAGTACCTTGTACTCAACTTTTTCAATAAAGCAATCTGTTCTCCGCAATCTCTCTCTGGCTATCCTTTTTTCTCCAACTCATTCTCCTCCCGACGCCCGAGTAGCCAATGTAGGCTCAATAACTTCATCGCTATGCATACGATCTGCCCTAAGCAACGCAGCCCTGACCAGCAGTGAAAAGAAGTCTATTGAGTACACTTGAGCTACTCTCAGGGCTCCGGCAAGTTCCCGAGTAGCCCACTCGAAAGCCGGCTGGGGCTCTAGCTTCTCCCCGAGCACCTATCCGTAGCGTATCCTACTAAGTGCAATGGCTCGGCCTGACATCCTTCGGATTAAGATAGGGCATGCTCCCTACCGAAGCCAGCTAGGGTCAGGACCTAACGCAATTTAGATGGATACTACGCGATAGTGCTCGAGGGCTCGGCTGCCTCTATCTTAATTTCTCCACGCACCTGTTCGCTACATACATGACTAACTGACTTGAGCACGACTTGAAGCCCTCCGGCCATGCACTATCAAGGACCAAAGTCGCTCGAGCCCGAGGTCAAACACGCAGCGAATAGAAGACACAAAATTAATAAACATGTCATTGCAAAATATGAAAAGTGTTCTCCAAATCGTAGCAAAAGTTCAACCTCCGTTACATTCAACTAATTCAATCTATCTGTTCTAGGGACTACTACAAGTTAGACTATTAACAAGGACATCCCAGCAATGATTAGCCTCCTTGGGTAGCTCCCTTGGAGGATTGCCGACTCACACATCGACACAGAGGTAGATAGTTCCTCTCAATCAATACAACTCTACGGCAGCGGAAAATAAAACTAGGATTGGTGAGTCCAACTCCACAAGCACTTGACCAGAGCTAAGTCTAGTCCTCCAGACCTGCATCTTCACTGTAGACCTCCTCCTGTGATGATGGTGAAGGGTTACGTGGAGGCTACGCTAGCCGAAAACAAAAAATTTTCTACCGCGCAAACCAGGAACACTTGCAAGTAAGGGCCGATAGATCGTTACCGATTAGAGTATGTAGCGGAAACAGCCAATCAGGGCTATCCGATGCAGGAACCGTGGCCGCCGATGACGCCGATTCCTGTGGACAGCCGATTCACCACCGCCCGATTCCGCCAGTCGCAGCTAATCCAAGTCGTTCGACCACGTTCTCGTCGTCGATCTACCGTAGCGCGCTCGCTCCGGTTGCAGCCGATCAACGGCCAGTAACGTAGCGGCGCCTACCGGTATCCGCACGTCCGGAACGAATGCCGAACACCCGTGTGCTAGCACGCGATGCAAGGCTAGGGTTTGGCTCGAAAGTGGGGAGGGTTTCCGTGGAGATTGATCTCGCCGACTTTTGTTGTGCCAAATCAGATTGATTCGGTTCAAAATTGATTGACCAACTCTCCACCCCTCGCCCCTTTATATAGAGTTGGCCGGTTGGGCCTAGAGGCCCATCGGGACTCTATTTTGAATCGGATCATATCCGAATCTCATAGAGTTTGCCGGCCAGACTTCGTAAGCCCAATGGACTCTATCTGATCGGATCCCTATCCGATCGAGCCGTATCCGAGTCCAACTCGAATGCCTGTTCTTATCCCCTTAAGCGTGCGACCCTGTAGGTTCAGGTATACTTGGTTTCGACTATAGTCTAACTTAGCCGATCGTCGGCTCGAGTCCAACTCAGCCGACCTGTCAATAGCGACGCCTAGCAGCACATATTGACACCATAGCATACAAGAATATAATATCGGCTCTGAACCTGTAATGTGTACACAAATCCCTTTGCCTCACGATACCAATTAAGCTATAGGAAAGATGTGTGCCATCCCTTCAATAGCTTAACCATTCACTCGAACCGTATTGGATTACCTGTCTGTTGATTGACTCCTCAATCAACTTAGCATGGCCATGCATTTTCATAATCCATTACCTCGAGGGGCCCAGAGATATCTTGATCACTCCCATCCCATCTTTATCACTCACATCCCACTCCATGTTTCTTAGCAAACCCGAGGACTACTTTTATAACTACCCAGTTACGGAATAGCATTTAGTAGTCCCAAAGTAGGCTACTACACATGTTGGAATCCATGATGATCTCAGGTCTAAGGACTTTGTGCCAACACTACCTGAGACCAACTAATGGCACATTAATTCCTGTAGTGTCTCATGGTGGGTCTATCCAACAATGTGTTCTCTAACACATGTGTCCATGTTTTTTGATTTGGTATCTCCATACCCATGATCTATGAGACATGATCATCAATCACTAAACATGCCGATCTTAGAATCATATTAGTTCCAATAATATGAATATGATCGGGGATGATTTAGAAATAGATTCATACATATAGTCTCATAAATAAGTCACGTACTTATTGATCAATACAAGATGTCTATTTCATGGAACTGAATAACACTTTATTCATTTATACATAAACATTGACAATGATATCCAACATCTCCATGTTGCCTCTAGGGCATATCATTAACAGTCTCCCACTTGCACTAAAGTCAATCATGTAAGTATCTAACACCCATTGCTCTTGTGTGCATCTCATGTTTCGGCTGAGGGAGAGGTTTTGTCAGCGGATCAGCTATGTTGAGATCCGTGTGCACTTTGCATATCTTGACATCACCTCTGTCCACTATCTCACGGATGAAATGATATCGCCGAAGTATGTGTTTGGACTTCTGATGTGACCTCGGCTCCTTGGCTTGCGCAATGGCTCCACTATTATCACAATAGAGAGACATTGGACTAGTCGCACTAGTTATCACGCCAAGCTCAGAAATGAATTTCTTGATCCAAACAGCCTCCTTTGCAGCATCTGAAGCAGCAATGTACTCGGCCTCTGTTGTAGAATCAGCAACAGTATCCTGCTTGGAACTCTTCCAGCTAACTGCGCCTCCGTTCAGGAAGAACACGAACCCAAATTGCGATCTACAATCATCCTTGTCCGTTTGGAAGCTAGCATCGGTGTAACCACTTACAACGAGCTCTTCTTCACCTCCAAAGACCAGGAACATATCCTTAGTTCTTTTTAAGTACTTAAGGATACTCTTTGAGCCATCCGTGACCTTCACTGGATCTCGATCGGTTTCGCTCGTAGCACTCAAAGCGTACGAGACATCTCGGACGTGTACAAAGCATGGCATACATGATGGATCCAATTGCCGAAGCATATGGAACCATACCCATCTTATTCCGCTCATCATGTGTCTGAGGACACTGATTCTTGCTAAGATTAATGTCATGTGACATGGGCAAGAAACCTTTCTTGGAATCATGCATGTTGAACCTTTTCAACACCTTGTCAATGTATGTACTTTGGCTTAATCCAATTAGCCTCTTGGATCATCTCTATAGATCCGAATGCTCAATATATATGCTGCCTCCCCTAAGTCTTTCATGGAAAAACTATTTTTCAATGAAGATTTGACGGATTCTAGCATAGGGATATCATTTTCAATCAACAATATGTCATCCACATATAAGATTAGAAATACAATTGCGCTCCCACTGACCTTTTTGTAAACACAGGCCTCTTCTTTGTTTTTGATGAAACCAAACCCTTTGATTACTTCATCAAAACGAATATTCCAACTCCGAGATGCTTGCTTCAATCCATAAATAGATTTCTGTAGCTTGCATATCTTTCCAGGCGATTCTGGATCGACAAGACCCTGAGGTTGTATCATGTATACATCCTCGCTTAGGTTTCCATTTAGGAAAGCCGTTTTGACATCCATCTACCATATCTCATAATCGAAATATGCAGCAATCGCTAGGATAATCCAAATAGATTTAAGCATTGCGACGGGCGAGAAGGTTTCATCATAATCAACTCCTTGAATCTGTTTAAAACCTTTCGCCACCAATCGCGCCTTATAGATGTGAACATTTCCATCCATATCGGCCTTTTCTTAAAAACCCATTTACACTCAATGGTTTTGACACCATCGTGGATCAACCAAGTTCCAAACTTGATTGTCGTACATGGATTCTATTTCGGATTTCATGGCTCCAAGCCACTTGTTGGAATCGGGTCCCACCATAGCTTTCTCATAGGTCTTAGGCTCATCGTTATCCAACAACAATATATCACGTTGTTCCGCACCTATGTACCAGTCAGGTGCACGACGTGATCTTTCAGACCTCCGTGGGGCTGGTGTATCTACAACTGGTGGCACAACACTTTGCTCCTCCTGTTGTGGTTCTGTGGTCGCTGAAGCATTTTCTAGTGTTTCTTGAACTTCTTCAAGATGCTCCCTGCTCCCACTAACCCTTCTTGAAAGAAACTCTTTCTCCAAGAAAACACCGTGTCGGGCGACAAACACTTTGCCTTGTTCCCGATTATAAAAGTAATATCCCTTAGTTTCCTTAGGATATCCCACAAAGAAGCACTTGCCAGATTTGGGTGTGAGCTTGTCAGATTGTAAACGTTTTACATAAGCTTCGCATCCCCAAATTTTGAGAAAATACAAACTAGGGGGTTGCCCTGTCCATATCTCATATGGTGTCTTTTCAACTGACTTAGATGGAACTCTATTTAGCGTGAGCGCAGCTGTTTCAAGAGCATATCCCCAGAAGGATAACGAAAGATCACTTTGGCTCATCATCGATCGCACCATGTCCAACAAGGTGTGATTTCTCTGTTTTGACACTCCTTTCCATTGTGGAGTTCCTGGCGGAGTCAATTGTGGAACAATTCCACAATCTTTCAGATGATTACCAAACTCTTGGCTCAAGTATTCCCCTCCACGATTTGATCGTAGAAACTTGATTGTTTTCCCTAAATGATTCTGTACTTCATTCTAGAATTCTTTGAACTTTTCAAAGGATTCGGACTTATGCCTCATTAAGTAGATATAACCATATCTACTAAAGTCATCGGTAAAGGTAATGAAGTACTAATAACCACCTCTCGCCGTTGAGCTCATTGGTCCACATACATCAGTATGTATGAGTGCCAACAAGTCACTTGCTCTCTCACTGTGTCCCGTGAAAGGTGCCTTTATCATCTTACCAAGTAAACAAGACTCACATGTCTCAAATGATTCAAAATCAAAAGAGTGAAGCAATCCATCCTTATGGAGCTTCTCCATGCGTTTCTTATTTATATGGCCTAAGCGATAATGCCAGATAAACATGGGGTTTGTATCATTAGAGAGTTGTCTTTCTGTATTAATGTTATAGATGGGAGACACTTCAAGATTCAAAACATATAATCCATTTACCAATGGAACATGCAAATAAAACATATCTCTGAGATATATTGAACAACCATTGTCCATTGATCTAAAATCATATCCTTCCGCTTGCAAACATGAAGCGGAAATAACGTTTTGACATAGTGTTGGAACACAATAACAATTATTTAATTCCAAAACTAATCCTGAAGGTAGATGAAGTGGTGCTGTGCCGACAGC
Source organism: Oryza australiensis (assembly GCA_019925245.2). NCBI lineage: Eukaryota > Viridiplantae > Streptophyta > Magnoliopsida > Poales > Poaceae > Oryza > Oryza australiensis. The sequence continues at coordinate 29,129 of JAIFGZ020000500.1, forward strand.
AACTATAGCAATGCTTGCTCCATTGCCGACGCGCAGGGTTCACCTCGCCCCTTCTCAAGCCTCTACTTCTTCTCATTCCCTGCAATGATTTGCAAATATGAGCTACTGATCCGGTATCAAATACCCAAGGGTCAGTAGGTGAAGTAGCAAGATTAATGTCTATAACATTAATACCTAGCGAAGTCGTACTTTGCTTCTTTTTGAGATCCTCCATGTATTTCTTGCAGTTCCTTTTCCAAGGGCCTGTCTCCTTGGCAAGAGAAGCAAACGACATATATGTCGCCGACCCCTTCTTGCCCTTCTTTGCATTGGAGGCACTCGCGATCTCATCGGGAGTTAACTTCCTCTTGGTGCAAAGTTTCTTGACAGTGGTTTGCGCTTAGCCTTCGCATCATCATCACATGATGACCGTTTTATGGATACTCTCCTCACTGTCTTTAGCATCCCATGCAATTCGGCCAAGGTTCTATCCATATTGTTCATGTGATAATTTAATATGAATGGCTCGAAGCTCGGAGGGAGCGACTAGAGAATCACATCAGTAGCCAACTCTTGGCTAAGAGGGAAACCTAGTTTCTCAAGACTCTCGATATAGCCAATCATCTTTATCACATGCGGACTGACGGGATTGCCCTCAACAAGCCTGCACGCAAACAAGGACTTCGAGGTGTTGAACCTCTCGGCCCGAGCTTGGTTCTCAAACATGCCACGTAGTCCCTGAATAATAGTATGAGCATCGCTGCTCTCATATTGCTTCTGAAGCTCAAGGGACATTGTAGCAAGCATGAGACAACTTATATCTAGGGCATCATTAGTGTGCTTCTCGTAAGCCCTCCGTGTAGTTGCAGTAGCATTGTTAGACAAATCATCCGGATAAGGTACTTCAAGAACGTACTCCTTACGCTCTTGCTTGAGAACAATTCTCAAGTTGCGATACCAATCCATAATGTTTGTTCCATTTAATTTTTCTTTTTCAAGAATAGATCGCAAATTAAAAGCACTCGATGTAGTATTAGGCGCCATTTATTCTACAACAGAAAAAGCAGAGTTTAGCACAATGTTTATGCTATTTCTATTGTTAAACAATTTAACATTAGACTCCCATTACGTATTTTACACCTTCCCTCTAGGTTACGTATTGGGTCAAGATCCACATGTTAGTTAATTTCTAGTGAGCTTGGCATCACTGCTAGAAAATTAATAACATCGGTAAGCAACTCCTTGCTAATCACATCTCTATGTGACTCTTGTTGTTGGTGTGGCATCTCCATGCCCCGGCGCCAACCTATGCCCCAAGGCCCAAAACTGTTTTGATAGCCTTGTTAAGTAAACCAAATGCTCCCGCTGTATATGTCCGACATATATCCCCGTGTTATGATAGAGAATGGCACTCTGCTTTGTGCACCCACCATTGACGAGCATAACGGTGACGGGTGCATCATTTGGAAGGGCATCATTACTACTTAATTTTGCGAGGGATGCTATCCTATCAGACAAACATATCACATATATGAAAGCAGGTAGAATAGCATATAATGAAATAGTATGGCCCCTTTCACATGGTGATCTCCATCTCCATGTCGGTGTAGAGGATCTCCATCTTCATCACCGTTCTTTCGAGTGTCGAATGCTTGATTTCTTCAAACTAAGCTACTACTATAGAAGCTCTAGTTGAAGATTACATCGACTCGTAGGTCGTGAAAGAATATTACAAGCATTGCACGTATGAAAGAATATTACAGGGATTGCACATATGAAAGAATATTACACGCATCACATGCTTCTCATACATACAATGGGGCCATACCATCTCAAAGCATTCTCTGCAAAAAACAAGTTAGGCGTAGAACGTTTTCTACCTATCGCAGAGAAACGGCATCGAGACGACCTATAAGGAGGGGCGCCCGGAACACCACACGAAATTCATAGATCCAATCTATGAAATCGCTTACGGAAACCATATCGGCATAATCACATTATGCCGTCCCGATACACTATCAAGGGAGATGGTTTGCGTAGGCGCGAGGCAACAAACAAGGTCGGACTACGAGATAGCTTCGGTATAATCACATTATACCGTTCCGATACACTATCAAGGAACGCTATCTCGAACCCGACTCAAACCGGATTCTATGGATATTGCTTCGACGTAATCACATTACGACGTTCCGATATACTATCAAGGAACACAATTACCATCTACTCTCCTCTACAGATCCCGTAAAATCGATTGATCTAATCAACCCGTGCGCAAAACTTGTTCCAGATCCAATCTAAAACCCGAACTAAGCAAGATTAGCTCGATACCACCGAAGGGTTACGCGGAGGCTACACTAGCCGAAAACAAAAGCCTTTCTACCGCGCAAACCAGGAACACTTGCAAGTAAGGGCCGATAGATCGTTACCGATTGGAGTATGCAGCGGAAACAACCAATCAGGGCTATCCGATCTGGACCGTGCTGGCCGATGATAGCCGATTCCCAGGGGACAGCCGATTCACCATCGCCTGATTCGCCGATGTCGCGGCCGATCCAGCCGCCCGACCGCGCTTCTCGCGGCTCGCTGCAGCCGCCTCGCTCCGATTGCAGCGATTCATAGCCGATCAACAGCAGCGCAACGTAGCAGGCGCCTCTACCAGTATCCACACGTCCGGGAACGGAACGCCGAACACCCGTGTGCTAGCACGCGATGCAAGGCTAGGGTTTGGCTCGAAAGTGGGGAGGGTTTCCGTGGAGATTGATCTCGCCGACTTCTGTTGCGCCAAATCAGATTGATTCGGTTCAAAAATGATTGACCAACTCTCCACCCCTCACCCCTTTATACAGAGTTGGCCGGTTGGGCCTAGAGGCCCATCGGGACTCTATTTTGAATCGGATCCTATCCGAATCTCATAGAGTTGGTCGGCCGGACTTTGTTAGCCCATAGGACTCTATCCGATCGAGCCGTATCCGAGTCCAACTCGAATGCCCGTTCTTATCCCCTTAAGAGTGCGACCCGTAGGTTCGGTATACTTGGTTTCGGCTATAGTCTAACTTAGCCGATCATCGGCTCGAGTCCAACTCGCCGACTGTCAATAGCGGCGCCTAGCAAGCACATATTGACACCATAGCATACAAGAACATAATATCGGCTCTGAACCTGTAATGTGTACACAAATCCCTTTGCCTCACGATACCAATTAAGCTATAGGAAAGATGTGTGTCATCCCTTCAATAGCTTAACCATTCACTCGAACCGTATTGGATTACTTGTCTATTGATTGACTCCTCAATCAACTTAGCATGGCCATGCATTTCCATAATCCATTACCTCGAGGGGCCCAGAGATATCTCTCCAAAGGAGGGAAAAATTCCATCTTGATCACTCACATCCCACTCCATGTTTCATAGCAAACCCGAAGACTAGTTTTATAACTACTCAGTTACGGAATAGCGTTTGGTAGTCCCAAAGTAGGCTACTACACATGTTGAAATCCATGATGATCTCAGGTCTAAGGACTTTGTACCCCACTACCTGAGACCAACTAATGGCACATTAATTCCTGTAGTGTCTCATGGTGGGTCTATCCAACAATGTGTTCTCTAACACATGTGTCCATGTTTATTGATTTGGTATCTCCATACCCATGATCTATGAGACATGATCTTCAATCAATAAACATGCCGATCTTAGAATCATATTAGTTCCAATAATATGATATATGATCTGGGATCATTTAGAAATAGATTCATACATATAGAGTGTCATAAATAAATCACGTACTTATTGATCAATACAAGATGTCTATTTCATGGAACTAAATAACACTTTATTCATTTATACATAAACATTGACAATGATATCCAACATCTCCATGTTGCCTCTAGGGCATATCATTAACAGATGGTTATTGCAAGGATGAGTACATGGAATACTCAACAAGCAACACAGCAAGTATGCAAGTGCATAGGGATTCAAATAATACCAATAATAGGGTTTCATTTGCAAAGGCAGCATTTAGCAAATATCTCAGAATTCGTAAAATAGTAAAGTAATTAGGCACAATATTAAATAACATTGTACAACATCCCAATGCTGCACAGGCCCAACCATCTCTGAACAACCATTCCCGGTTGCACAGATCTAATCTCCATTACATTAGCTAACAAGTTATCATCATCAATTTATCATCATTATTGGGTAGTGTGGGACTAATCACGAAAAACATTGCTAGGCCCACCCATAACCGTAGGTACGGCTATTCAAATAGTTTTAACTCTGATCAGAGGTGTACAAATTTACCCACAAGACACAATCCCACAACATGTTGCCATGCGCCTCAATACCTCCATGGTACGTTGGAAAGGAATTGTGATAAGACCCTTCGCATAACATATCCAACAGAATGACACCCACTAAGAACCCAATCTCCGGCAAGAAATGGCCAATGACTCAACGGGAGACCACTTAGTGCCCAAAATATCTATGTGTGGACTTAATTGTCTTCCACCTGTGGAGTTAGTTGTCTGTAAAGATTAACAAGTAAAAATAAACCACCGTGGTGTCTCTTGTTGAACATGCTACACTAAAGATCCAATCATTGTCCATTCTAGCTTTTTGTTAGTACGGCTAATGCTTCAAAACTGTAGCTCATGAACCAGTCTTTAATGGTCATGAGCACTCCCATCAAAAATACCAAACCATGTGCTCACAACCCACCATTAATCCAATTTTAGTTGACCATTAATTCATTAATAATCAGTCATGATCATCATCATGAGCTACCATTTATTATCCATTAAGGGGATATAAGTGAATCATAACTTTCTCACATAAAATGTTACTAAAGTTTCTAAGCATGGCTAAGCAATTATTCCTAATATCTAGTTAAACTATTATTTGAAGTTTAACAAGTCAATTTATAACACAATGTATCAAAGAACAGGGTATTAAATGCTAATTTTGCCATAACTAGGCTAATACCACCCAATGACATTCAAAAATAAATGCACATTTGAAATAAATAGATAATTTAAACTTGGATCAACATGCTCAAAGGGATTGTATTTGGGATCTGTGTGACTTGCCTTGCTGATCTTGAAAACCTTCACAAACTCCTGCACCAGAAACTAAGGCAAAAAGGCTAAAATCAACAAAACAACACAAAACTCACATAAACAATACATGTGGATATTTTTAATGTGTAGATCTTGATTTTATACAAATTTAGAAATTTGAACCACCTAAAACAGAGCTAAGATGAATTAGTTATGAATTTTAGAAGTTTAAATTGATTTTTAATTATTTTTCTCGATTTTAGGATTTATGACGCAATAAGGAATTATTTTTGAAAAGAAAACTCGGGATTATTGTGTCAGCCCTAATCTGGTCCATGGTAAACCAAGTCCACAGAGATGGTCTACGGGTCCACGGGAACGAACGACTAAGATCAAAACTAATCTAAACGGACGGCTCAGATCGATCACGCGGTAGACACGTGGACTGACACGCAAGCGCTGGTGCTTACCCGCACGGCGTGGCTCCGACGTGGCAACAACGAGGTGCACGGGCGGCGAGCGGCACGGAAAGCGATGGTTGTCGGCGTTCTACGGCGCGGCGGTGGCAACTAAGGGCACCAACGGATTCAGCTCGGTAGGTGTGGACCCCCATTTTTGGGACGAGAATCATTCGTGTTTATAGTACCATTTCCTTGGATCGAGTAGTTTGGTACCCACGAATACAGTACTGAATTATCAGGTGCAAAGTGCACGAATAGTCTTACATCAAAAGTATTACAATAATAGGCCCGAAGGCAGTATCATTGCATGCAGGACCTACCGGTCCAGATACAACCAAAATCAGAGATTACATAAGATAGCGGACGGAAGGCGGCGACATGTCGATTGCCACAGCAACGACCGGGACTAAGATCTAGTAGACGCCTTCTCCTTCTTCGCCCACCCGGCAAGAAGCATAGGGGTCCTCCAGTTCTTCGTTTCCACCATCTGAAGGTTTGTGCGTATAGAAAGGGTGAGTACCCAACGTACTCAGCAGCCAACACGAAATGATGCACATAGGGTCATTCAAAGGATGGCTATGGTTTATTTGCACAAAGCCAATTTTCACAAATCATTTCACAAACCTAACATCTAGCCAGGTCAAGTTTTAGTTCCATAGTATATTTAGTCGGCGACAGTTCTGTCTACCATCCATCGTGATTCCAAGGATGGCTTCCCACCTCCGGTTCGTCATGGTTTTCTAGGGAGTCCACCCCTTCTCGCAGTTCGAGAAGTTGAGTCCACCGGCACACAAAATCATTATGCATTCCCACCCATCATTTTAAAATTTATGAGTCTAGCCACGGGACAAACTTGTCGCGCCGCTCATTATCCGCGAGCACGGCTATTCGAATAGATTGATTTACTCACACTGCAGTGGATGTACACTTTACCCGTACTCCGCAACTGCTCATTGAATGAGCTTTCATCCCTTCACATGGGATGGTCACGGCAAAGCCTTTCGATAACCTCACTTTGGCAGTACCTGCTCCATGAACTTAAATCCTCTTGCACTCTAGCCATCCTTTCCTAGCAGTGAGAGGAGTTATGGCGCTCCCGAGGTACGGGAAAACTCACAAAATTCTCATTCATTACTCAACACTTAGGCCGCAGCCATATCTCGATAACCAGAACCACCTCTCCACTCAAGAACCACTATGCAGGGATACTGCCTCCGCTCGGCTATCTACTCCACTAGGTCTATACCCATTCGAGAAGTATGGTTGTACTGGCTCGTTCCAGGTTATAAGTCTCATGGCTCGGTCCTTAATCGACCAGGGACGGTTCTTGCCTTTACCAGAATCCAACCAAATCCAATCATCTGCCCTAGTCTAAAAATATTGGTTTTGTACTTTCATTTTTCTATCAGAACTATTTTCATCATGTTCAAGACAATGTGGCGCTCATGTCTTCATCATATTACATCGAGGGTTACAAAGAATATTCCCAAGGGTAACCAATATCAAAGCATGTTATATCAAATATAGGTATTCATTTGTGTATAGCATGCATGTTTGAAGTTTAAATCAATATCATTCCGCAAAATAGGTTCAATGTGTTCAAAGGGAAGTGTTGACTTGACTTGCTTGCACGCTTGTTGGACGGGGTCTTCACTGTAGTCAGTGCCTACTTCCTCGGTAGCTATCCGTACGTGCGAAAAATCAATTGAATTCGATCAGAATTCAATAAAATTACCAAGAGATCAAAAAGAACCATAAAAACAACTCCAAATATCTAGCCTAAAATTTTAATCGAGTTTGGGTGAGGGTTTTGGGATGAAATTCGATTTAAAAAGCGAGTTTGGAATTTTTAGGGTTTTCGCAAAATACTGATCTAATCGATTTAGGTGATAAGCTTAAAAAGGCGTTGATAAAAAGAATTGGTATTTAAATCTTTGAAGGTTCGAATACCAAAAGTACATATTTTAATGACAAAAAGAAAATAGATAAACTCCGACTAAAAACGATGCGAGAACGAGATCTCCGAAATTCCTATTTTTGAATTCCGAATTTGCTCAGAGAAAATATATGAGAAAACTATATATTCTTTCCCAAATATTTCACAAAAGTTTTTCCTAATTTTTCTAGATTTTTACAAAATTTTCCAATTTTTCTCTTTTCTTTTCTTTCTACCTCTCTTGTTCACTCTATCTCCTCTACCCTCTATACCGTCTACCCCCTTCATCCTTGCGTCCGGTGCGTCTGACGACGGTGAGGTGGCGGGACGGTGGCGCGCGGTGGGAAAAATGGCAGGGCGGTGGCTTACCGAGCGGCGGCGGCACGGCAACGGCGTGGCGGTCGACGGTGGGGAGAGGGAAAATAGGAGAGGCGAGGACGGTGGAGATGGGGAAAAACGGGAGAAAGAGAGGAGAGGGGGCCGGGGGCGGGCGGCGCGCGGCGAGCCACGCGGCATGGGTGGCGGGGCCGGGCGCGGTGGCGCGAGTGGCGGCGGCGACGTCGCGCGGAGCGCGAGGCACGACGCGACGGGGTCCGGCGAGGTCGACGCGTGGCGACGCTCGGGCGGGGTCCGGCGCGAGGGCGACGTGTGGTGTGCGCGGCGGCGGGGTCAGCGTGGGCGCGGCGCGTGTCGCGCAAGGACGACGGGGTCCGGGCGCGAGGGCTGCCGGTGGCGCGCGCGTGCGGCGGGGTGCTGGCGCGGCGAGCGCGCGTGCGGCGCGCGGCGCGAGGGTGGGACCGGGCGCGGCGCGTGTCGCGCTGCGGGCGGGGCGCACGGTACGGCGGTACGACGTCGAACACGTATAGGCGCAATGAAAAGTGCAATTTTCTAATTTCCCGATTTAATTTCCTATTTTCCCATTTCTTTTTCCTTTCACCTCTAAAATTTAAAATAAAATCTAGCACACCCAAAATCAAGTTGTAAAATATGTTTTCAACCTCTCCACCCACTTTTATTATTTTAAAAATATATTTTACATATTCAATTTAATTCTTTTCCTAAATTCAAGAAAATGTGACTTTGATTCAAAATAATTTTCTAAACTTCAGATATATCCTTTAAAAATATTTTATCACTCATTTTGCTCACTAATTAATATTACTCCACCACAAAATAATGTTTTGAACCAAAGTATATTTTTACGTATATTTTTGTAAATCCATCACCCTTTTCTATTTTATATTAAAATTTTCAACTCTATACTTTGAAAATTTTCTCCCCTTTGGAATTTCAAATCATTTTGTTTTTCTCAAACATCAAGATGAATCACTCTCATTATAGATTTTATGCAACAAAGCTGGCAAATAAGAAGCAATAAACAAAATGAGAAGCAATAAGCCAAAAGTTTTTGTGAGTTCCGATTTTTAATTCCCAGTTTTAAATTCTTCAATTTTCAGGGTGTTACAAACCTACCCCCTAACAATAAATCTCGTCCCCGAGATTTCTTATCGTTCGTGGAATAGGTTCAGGTATTCGGTCTTCAAAAAGTCTTCTTTCTCCCTGGTGGCTTCTTCCTCGGTGTGGTTGCTCCATTGCACCTTGTACATTCGCCACGTCTTGGTCCTCGTCTTTTTCTCTGCTTCGTCCAAAATCTTCACGGGGTATTCGGGGTATATGAGGTCTTCGCTGATAAGGACGTCTTTCAAGGGAATTTTCTCTTTCGGTACTCGCAAACATTTCTTCAGTTGTGATACGTGAAAGACAGGGTGTACATTGGAAAGATTTTCCGGCAGGTCCAATTGGTAGGCCACTTCGCCTCTTCTAGCGCTTATCGGGAAAGGTCCAACATATCTTGGCGCCAGTTTTCCATTGACCTTGAACCTCTTGGTCCCTCTTGGTGGTGAAACTTTTAGGTACACAAAGTCGCCTATATTGAATTCCAACTCTCTTCGGCGAGTGTCCGCATAGCTCTTTTGCTGGGACTGGGCTACCTTAAGCCGATCTCTTATCAAACGAACCTTCTCTTCGGCTTCCCTAATGATGTATGGTCCAAATATGGCTTGCTCACCGATTTTCGACCACATCAACGGGGTTCGGCATCTTCGTCCAAACAAAGCCTCGTTCGGCGACATCTTCAGACTAGCCTGGTAGCTGTTTTTATAGGAGAACTCTGCATAGGGCAGACATTTCTCCCAATCCTTAGTAAAATCCAACGCATAGGCTCTTAGCATGTCCTCAAGGACTTGGTTTGCCCTCTCGGTTTGTCCATCAGTCTGAGGGTGATAAGCAGTACTGAAGGCGAGGTGAGTTCCCAACGCCTCGTGAAACTTATCCTAGAAGTGAGATGTGAATTGAGTACCACAATCTGACACAATCCTCTTGGGTACTCCATGTAGGCACACAATTTTGGACATGTACAGCTCTGCCAATTTAGCGCTGCTATACCGACTCTTGACCGGGATAAATCGGGCAGTCTTGGTAAGTCTATCCACGATCACCCAAATGGAATCGCATCCTGTAGCAGTTTTGGATAGTCCCACTATAAAGTCCGTGCCTATTTCATCCCATTTCCACTCAGGGATCTGGAGTGGTTGTAGCAATCCTGCCGGCCTCTGATGCTTAGCCTTGACTCGTTGACACACATCGCAAATGGCTACATATTCCGCCATGTCTCTTTTCATGTTGGGCCACCAGTATTTTGTCTTCGAATCTTGGTACATCTTGGTGCTTCCTGGGTGTAGCGAGTATGCTGACTCATGGGCTTCCTTGAGGATCAGTCTTCTCAATCCTCCTTTCTCCGGTATGTAAATCCTTTTATGATACCACAGGGTTCCATTGTTGTAGGCTATGAATTCCTTAGCCAGTCCTTCGGTCATGCGTTCCTTGATCAGTTGGATTTCCTCACAATCCTTCTGGGCTTCCTTAATCTGACTTTGTAGGAGAGGTTGTATCTCCAGCGAATTTAGTTGTCCATTCGGGATCAACTCTAGGTTAAGCCGAGCTATTTCTTCTTGAAGCTCGTTGGCCATACATTCCAGCTTTAGGTAATTGCATTGAGTCTTGCGGCTCAAAGCGTCGGCTACAACATTGGCCTTACCAGGGTGGTAATGGATTCCTAGGTCATAATCCTTGATTAGCTCCAGCCATCTTCTCTGGCGTAGGTTAAGATCTATTTGGGTAAAGAAATATTTTAAACTCTTATGGTCTGTGTAGATGTCACAATGGTTCCCAATCAAATAATGTCTCCAAATCTTCAAGGTATGCACTACTGCGGCCAATTCCAGGTCATGGGTGGGGTAATTTTCCTCGTGTGGTCGCAGTTGTCTTGAGGCATACGCCACGACTTTTCCATCTTGCATTAACACACCTCCGAGTCCTTGTCGGGATGCATCATAGTATACGACAAAGTCTTTCCGGTTGTCCGGTAGGACTATGATTGGGGCAGTGGTTAGCTTTTCTTTGAGCTGGTCAAAAGCTCGTTGACACTGCTCAGTCCATGCATACTTCTTTTCCTTCTTCAATAGTTGGGTCAGGGGCCGGGCTATCTTAGAAAATCCTTCAATAAACCTCGGTAATATCCGGCCAATCCCAAGAAACTTCTAATCTCTTATCGATCGGGTGCTTTCCACTTGGTAACGGCTTCGACCTTGGCGGGGTCTCTGCTACGCTCCAGTCGAGATTACATGTCCGAGGAAAGCTACTTCCTTAAGCCAGAATTCAGACTTGCTGAATTTGGCATATAGCTGATGCTCTCACAACTTCTCTAGCACCAGGCGCAAATGTTCTGTTGTTCTTCATCATCCTTAGAATAGATGAGGATATCATCAATGAACACTACCATGAACTTGCCCAGATATTCCATAAATACCTTGTTCATGAGGTTCATGAAGTAGGCTAGGGTGTTGGTCAGTCCGAAAGACATCACTGTGAACTCGTACAAGCCGTAGCGTGTAGAGAACGTAGTCTTAGGTATATCCTCAGTCCTAATCTTCAGCTGATGGTATCCAGATCAAAGATCGATCTTTGAGAACACTCCGGCTCCCTTGAGCTGATCGAACAGGTCGTCGATTCGAGGTAACGGGTACTTGTTCTTAATGGTAACCTCATTCAATGACTGATAGTCTATGCACATTCTCATGCTTCCATCCTTTTTCTTAACAAACAGCACTGGGGCTCCCTACGGTGAAGAACTAGGGCGTACGAAGCCTTTCTCTTGCAGTTCCCTTATCTGCTTCTTAAGTTCTTCTAATTCATTCACGGCATCCGGTAGGGTCTCTTAGCTATGGGGGCGGTGCCGAGCATGAGGTCAATGATGAACTCTATGTCTCGATGCAGGGGCATTCCGGTAGTTCCTCGGGAAATACATCGGGTAATCCTGATACTGGCATTCCAACTATGGGTAGCATGGTGAATATTCCCGTAGCTCGGTCACAAAGCATAGGGTCTTGGTCCATGGCTACTGTCATCGGTGATCCCCACGGGGTAAATAAGGTAACTTCCCTTCGTCCACAATCTAATACCCCTTGGTTTTTGGCCAACCAATCCATTCCTAGTATGATGTCCAGGGTTTGGGGTGGTAAAACCATAAGGTTCGAAAGGAATACCACATCCTTGATTCGAATGGGCACATCGATGCACGCATGGGGTATAGTTACATTTGCCCCGGGTGAATGTACTACCATTGGTCTCTTAAGGTCTACCCGGTGCAGGTTGTGCTCTTTGCTTATTCTTGATGATATAAATGAATGCGAAGCTCCAGAATCAAACAAAATCTTAACTGGTGCAGAGTGGATAGAAAACGTACCATCAGCACGCTTTGGTCCTCTTGAGCTTCCTCAGCGCGCACATGGTTCACCTGACCACGACGGAATCCAGTTGCAGCTTCCTTTGGTTGGGGCATTCTAAACAGACTGCGTCCAGGTGTCGGGGCGGGGGTTCCTTGTACTGCAATGGCGTTGGCTCCGGTGCGGTTGGGGGTGTTGCCTTGCTTAGGGCAGCTGTTGGCGTAATGCCCAAATTCTCCACAGTTGAAGCAGTTGACATTCCTGGTTCCTGGGGCTGCCAAAGTAGGTGCTGGAGTGCGAGACGGTGTTGCAGGTGGCCTGCTGACGTTGTCGGGTGCGGTTGGGCGATTGGTTGCCACTATGGTTGGCTTCCAACCTGACGGGGTTGCTCCTTTGGGTCGCTGGGATGTCCCTTGAATTGGACGGGCCATTGCAAGCCTTCTCTTTCGGTTGTTTTCAACTGTCCTTTGGTCATGCTCAAGCCTCACGACCTTGTTGATGAGGCTTTGGAAGCTGGTTTGGTCCTGATCGATCATCGGTCCTCTCAGCTCGTCGTTCAGTCCCTCAATAAACTTATCCATCTTCTCTTCTTTGTCTGCCAGGTCGCTTGTGGCGTAACGTGCAAGTTGCGTGAACTTGTTAAGGTACTCTTGTACCGTGGCGTTGCCTTGGCACAGCCTACGGAACTCATTCTTCTTCATCCTCATGACTGCAGCAGGGACGAAGTTTTCACGGAAGGCATCCGTGAATTCTTCCCAAGTTGGTTCACCAGCATCTTCAGCTCGGGTTCCTTGTAGGTGTCCCACCAGTCACTTGCGGGACCTTCCAGCTGATTGGTGGCGAAGATGACTCTGTCAGCTTCCCGTATTCGGACGAGAGTCAACTTCTTCTCTATTACCCTCAACCAATCTTCAGCATCCATGGGTTCATCTGCTGAGGAGAATGTCGATGGCTTTGCTCTCATAAACTCGCCGAGGATTGATCCTCCGTGTTGTCCTTGGTTGTAGGCGATAGCTTGAAGCAGTTGGGTCTATAAAGCCATGACTTTCGCTAGGGTAGAGGGGTTAGGCTCAGGCGGGTTCTCAGTAGCTGCTGGGGCTCTGCGACAATGCGCCATCTGAACAGCGTGGATAAGGTAAGAGACTTGATTTGCTAACGTCACGATTCTAAGGAATTTTTCTTTGAGTTGTTTAAGGTGATCTTTTGAAGCAAGCTTGGTGGAATAAACTCATTTAAGACATAACATGGAACTTCATATCAGTTTATAGATGTTACATCAGGGGGATACATTGGACATGGGTAGTCCCATACAACACAATACAACATCACTAATATCGATCTAGGGTTTTCATACATAAGGGTAGGGCATGGTCGTTGCTTGTCTTAACTCTATCCAAAGCAAGACCGAGCTGCCGCATGTATCCAAACTAGTCATCCACCCATCCGCATGATCCAGTCTGCGGGAGGGTGATCCTTGGCTGAAGCGAATCGAAGTCCCCATGGCTCAGAGGTAGTGGCCTCGGAGTCATGTCTGATCCTCCTGCTTGGTGGCCTGGTGCTCTTACGGGTAGTCCTAAGGGTGATAGGACCTCCGGTGACTGTCATGCGGTGGGTAGGAGCTTCCTCCTCTGATGGATCTGTGTCACTGAGCTCCCACTTGACCTCCATGGGTTTTCTCTCGTATTCGGAGTCAGTGTTGATCTGAATGGGGTTATCCACTCCCGAACCAAGCTCGGATGGTGCAGCCGTGGAAATCGATGTGGGCTCCGATGGGGTAGCAGTAGTAGGGTCGATCAGGTATGGTCCTGACTCAGTGCTTAGCATGAAAACTTGCTCCATCATGGAATGAAAGGTGGCCAAGCATGCTGGAGTCATGAAATAGTAGTGGTCGGGCACAGGAGCAGGGGGTGTTGGTGTAGCTGAAGTAGAAGTGGCAGCGGTGGGGACAGGGTTGAAGCGAAGTTGTTCCTCCAGTTGGCCAACCTGTCGCTGGCTCCTCCGAAGCTGCTCCACCAACTCAATCAAAGCCTCACCACGAGCCATATAATGATCAGAGAGCTGTTCGTATTGGGCGCCGTTAGCTTGCAGCTGGGTCTTTAGAGAGTCGATCTGGTTTCCACAGTTATGGTGTTCCTCCTCCAGATCATTCATGCATCGCTGCTGCTCGTCTATCTCGAGTAATGCCTCTTCATAACAATCATCAGTTGTTTCCGCCCAGCGGGACAAACGGGTAACCATGGGGTTATAGCAGCAAGGGGTGGCCTCCACGGTGCAGACTGGGTTGCCTTCCTCCCGGTAGGGATGGTGTACGAACTCGGTTACTGTAAGCTCAGTACGGTGGATGGCATTGAGGCGTAGGAATGCCTCACGAGCTGCGTCCTGAATGGTTGCTTCCATCAAATCTCTGTAGTAACATGTATGGAAGTAATAGGGTGACTCGCTCCCAATACGAGCCTCAATTGAATCCGCAGCTTCCCATACTGGGTGTTCTTCAGTGCCATGTCTTCTGCTCTGGTAGGTGGGTGCGTCCGGGTATCTTAGGCACCATAGCAACTGCTGAAGTTGTGATACGTATCCTTCCTCCCGTGGGACAATGATCTCCCATACTCCAACATGGTCTAACATCTGTTTTGAAGATAATTTAGGGTCAGAGAGGGGTAATACCAAAACAATTTTAGTATAGAAAATGGGGGACAAGAGTATAAGGGAAAACATATTTGTTTTGTGAAAATAGTTTGTATTTTCAAAATAATCCTATGTAGGGATATTTCCCTTTAACCAACTATTCAGGGGTAGGGCGCCAGTTGGTCTTATCCTACAGTCGCACTGCTCTGATACCAGCTTTGTGGACCCCCGTTTTTGGGACAGGAATCATTCGTGTTCATAGTACCATTTCCCTGGATCGAGTAGTTTGGTACCCACGAATACAGTACTGAATTATCAGGTGCAAAGTGCACGAATAGTCTTACATCAAAATTATTACAATAATAGGCCCGAAGGCAGTATCATTACATGCAGGACCTACTAGTCCAGATACAACCAAAATCAGAGATTAGATAAGATAGCAGACGGAAGGCAGCGGCATGTCGATTGCCATAGGCAACCGGGGACTAAGATCTAGTAGACGCCTTCTCCTTCTTCGCCCACGGGCAAGCATTGGGGTCCTCCGGTTCTTCGTTTCCACCATCGAAGGTTTGTGCGTATAGCAAGGGTGAGTACCCAACGTACTCGCGGCCAACACGAAATGATGCACACGATAGGGTCATTCAAAGGATGGCTATGGTTTATTTGCACAAAGCCAATTTTCACAAATCATTTCATAAACCTAACATCTAGCCAAGTCAAGTTTTAGTTCCATAGTATATTTAGTCGGCGACGGTTCTGTCTACCATCCATCGTGATTCCAAGGATGGCTTCCCGCCTCCGGTTCGTCATGGTTTTCTTGGGAGTCCACCCCTTCTCGCGGTTCGAGAAGTTGAGTCCACCAGCACACAAAATCATTATGCATTCCCACCCATCATTTTAAAATTTATGAATCTAGCCATGGTAGAAACTTGTCACGCCGCTCATTATCCACGAGCACGGCTATTCGAATAGATTGATTTACTCACACTGCAGTGGATGTACACTTTACCCGTACTCCGCAACTGCTCATTCAATGAGCTTTCATCCCTTCATATGGGATGGTCACGGCAAAGCCTTTCGATAACCTCACTTTGGCAGTACCCGCTCCATGAACTTAAATCCTCTTGCACTCTAGCCGTTCTTTCCTAGCAGTGAGAGGAGTTCTGGCGCTCCCGGGGTAAGGGAAAACTCACAAAATTCTCATTCATTACTCAACACTTAGGCCGCAGCCTTATCTAGATAACCAAAACCACCTCTCCACTCAAGAACCACTTGCAGGGATACTGCCTCCGCTCGGCTATCTACTCCGCTAGGTCTATACCCATTCGAGAAGTACGGTTGTACTGGCTCGTTCCAGGTTATAAGTCTCATGGCTCGGTCCTTAATCGACTAGGACGGTTCTTGCCTTTACCAAAATCCACCCAAATCCAACCATCCGCCCCAGTCTAAAAACATTGGTTTTGTACTTTCATTTTTCTATCAAAACTATTTTCATCATGTTCAAGGCAATGTGGCGCTCATGTCTCCACATGCCGTATCTCAACTACCTTTCCTAAGATAGTTGCCCAAGTATATAGCTTCTTTGTAAAATCATGAGTATGCACGAATCTAATATAAGCATGGCTAAGCATTTTACCGAAGATATCCTCCGGTTATATTACATCGAGGGTTACAAAGAATATTCCTAAGGGTAACCAATATCAAGGCATGGTATATCAAGCATAGGTATTCATTTGTGTATAGCATGCATGTTTGAAGTTTAAATCAATATCATTCCGCAAAATAGGTTCAGTATGTTCAAAGGGAAGTGTTGACTTGCCTTGCTCGCTATAGTCAGTGCCTGCTTCCTCGGTAGCTATCCGTACGTGCGAAAAATCAATTGAATTCGATCAGAATTCAATAAAATTACCAAGAGATCAAAAAGAACCATAAAAACGACTTCAAATATTTAGCCTAAAATTTTAATCGAGTTTGGATGAGGGTTCTGGGATGAAATTCGATTTAAAAAGCGAGTTTGGAATTTTTAGGGTTTTCGCAAAATACCGATCTAATCGATTTAGGTGATAAGCTTAAAAAGGTGTTGATAAAAAAGAATTTGTATTTTAAATCTTTGAAGGTCCAAATACAAAAAGTACATATTTTTAATGACAAAAAGAAAATAGATAAACTTCAAGTAAAACGATGCGAGAACGAGATCTCCAAAATTC
The DNA here is from genome assembly GCA_019925245.2 of Oryza australiensis. Taxonomy (NCBI): domain Eukaryota; kingdom Viridiplantae; phylum Streptophyta; class Magnoliopsida; order Poales; family Poaceae; genus Oryza; species Oryza australiensis. The sequence goes on from JAIFGZ020000500.1 coordinate 46,178, forward strand.
CTATTTTTGAATTCTGAATTTGTTCAGAGAAAATATATGAGAAAACTATATATTTTTGCCCAAATATTTTCCCAAATATTTCCCAAAAGTTTTTCCTAATTTTTCTAGATTTTTCAATTTTTTTTTTTTTCTTTTTCTTTCTACCCCTCCTTCACTCTCTCTCTCTACCCCCATACCGTCTACCCCCTTCATCCTTGCGTCCGCCGGCGGCGCGTGCGGTGGCAGGGGAGCGGCAACGACGGCGCGGCGGCGCGCGGTGGGAAAAACGGCGGGGGCGATGGCTTACCGAGCGCGGTGGCACGACACCGGCGCGCGGCTGTGGCACGCGCGGCGATCGACGGTGGGAGAGGGAAAATGGGAGAGGCGAGAGCGGTGGATATGGGGAAAAACGGAGACCTCGTGCCCCACTTTTATAGGGCTTCGCGAGGAGAGGGGCCCGGGCGGCTGGCGATGCGGCGAGCCGGACGGCAGTACGGGTGGCGGGGCCGGCGCGGCGAGCGTGGAGCGGCGGCGACATGCACGCGGAGCGCGAGGCGTGGGCACGACGGGGTCCGGCGAGGTCGACGCGTGGCGGCGCTCAAGGCGGGGTCGGGCATGGGCACGGCGCGGGCGCGCGAGGACGGCGGGGTCCGGGCTCGAGGGCGGCGCGTGACGCGCCCGGCAGCGGGTCCGGCGCGGGCGCGCGCGTGTCGCGAGAGGACGTCGGGGTGCAGGCGTGAGGGGCGGCGCGTGGCGCGTGCGTGCGGCGGGGCACGGGTGGGGGCCGGGCGCGGCGCGTGTCGCCGCGCGGGGTGGGGCGCGTGGTACGGCGGTATGGCGTCGAACACGTATAGCGCAATGAAGAGTGCAATTTTCCAATTTCCCGATTTAATTTCCTATTTTCCCATTTATTTTTCCTTTCACCTCTAAAATTTAAAATAAAATCTAGCACACCCAAAATCATGTTGTAAAATATGTTTTCAACCTTTTCACCCACTTTTATTATTTTAAAAATATATTTTACATATTCAATTTAATTATTTTCCTAAATTCAAGAAAATGTGACTTTGATTCAAAATTTCAGATATATCCTTTAAAAATATTTTATCACTCATGTTGCTCACTAATTAATATTACTCCACCACAAAATAATGTGTTGGACCAAAGTATATTTTTATAGTATATTTATAAATCCACCACCCTTTTCTATTTTATATTAAAATTTCCAACTCTATACTTTGAAATTTTTCTCCCCTTTGGAATTTCAAATCATTTGGTTTTTCTCAAACATCAAGATGAATCACTCTTTTTATAAATTTTATGCAACAAAGTTGGCAAATCAGAAGCAATAAACACGATGAGAAGCAATAAGCCAAAAGTTTTTGTGAGTTCTGATTTTTAATTTCCGTTTTAAATTCTTCAATTTTCGGGGTGTTGCGGTAGGGGAACAAACCGAGGGTTAAACGGTGACGAACGACAATGGACGGTGACGGTGACGAGCTAGAAGCTGCAGAGACGCTCGGGTTGCCGATGATGATGAGCCTCCGGCACTTCTCGGCGACGACCGAACAATGGAAGGGCTTCTCCTCCTTCATGCGAACCTATTGGCAGCAATGGCGACCTCCGGCGATGATCAACGACGGCTGGCGACACAACCGAATAACTCGACGGTGGCGGAGCTCAAAACTACGCATGACTAGGGCTCCACGAGCTTCGGCAAACTAGGGTTTTGTTTGGGATCGCTAGAACACGGCCAGGAACACTATTTATAGTGGCGGATTGGATAATACCAAGACCAAATCGATCTCACCGGCAAAAGGAAAGTCCTAGGGTTTGAAGTCCGATTCGAACTCATGTTCTTCCTCTTTCCAAACGAAATCCAAAGAACTTCCAAAAGAGAAAAGGCAGAGGGAGTTCACGGGAGTAATTCCCCTCTATTGATTCGGCCGGGGAATGAAAGAATTACTGGAATTGGAAAGGGGATTGTGCCGGTGAAGGAAAGAAGGGAGGCTTGTTAGTGATATGCCCTAGAGGCAACATGGAGATGTTGGATATCACGTCAATGTTTATGTATAAGTGAATAAAGTGTTATTCGGTTCCATGAAATAGACATCTTGTATTGATCAATAAGTACGTGACTTATTTATGAGACTCTATATGTATGAATCTATTTCTAAACGATCCTTGATCATATGTCATATTGTTGGAACAAATATGATTCTAAGATCGGCATGTTTATTGATTGATGATCATGTCTCATAGATCATGGGTATGGAGATACCAAATCAATAAACATGGACACATGTGTTGGAGAACACATTGTTGGATAGACCCACCATGAGACACTACGGGAATTAATGTGCCATTAGTTGGTCTCGGGTAGTGTTGGTACAAAGTCCTTAGACCCGAGATCACCATGGATTCCAACATGTGTAGTAGCCTACTTTGGGACTACCAAACGCTATTCCGTAATGCGGGTAGTTATAAAGGTAGTTTTCGGGTTTGCTATGAAACATGGAGTGGGATGTGGGTGATCAAGATGGAATTTGCCCCTCCTTTGGAGAGATATCTGGCCCTCGAGGTAATGGATTATGGAAATGCATGGCCATGCTAAGTTGATTGAGGAGTCAATCAACGGACGGATAATCCAATACGGTTCGAGTGAATGGTTAAGCTATTGAAGGGATGGCACACATCTTGCCTATAGCTTAACGGTATCGTGAGGCAAAGGGATTTGTGTACACATTACAGGTTCGAGCCGATATTATATTCTTGTATATTATGGTGTCAATATGTGCTGCTAGGCGCCGCGTGTGCAGTCGGCTGAGTTGGACTCGAGCCGACGATCGGCTAAGTTAGACTATAGCCAAAACCGAGTATACCTGAACCTTCAGGGTCGCACGCTTAAGGGGATAAGAACAGGCATTCGAGTTGGACTCGGATACGGCTCGATCGGATAGGGATCCGATCGGATAGAGTCCTATGGGCTTACGACGTGTGGGCGGCCAACTCTATGAGATACGGATGAGATCTCGATTCAAAATAGAGTCCTAATCGGCCACTAGTCCTAGTCGGCCAACTCTATATAAAGGAGGGAGGGGTGGAGAGCCGTGACACGTCAATTGCATCGCGTGCAACGAAGTCGCCGAGATCAATCTCCACGGAAACCCTCCCCACTTTCGAGCCAAACCCTAGCCTTGCATCGCGTGCTAGCACACGGGTGTACGACGTTTGTCCCCGGACATGTGGATACCGGTAGAGGCGCTGCTACGTTGCGCGCTGTTGATCGGCTACGGCATCTGCGAATCGGCTGATTGGCGAATCGGCGTCCCGGGTATCGGCGTCGGCTTGCGAGAATCGGCTACACTGCTCCGGATCGGATTGCCCCGATTGGCTATTCCGCTGCACTCTACTCCAATCGGTAACTATCTATCGGCCCTTACTTGCAAGTGTTCCTGGTTTGCGCGGTGAAAAGTTTTTATTTTCGGCTAGCGTAGCCTCCGCGTAACCCTTCAAGTGGTATCGAGCTAATCTTGCTTAGTTCGGGTTTTAGATTGGATCGGAACAAGTTTTGCGCACGGGTTGATTAGATCAATCGGTTTTACGGGATCCGTTGAGGAGAGTTAATGGTAATTGCGTTCCTTGATAGTGTATCGGAACGGCGTAATGTGATTATGTCGAAGCAATTTCCATATAACTCGGTTTGAGTTGGGTTCGAGATAGCGTTCCTTGATAGTGTATCGGGACGGCATAATATGATTATGCCGACATGGTTTCCGTAAGCGAATTCATAGATTGGATCTATGAATTTCGTGTGGTGTTCCGGCGCTGCCCCTTATAGGTCGTCTCGATGCCGTAGCTCGCGATAAGTAGAAAACGTTTCTACGCCTAACTTGTTTTTGCAGAGAATGCTTTGAGATGGTATGGCCCTATTGTATGTATGAGATGTATGAGATGCATGTAATATTCTTTCATATGTGCAATCCCCGTAATATTCTTTCATACGTGCAATGCTTGTAATATTCTTTCACGACCTACGAGTCGATGTAATCTTCAATTAGAGCTTCTATAGTAGTAGCTTAGTTTGAAGAAATCAAGCATTCGGCACTCGAAAGAACGGTGATGAAGATGGAGATCACACCGGCATGGAGATGGAGATCACCATGTGAAGGGGGCCATACTATTTCACTATATGCTATTCTTCTTGCTTTCATATGTGATATGTTTGTTTGATAGGATAGCATCCTCGCAAAATTAAGTAGTAATGATGCCCTTCCAAATGTTGCACGTCACCGTTATGCTCGTCAATGGTGGGTCCCAAAGCAGAGTGCCATTCTCTATCATAACACGAGGGGTATATGTCGGACATATACGGTAGGAGCATTTGGTTTACTTAACAAGGCTATAAAAACAGTTTTGGGCCTTGGGGCATAGGTTGGCGCCGGGGCATGGAGATGCCACACCAACAACAAGAGTCACATAGAGATGTGATTAGCAAGGAGTTGCTTACCGATGTTACTAATTTTCTAGCAGTGATGCCAAAGCTCACTAGAAAATTAACTAACATGTGGATCTTGACCCAATACGTAACCTAGAGGGAAGGTGGAAAATACGTAATGGGAGTCTAATGTTAAATTGTTTAACAATAGACATAGCATAAACATTGTGCTAAACTTTGCTTTTTCGTTGTAGAATAAATGGCGGCTAATACTACACCCAAGTACCTTTAATTTGCGATCTATTCTCGAAAAGGAAAAATTAAATGGAACAAACTTTATGGATTGGTATCGCAACTTGAGAATTGTTCTCAAGCAAGAGCGTAAGGAGTACGTTCTTGAAGTACCCTATCCCGAGGATTTGCCTAATAACGCCACCGCAACCGCACGGATGGCTTATGAGAAGCACACTAATGATGCCCTAGATATAAGCTGTCTCATGCTTGCTACAATGTCCCCTGAGCTTCAGAAGCAATATGAGAGCAGCGATGCTCACACTATTATTCAGGGACTGCGTGGCATGTTTGAGAACCAAGCTCGGGCCGAGAGGTTCAACACCTCAAAGTCCTTGTTTGCGTGCAGGCTTGTTGAGGGGAATCCCGTCAGTCCGCATGTGATAAAGATGATTGGCTATATCGAGAGTCTGGAAAAACTAGGTTTTCCCCTTAGCCAAGAGTTGGCTACTGATGTGATTCTCCAGTCGCTCCCTCCGAGCTTCGAGCCATTCATATTAAACTATCACATGAACAATATGGATAGAACCTTGGCTGAATTGCATGGGATGCTAAAGACAGCTGAGGAGAGTATCCAGAAAAACGGTCATCATGTGATGATGATGCAGAAGGCAAAGCGCAAACCACTGTCAAGAAACTTTGCACCAAGAGGAAGTTAACTCCCGATGAGATCGCGAGTGCCTCCAATGCAAAGAAGGGCAAGAAGGGGTCGGCGGCATCAGATGCCGTTTGCTTCTATTGCAAGGAGACAGGCCACTGGAAGAGGAACTGCAAGAAGTACATGGAGGATCTCAAAAAGAAGCAAAGTACGACTTCTGCTTCAGGTATTAATGTTATAGACATTAATCTTGCTACTTCACCTACCGACTCTTGAGTATTTGATACCGGATCGTAGCTCATATTTGCAAATCGTTGCGGGAATGAGAAGAAGTAGAGGATTGAGAAGGGGCGAGGTGAACTGCGCGTCGGCAATGGAGCAAGCGTTGCTACGATTCTTGTCGGCACAGCACCACTTCATCTACCTTCGGGATTAGTTTTGGAATTGAATAATTGTTATTGTGTTCCAACACTATGTCAAAACGTTATTTTCGCTTCATGTTTGCAAGCGGAAGGATATGATTTTAGATCAATGGACAATGGTTGTTCAATATATCTCGGAGATATGTTCTATTTTCATGCTCCATTGGTGAATGGATTATACGTTTTGAATCTTGAAGCGTCCCCATCTATAACATTAATACGAAAGGCAACTCTCTAATGATATAAACCCCACGTTTATCCGGCATTGTCGCTTAGGCCATATAAATAAGAAACGCATGGAGAAGCTCCATAAGGATGGATTGCTTCACTCTTTTGATTTTGAATCATTTGAGACATGTGAGTCTTGTTTACTTGGTAAGATGACAAAGGCACCTTTCACGGGACAGAGTGAGAGAGCAAGTGACTTATTGGCACTCGTACATACCGATTTATGTGGACCAATGAGCTCAACGGTCGAGGTGGTTATCGTACTTCATTACCTTTACCGATGACTTTAGTAGATATGGTTATATCTACTTAATGAGGCATAAATCCGAATCCTTTGAAAAGTTCAAAGAATTTCAGAATGAAGTGCAGAATCATTTAGGGAAAACAATCAAGTTTCTACGATCGATCGTGGAGGGGAATACTTGAGCCAAGAGTTTGGTAATCATCGAAAGATTGTGGAATTGTTCCACGTTGACTCCGCCAGGAACTCCACAATGGAATGGGGTGTCCTAACGGAGAAATCGCACCTTGTTGGACATGGTGCGATCGATGATGAGCCAAAGTGATCTTTCGTTATCCTTCCGGGGTTATGCTCTTGAAACGAGTTGCGCTCACACTAAATAGAGTTCCATCTAAGTCGGTTGAAAAGACACCATATGAGATATGGACAGGGCAACCCCTAGTTTGTCTTTTCTCAAAATTTGGGGATGTGAGGCTTATGTAAAACGTTTACAATCGACAAGCTCACACCCAAATCGACAAGTGCTTCTTTGTGGGATATCCTAAGGAAACTAAGGGATATTACTTTTATAATCAGAACAAGGCAAAATGTTTGTCGCCCGACACGGTATCTTCTTGGAGAAAGAGTTTCTTTCAAGAAGGGTTAGTGGGAGCAGGGTGCATCTTGAAGAAGTTCAAGAAACACCGAAAACGTTTCGCGACCACGGGAACCACAACGGGAGGAGCAAAGTGTTGCACCACCGATTGTAGATACACCAGCCCACGGAGTCGAAAGATCACGTCGTGCACCCGCATGGTATACAGTGCGGAACAACGTGATATATTGTTGTTGGACAACGATGAACCTAAGACCTATGAGGAAGCGATGGTGGGACCCGATTCCAACAAGTGGCTTGGAGCCATGAAATCCGAAATAGAATCCATGTACGACAATCAAGTTTGGAACTTGGTTGATCCACTTGATGGTGTCAAAACCATTGAGTGCAAATGGGTTTTTAAGAAAAGGCCGATATGGATGGAAATGTTCACATCTATAAGGCGCGATTGGTGGCGAAAGGTTTTAAACAGATTCAAGGAGTTGATTATGATGAAACCTTCTCGCCCGTCGCAATGCTTAAATCTATTCGGATTATCCTAGCAATTCCTGCATATTTCGATTATGAGATATGGCGATGGATGTCAAAACGGCTTTCCTAAATGGAAACCTAAGCGAGGATGTATACATGATACAACCTCGGGGTTTTGTCGATCCGAATCGCTCGGAAAGATATGCAAGCTACGAAATCCATTTATGGATTGAAGCAAGCATCTCGGAGTTGGAATATTCGTTTTGATGAAGTAATCAAAGGGTTTGGTTTCATCAAAAACGAAGAAGAGGCCTGTGTTTACAAAAGGTCGTGGGAGCGCAATTGTATTTCTAATCTTATATGTGGATGACATATTACGATTGGAAATGATATCCCTATGCTAGAATCCGTCAAGTCTTCATTGAAAAATAGTTTTTCCATGAAAGACTTACGGGAGGCAACATACATATTAGCATTCGGATCTATAGAGATAGATCCAAGAGGCTAATTGGATTAAGCCAAAGTACATACATTGAAAAGGTGTTGAAAAGGTCAATGTTGGATATCATGTCAATGTTTATGTATAAATGAATAAAGTGTTATTCAGTTCCATGAAATAGACATCTTGTATTGATCAATAAGTACGTGACTTATTTATGAGGCTCTATATGTATGAATCTATTTCTAAACGATCCCTGATCATATGTCATATTGTTGGAACAAATATGATTCTAAGATCGGCATGTTTATTGATTGATGATCATGTCTCATAGATCATGGGTATGGAGATACCAAATCAATAAACATGGACACATGTGTTGGAGAACACATTATTGGATAGACCCACCATGAGACACTACGGGAATTAATGTGCCATTAGTTGGTCTCGAGTAGTGTTGGTACAAAGTCCTTAGACCTGAGATCACCATGGATTCCAACATGTGTAGTAGCCTACTTTGGGACTACCAAACGCTATTCCGTAACTAGGTAGTTACAAAGGTAGTTTTCGGGTTTGCTATGAAACATGGAGTGGGATGTGAGTGATCAAGATGGAATTTGCCCCTCCTTTGGAGAGATATCTCGGCCCCTCGAGGTAATGGATTATGGAAATGCATGGCCATGCTAAGTTGATTGAGGAGTCAATCAACGAGATAATCCAATACGGTTCGAGTGAATGGTTAAGCTATTGAAGGGATGGCACACATCTTGCCTATAGCTTAACCGGTATCGTGAGGCAAAGGGATTTGTGTACACATTACAGGTTCGAGCCGATATTATATTCTTGTATACTATGGTGTCAATATGTGCTACTAGGCGCGCTCGTGATGTGTCGGCTGAGTTGGACTCGAGCCGACGATCGGCTAAGTTAGACTATAGCCGAAACCGAGTATACCTGAACCTACGTGGTCGCACGCTTAAGGGGATAAGAACAAGCATTCGAGTTGGACTCGGATACGGCTCGATCGGATAGGGATCCGATCGGATAGAGTCCTATGGGCTTACGACGTATGGGCGGCTAACTCTATGAGATACGGATGAGATCGATTCAAAATAGAGTCCTAATCGGCCACTAGTCCCGTCGGCCAACTCTATATAAAGGAGGGAGGGTGGAGAGCGTGACACGTCAATTGCATCGCGTGCAACGTAAGTCGCCGAGATCAATCTCCACGGAAACCCTCCCCACTTTCGAGCCAAACCCTAGCCTTGCATTGCGTGCTAGCACACGGGTGTACGGCGTTTTGTCCCCGGACGTGTAGATACCGGTAGAGGCGCTGCTACGTTGCGCGCTGTTGATCGGCTATGGCATCTGCGAATCGGCTGATTGGCAAATCGGCTGTCCCCGGGTATCGGCTGTCGGCTTGCGAGAATCGGCTACACTGTTCCGGATCGGATTGCCCTGATTGGCTATTCCGCTGCACTCTACTCCAATCGGTAACGATTTATCGGCCCTTACTTGCAAGTGTTCTGGTTTGCGCGGTGAAAAGTTTTTGTTTTCGGCTAGCGTAGCCTCCGCGTAACCCTTCAAGGGTAGAGGTAGATGACGACCCTAACAAGCGGGTTCCACCTGTCAGCGACACCGGAGAGAGAAACGACGTGGCTCGGCTGGGCTGCATAGGAACGGCCCGACTCGGCTGGGTTTTGGCCTGAGGAGCAAAAATAGACTTTTAAAACCTTTTTCTTTTTAAATAGGTAGTGAACTGATATTTCTATTATTAAAAATACTTCCCTAACTCAAATAATTCCTAGAAAAATCTAGAAAAATACTTGAGAAGGCAAAGTATTTAACAAAATTTTATCTTGCACATTTTTATATTGAGATTTGTTATAGAACTTTTAATTATTCTCTTATAGCATTTTAATTCCTTTTCTAAAAATATATTAAACAACAATATAAATTTAAGTGATTTTTATAGCGTGACAAATCTCCTCAAAGCTGGCAAGCGCATACTTGGATATATTTTTCTACATGTACATACTTCAAAATTAGTCGATCGATCTATATGTATACATACTTCGAAGTAGTTAGTATATATCACAATTGATATCACAAACCTCAAATTCAATCAAACTCATCAACTTTTTGTTGTACAGAATCCGCATGTTGTGGCACACGTGGAATCTGTACTGGTTGCCAACTTGTTGTTTGATCGGGAAGTCCTTTTTGTGGATTAGGCTTTTTTGTCCTTTCTTATGCAGGTCTCCTTTCTTCATATATGGACCCCACGCTTCATTTATTACTTCTTGGATCGGTGTCTAGTCATAGTCCTTACTGATTTTGGAGTTCATGTAGTGGCATGTACTCCACTTTGGCGCTATGACCAGAAGGATCCAATGGGCACCGTGACATTAATATAGTAAAAGTTAAATACTAAAGTTATACACATCATGCAATTGCATATATTAGGTACACATTTACAATCGATTATGGCGCACAAAATGTACTACTTGTCTTGGCGGGCCCACAAGGTATCATGTATATAGTCTGTCATTCCCTTGCGGTCGCCTTAGAGATTGGTGACTGTCACCATTTGTGGATCGAGGAAGGCCACTTCCGATGCTTTTTTCTGACACCACTTTCAACTATACCTACACACTACACGAATGTTTTTATAAGCATGCTATAAGGATTGTTATTATCAAATTGAGAAACGCAACAAAACTTACAAGGAGTAGCACTTAAGTGGACTTGTGTCCATCGCTCGGAGCCTGTAGAGGTTGAATAGATCCTCGAAGTCGATGACAATATAATTTTCTGGGCTAAGAAATGGTTGTCGATCGTGATGGCCTATTTTATCACTCTCCCTATTCGTCCTCCTGGCGTTTGATCTCTCCATATAGTAGCAGTGGAGCTCCTTGCAAGTGTCACCCATCATTCCTAGCGTGTGATCTCCAACCAATGGCATGCCTAGTTGGAAGGACGTCGGAGCAACGCTCTTCTTACGTACTTCCTGCCCCTTGCCCATATCTAGCTTCTTTTCGAGCCAGAAGCGAGACCTGCACCTTTCCTTTTCCTCTTCCTCTCTCCCTTGTAGCAGGTTTTTCGCTTGTTATTTGCGGATGGGAAGAATGTACCTTCCTGCTCTTTTTCATGGGTGGGTGTTTAGGGATCACTATGCTGTCGGCCTCCATATGATCATCCCCAAAATCAGTATCATACTGCAAGTCAAATTCGTCAACTTGTTCATCACGAGTGGGAGCTAGAGGGGCTGAAGGAGCAGGAGGAGGTCTTAGCGGCGGACGAGTGCTCGGTGAAGTGGTTGACCTCGGAATGACCTTTATCTCAATGAGGTCCTTGGGCCATTGGATAAAGGTACCACGTGCAGCTCTTAGGGTTTGGATCTCGTCGTTCGGTGGATGGTGTAGTGGCAAATGGGCCCATTCGGTCTTCACCATGTCCACTTGCACTTTCGCATTGCCGACCATCAGTTGCACCCCATGCACTCTTGTATCAGCGGTCAGCTTGAAAGATAGTCCCTCAGCCTCCAGAACCGTGAAGGAGGGCATCACCCTAACTGTTAGCACACAGTTAGATGGTTCCTGCGATAGATTCATCTATAATTTTAGAATATTTTGTAGGAAGTGGATTTGTTAAGACTGTTACGCATTTTGGCCGAGAGTTTTACCATTATATGGTCGATGGAGGCTAGGACCGGTGGTGGATTTTCCGCCGCCTCAGTTGATGCACAACTGCTCCGCCTTCATGTTGGACTTTCTCAATGTGGAGCGGCGGCGGGCTTGGTGGTCTGCTGCTCGGCTCGAATCTGCTGCCTGATATGTGCCTCCACCTATACTAGATTCTCGTCAAATTCAAAGCTTAGTTCGGCTCTGACCTACTCCTGGATCCTCTCAGCCAGGCATGCATCTTTTTCTGCCTTTGTGAGGGTCTGCTTCTTATACTGCTCGGCGTATTCTGGAAATCCATATTCCCAGGGGACGGTAGAGCCAACACCCCTTGTCCATCCACGGTGTTCGTCGGTGCCCAACGCTTGTGTGAGGATGTCATCCTCGCGTAGTAGGCCTCTTGGGAGGATTGCCTCTTGGCAACCAACTCTTTCTGCAGTACAAATGAGATCGGTATAAATTGAGTGTACGATATATGTAAAGAAACTAAACATATTAAGGTGAGACGCTTACAATATTTTCATAAACTTGTTGATCTTGGGCATTTGGCGAAGTGATTGTTCCATCGCTATTTTTCATGGCCCTTGCCCTTGCCCAGCTTCTTGCACGTGGGTGCGGGATATCAGCAAATGTAGGCAGCACGTTCGATGCCTCTGCTGCCTCATCCTTTTTCTGCCATTGCTCTTGCTTCCCGACATATCCTCCGGTGCCAAGCCGGTGTGGATGCACATTCTGAACCATCAATTTGAGCTTGTCACACGTGATAAACATTAGTGATGGGCTTCTATTGGGGCCCAACAAAGATAACATTGGTTATCTTTGTCGGGCCTTGAATTGCGCCCGTCACCGATAGGTATCATCCATGACGGGGTCGAGTTTTATGCACATCTAACATATATGTGCGTGTATATCTTTGTCGGCATCTTTTTAGGCCCGTTTGAGATGACTTCGTTATGACGGTCCATAAATCTCAGACATGTGATGAGCCGTCACAGAGGAAAGGAGGATCTGTACTAGTGGATTTTCTGGACAAGAAAAATGTACTAATACCCTTTTATCTAACCCAGGTTTGAACAGAAATTGCTTTTTGTCACAAGAAATCTATGGGAAAACATGTTAGATTGGAAAAGAAAATTAATAGACCTCCTTAGGCATAACTTGTTTTTCTCTAACGACAATCAAACTTTCTTTCTCAACTTTCCTCAAAAAAACAACACAAATGCTTGTGAGGCCATACATTTACCTTTCTTTCTCATTTAACTTATAGCTCAACTTTTGACAGAGATTTAGCTAGTAGCTTGTACAGCTGTTGATCATCAATCAAAGAACATTTGACAAGAACAACTTAATAATTAATGGGCAATACACCAGTTCACACTAGTTTTACTGCCAATGATTTGGTTCAGATGATGTCCAAAAACTCTGAAAGGTAGTTAGTCATCATCCATCGATTCTTGAAGTTCATTTAGATTGAAGTTGTTCATCTTCTTCACTGGCTTCTTATCTTCCGACGGGGATTCAAGTTGTACCATCTCTCATTACCCATCCTTATGGTGTCCACCACTACTCTTGTTCTCATCTTGAGAAACTAGCACTGCGATAGACCAACAAGAATAATTTTAACAACATAGCAATAGTCATTATAAGTAAAAATTTAGAACCATGGCTTAATACGTATATATTCATCACGGAATGAAGTAGCCGTTGGCTTCATGAAGTTTTGGCGACCGGCAAGCACAAATGAAATGAGAAACTCTATTTCTTTACTATAACGTTTTAATTTTATAATGTAGTTTGCTTTTTCTTAATCTCCCAAACAGGAAATAGTTGATTCTACACGAGCAGTCCTGGAGGTTTACCCTTGAAAAGAAATATAACATAGTAATAAATTGTTAATTATCATTATTCAATATGGTTCTTTTGTAGAACAGAAGACATGCGATAAACATAGCACAATTTCAAACATATTAGTACGGGGATAAAGATGAGCTCACACCCATGTCAAGTGGAGGCTTGAGGTTTGTGATACAATAATTTTGTTCCAGATACCTTTTGACCTTAGCAATGGACCTACATAGTTTTCCTGTGCTTTTCTCTCTATACAACTAAAGAGATACAATTTTGTTCCAGATACCTTTTGACCTAAGGAATGAACCTACGTAGTTTTCCTGTGCTTTTCTCTCTATAAAACTGAAGAACAGACAAATGCATTGATTGTTTTGTTTTTCTATGTTGACATCGTATTTTTGCTTAAAACATGAAGAAAGGGCAAACAAGTAAAAGACCTGAATGAAATAGCCTACTCACTTTACATGTTCTACTCATGGCTTGTTATATATAAATGCCATGGCACAGACACATTATACTCATGGGGACCACACATGAATATGGCATACACACATACTATATCAATGCCATACACACATATGTTAGGTGGATATTACACATTCATATAATTTTCTTCATAGTTGTTGTGAAAGTAATAAGGTGATTTCGTCATGTTTCTTTTTATTATATTAAAAACAAGAAACTTTGCAAAATATCTATAGGAAATCTATCTATGCTTTCCATTGTGAGCTCTTGTAGGTCATAATAATTTGCAATTGAAATTTACATGTTCTATAATGATATTTCTTCTTTTCAATTTTCCAACCGTCAGGTAGGGACAACTTTGCGGGGGATAAGACAGCCTTCGGGCATCATGTGTAGAAGAAGAAAAACCTTCGAACCCTTGCCCCACCCTTACACAGCTACCATAGCCCTGTGATAACTGAATGGGTCAGCGATACCATAGCCCTATGAGAACTGGGCGGACTTTAGACCTATGCTTTGACATAGGACAGACGAGGGATTTTTTAACCCCAACCTGAGATTCGCTCCCAGGAGAGTCAAACCCAAGACCTGAAGAGTGCTACTAGAGCCACCTAACCAACTGAGCTAGAGGCCTGTTCACAACACACAAGTAGCATTTGACAAGTGCAATGAACATGAAAAGCAAAAAGTTCCTCAGTCACAACAACAACATCATTAAAGAACCAATATATGATTTTATGTAATGGTGCAGAAATTAGCATATTTCTACGAAGCACAGCAGAAACATTGTCATTATAATGGAGTTGGAAAGGATAATCTTGTCTTCAGTATATTTGCAATAGAATATAAAAGTTTTTTCCCCCTAAAAACACAGTTGATAGCACACAATTATGATTATCTGTTCCGTTTATACACCACTGTCTCTTTTACAACCAAACCAAGAAAAATCAACTTTAGGTAAATGTCATTTTCAATGGTAATTGAATCAATATTAGTTATTAACAAATTTAACTCAACTCAAAGGTAAAAGAATTAATATAATAACCATTGTAATATCCAAGATCTCAGTAGTAACCAACATATATAATTGTTTTGTTGACAATATATATTGACATAGAAGTTACACTACACCGGCACCAGCTATCTCTAACGGGCATTAACCCTTATCTCTATCGGGGTGGGACCCCGTCACTGTGAAAATGTCACTGATGTGAGAAAATATCTCTAACGGACACAAAGCCGTCACGGATGCACATTATCTCAATCGGGGCATAATAAATGCCCGTCATAAATGAGTTTGAAAGTCAAACCAGCGGTGTTGAGCGCCATCACGGATGAAACATCTCAATCGGGACTAGTTATAAGCCCATCACGGATGACAACACATCTCTAACGGGCCATAGTTATTAGGCCATCACCGATAGGGTTGACCAACCATAGAGTCAAATATTGTCCAGGTTTGTCGCCCGTCATGGATGACATATCTCTAACGGGCTGTAGTACTGAGCCCGTCACGGATGACCTATCTCTATCGGGCTGTTAGGTTGAGCCCGTTACGGATGTCCTATCTTTATCGGGCTTTTTTAGAATGCCCGTTAGGGATGAGTTTATTATCAAAAAAATAAAATTTATTTTTTGGCTAGCCTCAGGCCTTTGCTAGCCATGCCCGCTGCAAAAAATGACAGATATATAACATCACAGCCCAGTCATTCCAGCCCCCAATTCCCAGCCCCAGCCATTCCAGGCCCCAGCCAAATATATATTCATCACAGCCACAGCCAAGTTGATCCATTCACATATATATTCATCACAGCCACAACAGCAAGTTGATCCATTCACATATATATTCATCACAGCCACAACTATATCCATTCACATATATATTCATCACAGCCATAGCCACAGCCAATTCATTCACATATTTCATTCACAGCCACAGCCACAGCAAAATAACAAGTGTACTGACCCAAAAAAACAAGTGTAGATAGATTTATTTTTCCAAAAAAGAACAAGTGTAGTTTCCAAAAAAACAAGTGTAGATGGCATGTTCTAATAAAAAAAGACAAGTATACTGCCCCCAATAAAATAACAAGTGTAGATAGTTGATTTTTCGAAAAAGAACAAGTGTAGTTCCCAAAAAAAAGAACAAGTGTAGTTAGCTGTTTTTTCCAAAAAAACAAGTGTAGTTCCCCAAAAAAAGAACAAGTGCGATGGTCATTCACATTCATTTTTTGCTCTCCAAACCATCGACATGCATCAAAACCTGCAAAACTGTATTACATAGAAAGGCAAGTATATACGAAACAACATGCAAAATTCTATTACAAAGAATATTTACAAAAATCAAATGTTTGTCGCAAAAGCATTGCAAATGTTCTACCATTCGAGTCGATCGAGCTACCTAGGATTTTACTCTAAACATTCCTTTTGGAGACAATATATCATCTAGTATGAATTGTGATATCTCCTCTCTAATGATATCGAAGTTGTTATATGGAATGTTTGATAGTTTATCCTGCATGTGAGGCGCCAAGTTAGTCCAAATACTTAGAAAGTTGTCGTCCTATGTATATAAACAATTGTATCACACACCTCAAGGTCGAGCAATGTCACCTTGTCTGCTAAGGTCCGCATGTTATGGCAGACGTGGAACCCACACTGGTCACCCACTTGTTGTTTAATTGGAAAGTCCTTTTTGTGACCGAGTTTGGGATGCCCATCCTTATGCCTCCCGCCTTTTGCCACGTATAGGTCACATGCCTCGTTCAAGACCGCTTTGATGCCCGACCAGTTGTATATTTTTGGCTTGATATTGGAGTTAAGGTAGTATACCAAACTCCACTTCGGCATTATTACCAGAAGAATCCAATGACTCCTGCGACATTATTAAATTGCAGGGTAAATACTAGAGCTATACGAGTCGCGCATTTGATTCTAAGTAGGGTACACGCTTACTGTTGATTGTAGGCACACATAATGAAGTCCTTGTCTTGACGGGCATATAAGCAGTCCTTGATATATTCCACCATGTTGGCTCGATAGTTTTGCATATTTGTCTCATTGACGATAGCTGGATCGAGAAAGGCAACAAAGGGTGATTTTTTTGGACATGCTTCCAGGTTAACCTACAAGCAAGACCAGAGTTCGGGTTAGCGTAAGATATGGACAGTTATTATCATATCTCGTACCCATAAATACTTACAAGGAGTAGCACCTAAGGAGGTTGGTGTCGATCGCTTGCACCCTACAGAGGTTCCATAGATCTTTGAAGTCTACGACGATGAAGCCAACAGGGCCGAAGAACGGCTGACTATCGTGGTAGCCCAACATGAAGGTCTCTCTATGCTTCCTCTTTGCATTGGTCCTCTCCATGTAGTACCTGTGCAACTCCTTGCATGCAGGCCCTATCCTGGATAAGGTGTCGTCTCCGACCAATGGCATGCCTATTGTGAAATCTGCCGGAGGCTTTACAGGAGCTAATGGTGCCTTGCCAAGATCAAGCTTCTTCGGAGCCAGATTGGTCCCTTGCACCTTTCCTACTCCTCTCCCCTTTCCAGAACCTTTTCTGTGTGTGTCTATCTGGGGTGGAGAAGATTTCGCCTTCTTCAACTTTTTGGCAGGAGGGGGTTGGTGCGACCTGCTGTCCACCTCCATACCGTCGTCCCCAAAATCTGTATCATACTGTAATTGGAGATCTTCTTCAACGGCATGAGGGGCAATTTCAAGTTATCTGGCTTGAGGGGCCACTATAATATCTGTACGTGTACGTGACGATGCCGGACGAGAACTTGGTGCTGGCCTAGGAGTTACATTGATCTGAATGTTCTGCTTAGGCCATTGGATAAAGGTCCCACATGCAGCTCCAAGGGTCAGAACCTCATCATTCGGTGGGTGCTGGAGAGTGAAGCCCACCCAATCAGGCTTCACTAAGTCTACTTGGACTTTTGCATGTCCGGCTAGCAGCTGCGCCCCATGAACCCGGGTTTCGAGGGTAGGCTTGAATGCAAGACCCTCTGCATCTGGAATTGCAAATGATTGGGTCACCCTAACAACTAGGGTGCACGATGTGGGTTCCTACAATAGAATCGTACGTGTTATTACTACTAGGGTGTATTGTGGTGCTAATACAAAATATGCATTTGTTGATTTTTCTTACCGTTATGTGGTCCACCGCGGTGGGGATTGGTGCTTATTCTGCCGCCACCTCAGTTGATGCACAGCTGCTATGCCGTTGCGTGGGGCTCACTTCTACTCTTGGAGCTGCAGTGGGCGGAGCTTCGGCGATTATCTTCTCATATGTCTCCACCCGAGCCTCCACTCGTGCCAGCTTCTCATTGAACTCTTCGGCGAGCTCGACTCTAAGCTCCTCCCGAAGTTGCTCCTCAAGGCATGCATGTTTCTCCGTCTTTGATAGCTTGTGCTTCTTGTACTGCCACGCGAATTGGGGAAACCCATACTTCCATGGGACATTAGAGCCAATGCCCCTTGTCCGTCCACCGTGTTCTTCGTTTCCCAAGGCTTTTGTGAGGATGTCATCCTCGCGTCTTTGTGAGCAGACCTCTTAGGAGGACTGTCTCTCAGCAATCAGCTGGACCTACCGTACAGTTAGGATGAATTAAATGAAGAGTATGATACAACCTATTGAAAGATGTTTTATGTGTTAAACTTACAAGTTTATCGTACACCGCTTGATCTTCGGGTTTTGGGAACGTCAGTATTCCATCACTATTCTTATTTGCCCTTGCCCTTGCCCAGTTCCTTGATCGGGTAGTCAGGATACCAGCAAGGATTGGCGGGGTGTTAGATTCCGTGACAACTTGATCCTTCCTCTGCAATTCCTGTTGCTTCCCGGCGTATCCTCCCGTGCCAAGCCGGTGCGGGTGAAGGTTTTTTGCCTGCAACGCCCTATAGGCCTCGCTTTTTGCCCAAGACTCAGGGCTTGATTTGGCAGCATGAACTCGTCCCACACGGCCTGGGTGATGAATGGGTATTTCCCAAATGGTTCTAGCTGGGTGCGGTTGAGGATTTAGTCAGTGACAAGGGTGGTCTTGAAATTTTTCCACAAGTTGCCCATCTTGCGGATAGCCTGCCGCTTCAGTCTTTCTTCGACCTCTTCTGGGTACTCAAAGCTCTCCTTGAACTCTCTCTAGGCCTCATCTTTTTCTTCCTGTGGTACCCGATCGATGTGGTCCACCAGAATTGTGATGTTCCGCCTCCTTAGGATTCTGCAGATTGTTGAGAACTTTTTTATAGATTTCTCAGGAGCCGTAGGAAATCCATGATCGTCCACCTCTGTTATTCTATACACTTCCTTAAGAATCTTACTTTGGGAGCTTGGATCCCGGCTTGTTGTGGTCCCACTAGTAGTCGCCGACATTTTCTATCGAAGAAAAATAACATTACTAAACTTTTACATATTGATAACATCACTATTGGAAAGTGAAAGTATTAGATGTTGCCTCAGTTTTGCTCAGAAATTGTGCATCAATTACAATCATTTGCAAGTGTAGATCCAAAAAAAAGAATATGTGTAGATGGTCTGTTCTTATCAAAAATAAGAGGAAGTGTAGTGCCCCCCAAAACAAGAACAAGTGTCCATGGCTGTTTTTTTCTAAAAAAGAACAAGTGTAGATGGTCCGTTCTTATAAAAAACAAGTGTAGTTCCCAAAAACAAAATAACAAGTGTAGATTGTTGTTCTTATCAAAAAGAAGAGGAAGTGTACTGCCCCAAAAAAAGAACAAGTGTCCATGGGTGTTTCTTTCCAAAAAAAAGAACAAGTGTAGATCAAAAAATAAATTAACGGTGTAGATGGTCTGTTCTTATAAAAAAATAAGTGTAGTTCCCAAAAACAAAATAACAAGTGTAGAATATATATGTGAATGGATCAACTTGGCTGTGGCTGTGATGTATATATATGTGAATGGATCAACTTGGCTATTTTTTTGCAAAAAAAGAGGAAGTGTAGTTACAAAAAAACCCAAATTAATGTAATATTAACCGATCCAATGTACGCCCCCAAAAAAGAACAAGTAAAGTGCCCCAAAAAAAGGAACAAGTGTAGAAGGTCTGTTCTCATGGTCTAATGTTGAGCATTCATCACTGGCTAGGAAGAGGAGTGGAGAGAAGAAAGGTGAGGAAAGGAACATCAGATGAATAGATATAAAAAAATTATAAAAAAGATGCATTGGGATTAATTTAAAATAGCATGAACATTGCCTAATTAATCCAGGGGAATGGAGAGAAGAAAGGTGAGAAAGGAACAACAAGTTAGGGCCAAGAGTATCATTCAAACATCATAACATAGCCATATCAGCACCAAAAATTGTGCATCATAGCAGTATAGCAAGATAGCAGTATAGCAGTATCAACACGAAGAATGATTAAAACAGGGATTAAGCAAGATATTCACCCATATCATTCAAGCATCATAGCAGTATAGCAAGATAACAGTATAGTAGCCATATCATTCAAGCATCATAGGGATTAAGCAAGATAGCAGTATAGCAGCCATATCAATCAAGCATCATAGCAGTAAATCCAGACCAAGAAAAAAGGCTAAATTAATTCATCCCAGAACAGCATAGCAGTTTGCTATCTCAGAAATAAAAAAATCAGGAAGTTTGCTATCTAGTTAATAGCCTATAATTCATCAACGGATCCAGGACAGTATTGAACATGATAATTTAACAATCATCAAAAGCATCAAAACTTATAGAAACTAAATCTATCAATATCAAGGAAATGACATCCATCTACAGCACAAAACTTGATAGAAACCATATCATGGCAGGCTGCGGCCAAAATGAAAAATAAGTCCCCAACTAATTGACATGAACACAACTATATATATAATTGATCTAATTGATCTAGCCAAATAACAACAGGGCACAGACCAGAGATAACACACCGAAGCAAAAGAGCAGGTAGGGAGGTAGAGGGAGGAGGCGGTGGCCGGTGAGGAGGGAGGCGGATATAGGACAGTACTGAACATGGTAATTTTCAGAGCATCCAATCCAAGCATAAATTTTCCATAAAGTTAACAATCATCCAAGCATGATAAATCTAACCGTATCATCACAAGCATCAAGAATATATGTAGGAGCAATGGAAGAGCAACTAACCGGTGAGCAATGGAAGAGCAATAGAGCAAGAAGGCATCTGGGCTCGGCTCGGCGAGGAGGCGTCCGGGCTTAGCGAGGAGGCATCCAGGCTTGGCTCAGCGAGGAGGTGTCCGGGCTCGGCGAGGAGGCGCCCGAGCTCAGGGTCGACAAGGAGGCGGCCGGCGTGGAGGGGAGGAGGAGAGGAGGCGGCAGCGTGAAGGAGAGGATGAGAGGAGGCGGCGGCGTGGAGAAGAGGATGAGAGGAGGCGGCAGTGTGGAGAAGAGGAGGAGAGGAGGCGGTGGCGTGGAGGAGAGGAGGTGGTGGTGTGGAGGAGAGGAGGAGAGGAGGTGGCGATGTGGAGGAGAGGAGGCGGCGGCGTGGAGGCGAGGAGACGGCTCGGGGTCGACGTGGAGGAGAGCAGGCGGCGGCGTGGAGGAGAGCAGACGTGAATAGATCTAAATCTGAGAGAGGGATTGACTAAGTAACCCTATTCAACGTCATCTCTGACGGGCGTACTACTAGGGCCCGATACGGATGAGTCAGCTCTGACGAGCCCTTGTAGTCAGCCCGATAAGGATGAGTGTCATCCGCATCGGGCATTGACACTAGGCCCAATATGGATAATATTTTAAAAATTATTATAATTAACAGATGAATTAGTTTACAATTGGGATTATATTTTTAAAAAATATTGTAATTAACAGATGAATTATTTAAATAGTATAAATTTGCCATTAAATTTAAAAAAACCCATGAGAAATTAATAGCCAGTCAAGGATAACACAAAAGACAACTTGATATGCTGCGAAGATCCTTACTTGCGGAGATGCTGCTGCCAAATTTGGAGAGCAAACCTACCATGCATGGAGCTTGGTTAGCTAGATGCAATGCGAGAGGAATACTGGGCCTTTACTTATAGAGCGGGATAGAGGCTGCTACGTGTCAATATTAAATGAAGAGGCACACACAGACAGACACTATTTATAGAGCAGGATAGAGGTTGCTACCATGAAAGATATTCAGATCATTCATTAAGGCACCGGTACCAAATACTTTATTACTTACATCAATTTATAAATTATATTACTACAAAGACTCTATTTACAAGGATATGCCTTCCGAATGGTCTAAGCAAGCGTATGCCACTTCGTCTTCGGGATCATCGTCAAGGTCGATCTGAGGTCTCACATGAAGATTTTGGTTGTATTCTTCTTCATCGATGACGTTGTCAACCCCAACAATTCTTTGTTTGCCATCCCTAATGACGTGCAGCTTCTTGTTTGCGGGGTCTTTTATATAGAAAATCTGCTCGACCTACTTGGCTATGACAAATGGTTTGTCCGTGTATCCAACCTTGGCCAGGTCTACTAAAGTGAATCCTTCCTTGTCGACTTTAACTCTGGTTCGGATATTCACCCAGCTGCAACGAAACAAAGGGACTTTGAAGCTCCTCTAGTTCATCTCCCAAATCAGCTCTATGCGGCCATAATATGTGTTCGATCCAGCTTTATCCTGATATGCATCTACACAGACTCCATTATTCTGCACTGTGCTTTTGCCATCTTGTGTGACGGTGTAGAATGTGTATCCATTGATATCATACCCTTGCCATGTGTCAACATCCTAGCTTGGGCCCCTTGCCAACCTTCGTATTATCTCACTTGGGACATCGGTCGACCGTGCGATACGATCCTTGAACCATTCATTGAAGCGAGTACTATGTTCTCTATTGATCCACATGTCTGATCAACTCATGTTGTCATGTCGGACCTTCGTTAGATTCTCCTCAAAATATGGAGTTACTTCAGCCATATGTTGTAGCACAACGAAATGAGCCTACGCATAGGTAGCTTGATCGGGAACAATTCTTTTTTGCCTATTGTGCCAAGGCCTGCCAACCTTCCTTCATGGCGAGATGCAGGAACTCTGATAGGATCAATCTCGACCATAAAGTCGATGGAGAACTCAAGAACCTCCTCCGTCGTGTACCCTTCAATGATGCTTCCCTCCGGTTTTGCTCTATTTTGAATGTACGACTTAAGAACTCCCATGTACCTCTCGAACGGGTACATCTCCCTTAGAAAAGTTGGACCACATATTTTTGTTTGCTTCACTAGATGAACAGGGAGATGCACCATGATATTGAAGAAAGATAGTGGAAAATACATCTCCAAGTGACACAGGGTATTGACAATATCAGCCTGCATCTGATCTATATCTTCGGGATCTATAATCTTCTGGCCGATTGCATTGAAGAAGGCACAAAGCCATTGGATTGTGTGACGCACTTTGGGTGGTAGAATATGTCTGATAGCAACTGATAAGATCTATGTGATCAGCACGTGGCAATCGTGAGACTTCATTCCAACCACTTTTAGATCCTCCAATTTAACGTATTTACTAATCCTTGCTGAATAGCCCGAAGGAACCTTGATATCAGACAAGCATGACAACATTGCAATCTTCTCATTCTTCGACAATGTGTGGCAAGCTGGTGGGAGGTACACTCTTCCTGTCTTTTCATCCATAACAGGCTGACTGTGAATGCCTAGAAAGACAAAGGACGGCTTGAATGCTCGCCTAGATCTACAAAAATTGAACATTCGCAGTGAGCCCGAGCAAACTATCGCAAACGTTCTTCTCTACGTGCATTAGATCAGGGCAATGCTGGACCTCAAGGTCTTTCCAGTATGGTAGCCGCCAAAATAGGGATTTCTTCTTTCACATACCCTTATCATTTTCTTTGCCACATTTTCTTTTCTTCCCAAACTCATTAGTTATGTGTTTGACCATGTCATGGACTTCTTCTCTAGATAAATCCTTGGGAGTAGTTCCAAGTTCTCTCCTACCGTTGAAAATTTTCTTCTTTCTTCTAAAGGCATGGCGTAGCGGGAGCCATCTCCTATGACCCATGTAAACCATCTTTCTGAATTTCTTCAGCCACCTGTTGCGTGTATGTTCCATATAGTCGGAGCAGGCCTTCTTTCCTTTCACGGTTTGTCCTGAAAGATTGCCAGTGCGGGATAGTCATTAATGGTGCAGAACAGTAGAACTCATAGCTTGAAGTTCTCCTGACCATATGCATCCCAAGTGTCCACGCCTTCTTTCCAAAGAATCTCAAGATCATCGATAACAGGCTCCAAGAATACATCGATATCATTGCCCGGTGGTTTCGGACCTTGGATTAACAAGCACAACATAATATATTTCCTTTTGAAGCACAACCATGGCGGGAGGTCATAGTTCGTAATAAGGACGGGCCAAGTGCTGTGAGAACTGCTCATATCTCCAAAAGGATTCATGCCATCCGTACACAGACATATCCTCATGTTGTTGGGATCGGCAGCAAAGTCTTTATACTTTCGATCAATATTCCTCCATTGAATCGAATCCGCAGGGAGCCTTAGCAAACTGTCGTTCGTTCTCTCTTCGGCGTGCCACCGCACTAACTTTGCTTCCTTCGGGTTGGCAAATATTCTCTTGAAGCGATCAATGATGGGTAAATACCACACAACCTTTGTTGGACCACCCCGCTTTGACTTCTTTCCCTCCCCCGCACTTTTCTTTCACTTGTATCGAGAAAACTTACACAGAGGACAAGCTTCTAGGTCTACATATTGCTTGTGGTACAATATGCAGTCATTTGGACAAGCGTGAATTCTACGGACCTCTAACCCTAGGGGACACAGAACTTACTTTGCTTCATAGGTCGTCTCGAACAATGTGTTCTCTTCAAGAAGCATGGCCTTCAATATTCCCAAAAGTTCTGTAAAACTTTTGTCTGTCCATCCACTACTTGCTTTCAGCTTCATTAGGTCCAAGGTAGCTGACAATTTTGTGTGCTTTGCCTTGCATCCGGCGTATAGAGGTGTCTCGGAGTCACTAACCAACCAGCTGAACTTCATCGAATCTCTCTCGTTGTGAGCTTGCTCCTCAACATTACGTAACATCTCTTGATGCATATCAGGATCCACATCAACCATTTCACCGCCCAATGGAGATGAAATAAACATGTCACGCTCATCTTCATCTTCATGATTAGGCACTGATGTTGTCTGCAGCTGCACCATTATCTAATTCTGTCTCTCCATGCTTCACCCAACATGTGTAGTCCTTCATGAATCCCCGTTGTATCAAGTGAGAGTGTACCTCCTCTCCGCTAAACATAATCTCATTCTTGCAATCTCTACATGGACAACACATGTATTTGCTATTTCCTCTTCTCCTATCCTCCTCCACGACGTTCATAAAACTTAAAATGCCATCTCTATACTCCTTGCAATGACGCTTCAAAGTTTTCGCATTCATCCAACTTCAATCCATCGCTACAAAATTTAACAAAACATTAGTTATCATACTACTAAATTAAAAAATATATATTACAACCTTTATACTTACTTCAAATATTTTCCTGTTTTTCTTTTTTAAAAAAAATTCGCCCCCTTCAACCTCCCACCAAAAAAGTGAACAGTGGGATGAATTCAGATAGCGGTTACTGGTGCATTTATAGTGTGTCCGAACTATATCTCAATCGGGCCAATTAATAACGACATCTGTAATGGGCGCACAGATATCTTTAACGGGCATCAATCAAAGCCCGACACCGATATGAGTCATCGGTGACGGGCTATAAAGTCATCTCAATCGGGCCATATTTTGAGCCCGTCACCAATGAACCTCATCTCTAACGGGCTCGGTATGTGGGCCCGATTGAGATATCCGAGGTCATCTCAATCGGGCGTACATCTGAGCCCGTCACGGATGAGTGTCATCAGTGACGGGCTATATGTACTTGGGACTATACGAGTACATCTACAACGGTGCAAATTTAGGCCCGATTGAGATAACTTCGTTCTGACGGCCCAAGTACTCCAGGTTTATTTGGGCCTGTCACAGATATTGGGATCTGTACTGGTGTTAGAATCCATAGATGACATCTCGACAAGATCTCACAAATCTGGTAACACAATTAAGTAATTTGAGTTAGGCAAGTGTACGATTGAGGACTTACTGTAACCAACGTTAAGTTGTTAAGCGCGTAGTCTGATGAATACATAATAAAGTCAAAATAGTTGATTGCTCTCTGGTCCCTTGTGGACAGAGATTCCTATTCCCAAGTCACAAAGGAGCTAGGTCTAAATCAGATTCAATCTATGGGATCATATGGGGCAGACAGCGGTTGGGCGGGGGCGGCTGCTGCACTAGGTATTGAAGATATAGTGTCGTCTCATGTTGCTCTAGTACATGTGTATAGTAAGAATGCACCTTGGGAGCTGGGTCCATGAATGGTTTGCATGAATATGCCAAGGTAGATATGTGGCCCAAGAGAGAAAGAAGAAAGGGATGAAAAGAAAGAGAGAAAGAAGGTGGTTTTAATAGCCAATCCATTATTAGATGTGGAAACGTGTAGCCCATAGTCTATCATTGGTGGTGCAAGATGAATTCTTCATTTGAGGCCAATACAATTGTTTAGTCTAATATAGCAGAATTATTATGATGATAACTAATTATAAAGATTAGAATTAATGGTTTTAATTTAATCTTAATAGCTATACGTGAGTGTCTGCATGCGCCACTGTTACAGATCCTCTCATCTATGATGGTCTCTCTTATGCATGGGTTTTGCGGACCGTTACAACGAAGTCATCTCAAACGGGCCTAAAAAGAGACCGACAAATATATACTCGCACAGACATGTTAGATGTGTATAAAACTTGAGCCTGTCACGAATGATACCTATCGGTGATGGGCTCAAATCATGGCCCGACAAAGATAACCTACGATATCTTTGTCGGGCCCCAACAGAAGCTCATCACCGATGACACTCATCGTTGATGGGCACCAACCTGAGGCCCGATTGAGATAATAATTAGGCCTGTCACTGATGAGTGTCATCGGTGACGGGCTCAGCCCTGAGGCTCGATTGAGATAACAATTAGGCCCGTCACCGACGAGTGTCATCGGTGACGGGCTTTTACTTAGGCCCGATTGAGCTGTTGTCATCTCTATCAAGCTTAAACTTAAGCCTGTCATGGATATGCTTCGAAATCATTTAACCTAGCCCGAGCGTCGATTCAGATCTACACATGAGCGCGAAAATCTTCTAAGTCCTCACATTGCAAACCCTAGCGTCGCCGCTGTCTCTCGGAGCCCATCGCCGCCGTCCTTCGCGCCCTCTCGATCCCGGTGCCGTCGTTCTCCCTCACTGCCACCGAGTGCCGCCGTCCCTAAGCCCGGCCACCGAGCGCCACCATGCTCCAGGAAAGTCCATCTCCCTCATGTGTTGTCGTGCTCCCTCATGTATACATCTGAGATGAATGTCATGCCATGTATTGAATCTGAGGATAACTTCATGCCATGTATTGGTTATATATTGGTCACTGTTAATGGCACTACTACGGAAACAGTTTTTCGTGGCAGCCATTTTGGGTCTTCGCTGGCGGCAATTGGGGCCGCCACAAAGCAAAGGCCAGTGAAGATCAAGATCTTCGCTAGTGGTTATAGACTGCCACTAAAGAAATATCTTTGCTAGCGGTCGCTTTATGTCGGCCGCCAGAGAAGAACTATTTTCTCTAGCGGCCAATTTACGTCAGCCGCCAGCGAAGCCATATCTTCGCTGGCCGCTGGCATAAGACAGCCGCCAGCAAAAATATTCTTCTCTAGCGGCTTACACTCTTTTTGGGACACGTGGCCCGCTAGGAAAAAAGACCATCAGTTTCTGGGAAAAGATACATGGCCCACCAGTAAAAATAGGACATTGTCCTATTTTTGACACGTGGCCCGCCTGCGAAGATGCAATATTTATAAGAAAAATTGAAACAATATTATATATTATTTTTTTCTTACCTTTGTTCATGTATTTTAGAGTCACACGTGGATGATATAACTAATCGAGCTATCGATAAAGTATGTTCTCTTTCGTGCAGCCGCCTTTGATGATTAATATACATGCACGCGGAAATAATATATGAAGATTAATATGTACATATATATATATATACAATTTCTAAGCACCTATATAGATAGAATTGGGCCGACACCACATATACAAGTAGTTGAATGTCTTACAACCCGACCGATATACATACGGGTGAAACCTGTCTATATTATACTCCTGCTCCAGTTAGACAGACATTCATTCTCCGGCAGGGCCAAAACTCCATCGTGGTCGAAAAACCTCCCAAGCTGATGTGCGCACTCATGGTGGATGAAGTAGCACATGTCCCGTTGTATGTTCTCAATGGATTTATCATCGAGCTCCCTTTCAGACATGGGAATTTTTGGAATCTGCATCGAGATCATGACAAATTACGAAATTGTTCACAGTAATGCAAGTTAGCGATTAACTTAACAAGAGTATTGACGGTTTGTACTTACATCGTCGTAATTCGCGCAATATCTCCCATTGACCCTAAGGTATTCGCAGGTGTAATATCCGCATAGTACGGTTCCCACCGGTTGCTGATGACACTTTCAACATCAATTATAAAGTATATTAGTTAATTAAATAGAAAAACACATGCATTTATAAAAATTAAGTAGTATTGTTTGGCATCCAAATTTACTTACCGGCCACTTATTGCGGATGAGTATGCGTTGTCTGGAGTTTTTTCGTTGTCCGCCTTTCTGGTAATACCTTTTATATGCACTGTTTGCAAAGGTAATTAATTTAAATTCGTCAAAGATAACAACACGTCATGAGAATATATAAGAATAAGAAACGTCCATGCATATAACTTACAGATCGATAATTCTGAGCATTTCTTGATATGTATTGTTGTCTTTATCAAGAGAATCCAAGACGACGACTTCATTGTACTTTGGATAGAGAAGAAATACTATCCAATGGTCGCTGCAAAAGAAATGGTTAGTCCAGCCGTGATTATATGTGTATACTCATAGTTGATACGAAAACTTACTCAAAGGCGTATGGCGCGTAAACGCATTCATTGTCCTGCGTAGATTCAAGTGTTATAGCTACATAAGTAGCATTATCGAGAATCTTTTCCTGATGCCTTTGTTCTATATATGCGTCCCTCTCTTGCCGCGTCATCACCTGAACATGTGCCGGTAGCTTGTTCTCGTCTAGCAGGTAGGTGTGGTTCGGCTTGCTTATCCGGCACGGGTTTAGGTAGCCGACAAGCTTTCGCATCACTTCGGCTTCCACGTAATTCATCCTTCAAAAAATGTAAGGTCAAATTAGGTACGCACATAGGTACAACGATTTATTGACATGTTCCAGTCATGCACTTACAGACACCAAATGCCGACCAAATTGGCGTCGAGCCTCTTCCGACGGTAGAGGGCATGCATATCGGAGAAATGGTCTTGGAATAGGCATGGCCCGCTCCAGAAGATGTTCTCCTGCACGGCAACTGTGAACGATGAAAGGCCTTTTATGGTGCTTGCCCTGATGTACCATTCATGCCACCTCCTTAGTTGCCACGGTCCTTCTGTTAGTTGCCAGGCATGGATGAATGGTTGGCCATTCTGAAACTCATGCGACACATCAGGGCAGTTGATATAATTGAGATAGTCTTCCATGGTTTGCTTGAGGCCTGTTAACTTTCTGTCATCAAAATCGGCATCTTTGATATCTTTGTCCCTTCCTCGGAATGCCGTTATCATATATCTTTTCTTCGATTCACTTTTCCCTTTGTGCTTGTGTGTCCTTACCATCACTGGCACATCGGCACCCTTAGGTTCCTCCGGTTGCGATGGCTGTGGTTGCGATGGGTCTAGTTCATCGGGCATTGTCCGCTCAGGTCCTGATTGTGCACGCTCTGATTGCTGTGCCGGAGGCACTTCCTGAACTTGTACTTCTGATTGATCCTTTTCAAGCCCTGATTGTACTTCTGTCTCCTTTTCAATTGGAGGTGACGCAACGAGCTCGATCTTGGAGGTGATGCAGCTAGATGATCTGATTACAGAGGTGATGAAACTGGAGGACCCCTCGGTTCTTCGTCCCTTGGTGGACGAGACGGTGACACCGGTATCCTTGGTGGACGATCCGTTCCATCCGTTGACCCTAGTTGAATATCATTCTTGTGCCACAGTACAAACTGGTCAACGACATCTCCAAGGTACACAATCCCCTCGGGTGTTGGAATGTCGATCTCGTGCATCCGGTGAGCCTCATTGACCGTCCGGGCCTCTACCTTGGCATAGTCATCAGGAATGTCTTGGCAATGGAATCTGCGGCCCGGTATGAACCTCCCAGTTGCAACCTGTATTTTCTTTCCTGCCCTGCCGACCGGAATCAAGAGCTTGCAAGGAGTATCCTCCGTTACATCGTCCATCGGATAGCTCGGATCAGGCTGCGAAACGGCACCACCGTGCATCATATGCTGGCTCCAATATCTATGGCATTCCTCACGAGCTACTGCCCTAGCCTGGGATTCTATCTCCTCCTTATAGCGATCACGCTTCTTGTAGGTATGAGCATCCTCTTTGAATCCATCCTTTCAGCTAGTCTTTGAGGATACTCCCCTGACACGGCCAGAGTGCTATGGGTTGCCCAATGCATAGGTCAGCCCGTCTCGGTCTCTATCTGGCACGAACATCCCGGCCTCTTGCTGCGTGACGATGTTCTTCATCTTGACAGCTACCTCCTAGAGCTTTGGATCCTTGAAGACTACATCCCCCTCTGGGGTGAAGGCCGGTGTTCTTGCACGCACCCAGTTCCTGGTTCGTGGGTTGTGATTTTTCATAGGAACCGGTTTCCCAGCCTTTTCCATCTCTTCATCTTGTTTTGTCCATTTCTTAACTGCTGGACGATAATCGGTCGATCCCAAACGATGAGGATATTCATTCCTTCTTGCTAGTTCAGACATCCTCTGGCTCTTCTCCTTTTCCTCCGCCGATGTCTTCAGGGCAACAAACTCATCCCACTGGGCTGGTGTTATCGTTCCGTACTCCGTGAATGGCGTGCGTCCCTTCTGAACATATTTCTTGTTAAGGTCTGTTTTCCAGTTCCGCCACAGCTTGCCCATGGTCTTGAGTGCATAGTCCTTTGCTGCATCGTCGTCTGCCCCTTGCGGATAATCAAACTTGCTTTGCAGTGACGTCCAACAGCTGTTCTTTCTAGTGTCAGAAACTTTCTTCCAATCCTTCCATGTGATCTCCACGATATCCCTAACTATCGCCCCGCATTGGTTGCTGTACTTGGAACATGAATCTTCGGGTGATAGGGGTTCCCCTTTCTCACTGATCCGCGTCAGCACGCTGACTTCTTTCAACAACATGTTCTTCCCTCGCTCGCCCCTTCTTTTCTTGGGTTTACTTGAAGCTGAGATGCGCACGACAGTTCCAGCTTTGGCTTCCGCTTCGGGTGCGGCTTGGGCTTTCCTTTTAGATCGGCATGGAGCATTCTTCTATATTTTCATTTCACGTGACATCAGTTTTAATCCATATATATACTTAATATGATCGGAACTAATCATATATAATATGTTACGTACCACCGGTTCGCAGGGGATGTAGTCCGAGTCGACTTCTTCATTGTCGCTCCCACCCTTTCTCTTCCTTGCAGGAGAAGGATGAGGGTCACTCGGCGAGTGATACGATCCACTCTCTTCCTCACCGGATCTTGACGGCGATGATTCCTCCGTGACTACTTGTGTGCAAATATCCTCCTCGACCATCGGTGGAGTTTGCTTACCCTTGTCACCCGAGGGTTGCGCTTCGGTCGGTTTTTCCATTGATATCCTTTTAAGGTGAGTTTATATTAGATGCAGAATGGAATCGTTTTACTATCCTAAGTGCATATTTTGAATGTATCCTAACAAACCTTCGGGCATTGGAAGTGAAGTTTAGATTTTTAGAATTATTAAATTACAAATTACTAAACCACAAAGTACTATTAAACATACATTAATTTATACTATAAATTTCAGAAGTTCATTTTGAATATGAATACATATGAAAAAAAATTATTTGATAGTATTTTCTTATAAATATCTTTGCAATAAAATTTACACTACCAATGGCTTTTACAACATATCTAACGTTAGTACTATAGTGCAACAAACTCAGTTGCAATGTCTCTATTTGGGATCCAAATCACATACAATTGCTCAATTTCATTTGAATTTCAACTTAATTCGATACTAAAACATCGATCTTCAGATCGACCACACATCAATTAGATGATATCTGCAGTAAAAGTAAAAAAAGGAAATCTCAGTGCTGGATACAGTATGTAGTATATCCTGTTGCTGTAGGACATGTGGTATGTGCAGAGAAGATGGACAGGACACGTGCAAGATGGTTGTGTGATATCTCCTTAGCTGCTGCAGTTAAGGAGCCCGGGCTACTGCAAAAAAGACGGTGTTTTGGAGCAAAACAAGGGAGCACAGGGTAGCACTGCCTCCTCCTCACTTGCCATTGCCATAATCTCAATTCTCCAAAATTTGAGAACATCAGATCACCTAACTACTACAGCTCCTACCCACTTGCTCAACTGAAAGCAATTGCACCGGCAACCATCACCGTAGCTACCTTGCAAGAGACCATGGACAACTGCACACGCACGCTCTAGGACTATGTAGTTGTCAGCCATAATTTGCTGCTTTTTTCATAGGATAATTTGCTGCCATTTTCTAGTAACAAAAAAGATGCCATACTTACTTAATGTTACTTCCTCAGTTTGAAAAAGACTTTAATTTTAGTTCATCCTATTTAACTCGCAATGACTTTATCATCAGTGCAATCAATTCATTGAAGTTTGTTAAACACTAGGGACAAATCAATTGGAGTTTACTAAAATGGATGACAATATAGTGATTTTATTTTTTCGATATGTGTGAGCTAGACTAAAAATGAAGTAGGTGCTCAAAATTCCTGTCGCACCTTATCAAGTCTAAGAGAATTATGTCACGTTTCCCTAAGACCTAATCTAATATGGAAGAGAATCTTATCATAATTTTATCTATAACCAAATAGCTATTTAAGTTAATCAAACTTTACTAACCTTTAGATATAACAAATTTTGATAAAGTATGGTGGACAACCAAATAGCCCAGTCACCTACGCCCAACTCTTCTGCTAATACTATGTTTTTTATAATCGAATTTGTCCTTTTCGGCGCCATGAGAACACTGCCCTGGTCGGCACCAGTGCTCAGGGGACCATCAATGAGCAAAATATGCATGCTAGCTGCCATATTATGCTGCTGCCATATCAAAAATTTCAGAGAATTTCAGAGAAAATTTTGGTGCTGCTGCTGCCCACAAAACTGCAGACAATCAATTCATCCATCCATCTAATCAAAATAACAAACTATACATACATACAATCAATCCATCCATTCATCCAAAATTCCATCAAAATTCCATCCAAAATTCCATTCATCCACTGCATCAATCATCCATTCCATTCATCATCAAACATGAACACGCGTGAGAGAGGGGTACCTGGAGGAGGCAGCGAGCAGAGGAAGAAGAGGAGGCGGCGGCGGTGAGGAGGCTGTCAGTGGTAGCGGCTGTGAGGAGGCGGCCATCGGCGGTGAGGAGGCTGCCGGTGGCGGCGGCTATGAGGAGACGGCCATCGACGGCTGTGAGGAGGCGGCCATCGGCGGTGTGGATGCGGCCGGCAACGGTGAGGAGGCAGCGAGCGGTGGCGGTGAGAACGCGGCCGGGGGCAGTGAGGAGGCTGCCGGGGCGGTGAGGAGGTTGGCGGCGGTGAGGAGGAGGGCGGCGGTGGCAGTGAGGAGGCGGCCGACGGCGGTGAGGAGGAGGCGGCAGCGGTGAGGGGCGGCGGTGAGGAGGAGGCGGCTGAAAATTTTGGCAGCCTGGCGGCGGCTCAAGGGTTTTCGTGCCTTCGAGACTAAGGAAAAATTGAGACTCCCGCACGCCCATACATATAGTGAAAACCATTTTCGCTGGCAGTCGGCTTATCTGGCCGCTAGCAAAAAACTTTTTCGCTGGCGGCGGCTTACCTTGCCGCTAGCAAAAACCTTTTTTGCTGGCGGCCAGCTTAACAAAAACCTTTTCCTCTGGCGGCCGGCTTACCTGGCCGCTAGCGAAAAAGGTTTTCGCTAGCGGAGAAGTGTCATCGATCGCCAGGAAAAACTTTTGGCCCATTTCAATATTTAGTTCTTTCCACAACTAAATGTAAAAATATCCATAGAACTAATTACAAAAAGAGTTAGTAATCATCCGTACAAAAATTCATCATCCATCATAAGGTGCTGAAATTACATATATAGATTAGCCTTTCACATTCTTCCCTACTCCCTTATTCCTCATGTATGGCTTCGGGGAATCACCAATCATTGCTTTCGCTACCTTAATGTTGTTTGTAAAGTCCGTGAAGAGTGTCATGTTCTCGTACTGATTATATGCCTCAACATCTTGGACATCGTCAACTCCCAAAATCTTTTGTTTTCCCGAGACAACTATATCTTTCTTCAACTGAGATGGATCAGTCACATAGAAAACTTGAGCGGCACGATCAGCAAGTACCCATGGGTCATTATTGTGCCCTACGTTGACGAGGTCGATGATTGTCAGCCCAAAAATGTTGACAACCATGACAGATGGGTGTTTCACCCATTGGCACCGGAACAGTGGAATCTGCATGTTGGATCCATAGTCCAGTTCACAGATTTCTTCTATGAATCCATAGTATGTGCTCTTTTGTCCAGTTGTGTCGATTGCCTCTACTCGAAGGCCCTTGTTTTGGCATGCACTCCTTTGGACTTTCGCTTTGGTATAAAATGTATACCCATTCAGATCATATGCTTGCCATGAGGTGTAAACACTTGATGGCCCATCAGCCAACCTCTTAATATTTTTTCCTCCGTAGTATCGCCATCTGGTAGGCCAAGGTTCTTGAACCATTCAGTAAAGGCAGCCTTGTGTCGCTTCATGATCCATGCATCGAACGCCCGTATTCATTGCTTGTAATTCCTTAAGGTGTTGATCTATGTACGGCTCCACTATCATGATTCTTTGCCTGACGTGAAATGAGCTTCTTTCGATTTCTTGTAATCATCGTCGTGGATTCTTTTACGCCCTTTTGTCCCTCTTCCGGATAATCTACCTTCATGTCGAGGTACCGGTAAACCAATTGCTTTCCCCTCTTTTAGGTAATCAATGCAACACTCAACGACTTCCTCGGTAGTATATCCCTCTATCATCGATCCCTCTGGGTGGGCACAGTTTCATACGTAGCCTTTTAGAATGGACATGTACCGTTCGAATGGCCACATCTGATGCAGGTACAGGGGACCAAGTGCAATAATCTGAGGCACAATATGAACTATGAGGTGTTCCATCATATTGAAAAATGACGGCGGGAAACACATCTCAAGCTCGCACATGGTCTCTATAGCGAAAGTGCGGAGAGGACCTAACTCGTCAAGATCAATTACTCTCTGTGAGATTGCATTGAAGAAGTAACATAGCTTTGTGATGACCACCTTAACGTGTAATGGTTTGATTGCTCTGATGGCGATAGCGAGGAATACTGTCAGCATTACATGGCAATCATGGAAATTGTAGCCTGAAAATGACAAATCCTTCATCGACACCAGTCGCTTAATGTTTGAGGAGAAACCGGTAGGCACTCTCACCCCACGTAGGCATTTGCACATTGCCTTTTTATCCTCATTTGTCAAGGTGTAGCAGGCCGACGGAAGATACACTTTTCCGTTACCCTCATCTACAGGGTGAAGCTCTTTTCTTATCTGCATATTCACGAGGTCCTTACAGGACTTCAGCCCATCCTTTGTCTTGCTAGGTATGTCTAGTAAAGTACCCATGGTGCTATTGAAGATATTTTTCTCTAGGTGCATGACATCGATAGAATGACGTATCTCTAAATCTTGCCAGTATGGAATGTACTTAAAGAAAATGGAGTGCTTCTTGAATGGCCCGCTAGCGCTTGCTGGCTCTTTGGCCTCATTTCTCTTCCGCTTGTTGGTTTTCTTCTTTTTGGCCTTCCCAAAAACAACCTTGAGCTTTTCGTTATTGTGAACACTTTATCACCCTTCCATGGTTCGGTGGATCACCATCCTCAACAGTGTTGTCGAAATATTCTGCTTTGGAGCGGTACGGGTGATTCTTTCTTAAGTAACGTCGGTGCCGCATGTACACTAGCTTCTTCGAATCCTGAAGATACCTGTACACTGTACCATCAACCCAAATAACGCAGCCTGTCTTCCCCCTTGAGCTGTCCTGATAGGGAAAACAGTGCGGGCAAGTCGTTGACGGTGACAAAGATAATTGCATTAAGCGTGAAGTAATTCTGCATGAATTCATCCCAAACCCGGACCCCGTGATTCCACAGATCAGCCATATCCTCTAGCAAAGGGTCCAGAAACACATCCATGTCATTGACAGGTTGTCGTGGTCCCTGTACAAGGATAGTCAACAAAATATGCTTCCTTTTCTGACACAGCCACGCAGGGAGGTTGTACATGGTTAGGAGTACTGGCCACGTGCTGCGTGAGCTGCTCAAGTCACCAAATGGATCCATTCCATCGGTGCTCAATGCAAACCTTACATTTCTTGGGTCCTCTGCAAACTCATGGTACTTTCTTTCAAATTCCTTCCACTGTCGAGCATCGACCGGATGTCGAATCATCCCATCCTTTTTCCGCTTTTCATTATGCCAGCGCATCAGTTCGGCATCCCTCGGGTTCGAGAACAAACGCTTCAATCGATCTTTCACCGGAAGGTACCACATGACCAACTGGGGGATCTTCATCTTGTTGTTGACTTCTACCTCGTCTTGGGAACCATCCTGACCCTCGGACTGGCTACGGCTTGTTTTGTATCGACTAGTGTTGCACGTTGGGCATCTGTCCAAATCCTCGTACTCTTTACGAAACAGTACGCAGTGGTTAACACACGCGTGTATCTTTCGCACACCAAGAGATAAAAGGGCAAATAAGCTTCTTCGCTTCATAGGTGCTGGTTGGCAGGGAGTTGGGTTGCGGAAATAGTTTCTTCAACAGAACCAACAAATCATTGAAACTACTGTCCGACCAACCATTTTTGGCCTTCAATCTCATAAGTTCAAGCACCGTCCACTGCAATGTGAAATCCTTCATGCAACCATTTGCCTCATCGTACAAAAGAACCTTCGTTGCCTTTTGTAATGATTCGAAGTTCTCCAACCCACGAGCGGACCCAGCTACAACCTCAGGTTTAGCATGACGCAACATCTCTTCCAAATCAAAATTACCATCATCTACGCAAACATTACCATCATCGACATCATCAACTATACTGTGCTGACCATCATCGCCACCAACATCATCATCAACATTAATGAGCTCTACTTCCTCTTCTCCTTCTTCTGCTACTACCATCAAATCCTCGTCCCAGTTGAACACTTCATCCTGTATTATCGCCCGGTTGGGAACTTGTTTGCTTGGGATCTCTCCATGATGTGACCAATTTGTGTAGCGTGCAACAAATCCATGCATCACCAAGTGTTGCTTGATTATAGATGGGTCGATCCAAATTTTTTGATTCTTGCAATGTGTCACGCCCAGAAATTCAGACCCGAATTTCCAAAGCTATATGTGTATTAAAATCCCTGTCCAGGACCAGCCAGGGTACACATACGATAATTGTTGATATTACAGTTCCACGTCTTAGAAACAATACAAAAAGATTACAAAAGAGCAGCGGAAAAAGAAAAAGGGCCTAAGCCTAAGCTTGGCGCTGGCCACGCGGCTTCGACCATTCCACAGGCAGCTTCCAGAGTGCAGGACAAAGCCTACTCCACTTCATCTTCGTCTTCAACCTCTGGCTCAGGTTCTGGTGAAGAAGCAAGGATGAGTACTTCCACGTACTCAACAAGTCACGCCGGAAGAGGAGAAGAATGAATGAAGGGGAGACCAAGGTCTGGCTAAGGTTTGCTTTTGCGCAAACGGCAGGAGTTTTTCCAAACAATACGAATTTGAACAAAGCCAAAACAACAGTAAATTGAGTAAGTAAAGCATTTTTACTCCAACACCGTCCAACGTTATCCCCACGTTGTGACGGGCCCAAACCATCCACCTATACTAGTCATGTTCCAAAACTTAGGGTGTAAAAGTGTGAGACTAATCACGGAGAGCTCGGTCGATCGCCCCATCACCGCGGGCACGGCTATTCGAATAGATTTACTCTGATCAGAGGTGTACAACTGTACCCACAAGACACAGCCCCACAACACGGTTTGTCGTGCGCCGAAATACCACCGCGGTACCCCGAAAAGGGAACTGTGATAGGACCTTTCGTATAACCCCTCTTCTAACCAAACGAACCCCACCAAGGTTTCGCCCCACTCCCGGACCCTGGGAGTGGGCAGCCCCCCCGAGTGCCTCGGTGAATCCGGCAGCCCAGCAACCCTTATACCGGGGCCGACTGAAACTCCATCCCGCTCACC
This sequence comes from Oryza australiensis, assembly GCA_019925245.2. NCBI lineage: Eukaryota > Viridiplantae > Streptophyta > Magnoliopsida > Poales > Poaceae > Oryza > Oryza australiensis. The sequence goes on from JAIFGZ020000500.1 coordinate 84,363, forward strand.
CTTGCCGATGGGCTCGTCAGCTAGGAGAGGCTACACTAGGGACCTACCTTACCCATTTCGGCTTGTGGTTTGCACGGTCATTCTCCCGAGGGGTCCCGTGAACCGGTCCTTAATTGCTATGGGCGCCGCTAGCCAAAACCATAGCGCCCACAGCCCACCATTTGTCATATTTTAGTTATTAGTCCGGTTCACCTGAATCTTTAATCATTAATCCTCCGGACATAAGTCCGGGAGATGTATATTAAGTGAGAAAATGACCCATTTAGTGAGCTAGTGAAACTAAGCCAGGCTAAGCATAACCTAGTCCTGAAATCTAATCACATTATTTTCCCAAGTTTTATCAAAGGGTTTGGGGTGTCAAACCTAAGGCATACCCTAAGCATAAGGTGTATTATTTCCCATGAGATGACAACATAAAATACATGCAATTTCATAGAGTAAAAGAGGTGTTTTAGCAAAATGGGAGCAATATGATCAATAATATAGCATGACTTGCCTTGCTCTTCGGTTTGGGGGACTTCTGCGACGACTTCGAAGTAAACCGGGACGGAAGGACTACCGGAATCTACACGGCAAACAAGTACTTCAACAAAACAGACTAAAAGGCTACTAAAACAGGAAACAAAACCATTTTTAATGGATTCTTGGCATTTTTACGAATTTAAATAAATTTGAATGGGCTAAAACGGAGGTCGGGTTGAAATGATATGATTTTTAGAAGATTATCTATGTTTTTACTAAAACAGAAAAATCCTTAATAATTTATTGCGCAATAAATCCCGGAATTGCGTCAGCGCTAGGGCTGACGTCAGCGATGGTGTCATCGGCCGCGGGAGCACCGGTCCATGATGGACCGAGTCCACGGGCCGAGAGGGAGAGCGGCGCACCACGTGGCGCACACGGGGCGCCGACTCGGCGGCCACGCGGTGTGCCACGCGGGCCAGCGGGGACGGACAGCCCCGATCTGCCGAGGCAGATCGGACGGCCGGGAAGGGGTTCGGGCGGCGTGATCGGACGGTCGGGAAGGGGTTCGGGCGGCGCGATCGGCCGGCAATGGTGCACGGCGGCCGGAGACCGACTGGCGCCACTCGGGCGGCGGTGGGAATACCGCGGCTCACATGTGGGCGGAGTCGTGCGCACTCGGGGACGGCGGCGCGCACTCGGCCGAGAGGGGAAATAGGGACGGGTGCTCACCGCGGTGCGACCGGAGTCGAAGGGGACGACGGCGCGGACAGTGAGGGAGGCGACGGAACCACTCGGGGAAGGGTGGCCGGAGCGGCGCTGGCACTGGTGACGAGGAGGGAGGAGTCGGCGGAGCTCGGAGCGTCTCGGAGCAGCGGGAACACACGGCCGAACCTCGGCGACGAAGTCCGAAGCAGGGGCGCACGGTGCGGGAACGACGGAGAGAGAGAGAGAGGCTTGAGTGGTGGTGTGGGGAGCTCGGGGAGGGCGAGGGGGTGCTTATATAGGGGATGGGAAGGTCGGCGGCGGCCGGATAAGGGCGCAATTCCTCGCCGGCGCGATTTGGGGAAATAATGACCGGTGATTAAATCCGGCCGGCGCGAGGGATGCGGAGCGGCGGCGGGGCGATTGATGGCGGCGGGAGAGACGGGAAGTTAAGGCGGTGCCTTTAGGGTACGCGGGAGGGACGGGCGGCGAGATCCGCGCGGGGCGGCGCGTCAATGGCGGCGGGCGGCGGAGGTAGGGGACGGGGCTGACAGGTGGGCCCCACCGCCGGTGTCCGGCAAGAAGGGGAGACAAAGCGGACTTAGCTGCGGCGCGAGGGTCCGCGGGCCGTAGCCTTCGCCGGCCCGCGAGAGAGGAGGGCGCGCGTCGGCTGGGGGGAAACGGCCCGGTCGGCTGGGCCGATCGGCTGGGCGCGCGCGGGAGGGGATGGGCCGTCGGCCCACGGCCGAGAAAAAGAGCGGGAAAGGACGGAGGAGAGAGAAATTGATTTTCCGGATTTATTAATTCCAAGCTTGATTTTAATTGGTTAAAAATATTTCGGTGCTCGAAAATTCCACTAAAAATCCTGTTAGCGTATTTTGACATGTAGAATTTAGGAAAAATTCTACCATGCCATTTCCATTTATCGTTTGGATTTTAAAATTATTAATTCCCTCCAGTTAATTCCAACGATTTTCTTTTACGATTTTCTTTTGGATTTTTAAAAGGGAAAACACCTCGGGTGTTACAAACCTACCCCTTAAACGGAATCTCGACCCGAGATTCGGAGGTACCGCAAACGATCGGGATGAGCGGCCTTTAGCTCATCTTCCCTTTCCCAGTTGCTTCTTCTTCGGAGTGATGGGTCCATTGCACTCGGCAGAACCTGATGACCTTGTTCCGGGTCCTTCGTTCACTGGTTTCGAGTATCCGTGCTGGTTTCTCCACATAAGTCAGATCTTCCTGGATTTCAATCTGGTCTGGACTAGCTTGTTCTTCAGGAACTCTCAGACACTTCTTGAGTTGGGAGACGTGGAAAACATCGTGGATTCCTGCCATGGTGGGTGGCAGTTCGAGTTGGTATGCCACTTCACCTCGTCGCTCTTGAATCCGATATGGTCCCACATAGCGTGGTGCCAACTTGCCTTTGGTTTGGAATCGGTGCACTCCCCGAAGTGGGGTGACACGAAGATATACATAATCTCCAACTTTAAAAACTAGCTCTCTGCGGCGGTTGTCTGCATAACTCTTCTGACGTGACTGTGCGACTTTCAGCCTTTCTCTTATGATTCTGACTTTCTCTTCGGCATCACTTAACACTTCGGTCCCGAACAACTGACGTTCGCCGGTCTGATCCCAGAAAAGCGGGGTTCGACACTTTCGTCCATAAAGTGCTTCGAAAGGTGCCATTTGTAAACTAGCCTGATAACTGTTGTTATAAGAGAACTCTGCATAGGGCAGGCTCTTATCCCAAGCTCTTCCGAAATCCAGAGCACAAGCTCTCAGCATATCTTCCAAAACTTGATTCACACGTTCCGTCTGACCATCGGTTTGCGGGTGATAAGCCGTGCTAAAATTCAACCGGGTGCCGAGTTCCTCTTGTAATTTTTGCCAAAACTTGGAGGTGAACTGGCTACCACGATCAGATACTATCTTCTTAGGTACACCATGAAGACACACAATCCTTGCAAGGTATAACTCTGCTAACCTTCTACCCGCATAGGTGGTAAGCACTGGGATGAAATGAGCCACTTTAGTGAGGCGGTCGATTATGACCCAGATGGAATCGTGTCCTGATGATGTCCGGGGTAAACCGGTGATGAAATCCATCCCGATTTCCTCCCACTTCCATTCTAGAATTTGGAGTGGCTGTAATAATCCAGCAGGCCTCTAGTGTTCTGCCTTTACTCGTTGACATACGTCGCATAGTGCCACGAACTCTGCTATTTCTCTTCTCATGCTAACCCACCAGAACTTCTCCTTAAGATCCTGGTACATTTTGGTACTTCCCGGATGGATAGAGTACTGACTCTGGTGTGCTTCAGTAAGGATTAACTTTTTCAATTCCTTATCTTCTGGCACACATATCCTGTTGCCCATCCATATGGTTCCATGCTCGTCTTCCATGAAGTCACGAGCTTTTCCCACTCTCATATTCTTCTTAAGCTCAACTATGTCCGGATCTGAGGCTTGAGCTATGCGAATTTGATCTAAGAGTGTGGGTTGGGCCTCAAGAGTGGCCACAAATCCGAGTTCAACAATTTCCAGGTTGAGGTGCTCTAAATTTTGTAGTATCTGTTCACATCTTCCTTCTATGTGAATAGAGTTGCAATAACTCTTTCGGCTCAGAGCATCAGCTACCACGTTAGCTTTGCCGGGATGGTAGTGTACACTGAGATCATAATCCTTGATCAACTCCAACCATCGTCGCTGATGGAGGTTCAAATCCGGTTGGGTGAAGATGTATTTCAGGCTCTTATGATCCGTATATACTTCACAGCGATTACCGATGAGGTAATGTCGCCATATTTTCAGAGCATGGACGACTGCTGCTAGCTCCAAGTCATGTGTTGGGTAATTAGACTCATGAGGTCTCAACTGGCGGGAAGCATACGCGACCACCTTTCCATTTTGCATCAACACACAGCCTAACCCCTGGTGAGATGCATCGCAATAGACTTGGAAATCCTTGGTTTGATCTGGCAAGATCAACACGGGTGCTGACACCAGTTTTCTCTTAAGTGTTCCAAAACTCTGGTTGCGCTCGGCAGTCCATATAAACTTTTCATCCTTCTTTAACAACTGTGTCAAAGGCTTGGCAATTCTGGAGAAGTTTTCAATGAACCGACGATAATAACCCGCCAGTCCTAGAAAACTTCTGACCTGGGTGACGGTTTTAGGTGGAGTCCATTTGGTCACAGCTTCTACATTGGAAGGGTCCACTGCGACGCCTTGGGCATTCACGATATGGCCGAGGAATTGCACTTCCTTCAACCAGAAAGCACATTTGCTAAACTTAGCATAGAGTTGGTGGTCTCTTAACTTTTCAAGTACCAACCGGAGATGGTGCTCATGTTCCTCTTCCGATCGCGAATAGATCAAGATGTCGTCGATGAACACCACGACAAACTTGTCTAGGAATTCCATGAACACTTTGTTCATCAAATTCATGAAAAAGGCTGGGGCATTTGTAAGTCCGAAGGACATGACTGTGCACTCATACAGACCGTACCGAGTGACGAAGGTAGTCTTGGGAATATCTTCTTCTCGGATTCTTAGCTGATGATAGCCTGACCGCAGGTCTATCTTGGAGAACACTTTTGCTCCCTTTAATTGATCGAACAAGTCATCAATCCTAGGGAGAGGGTATTTATTCTTAATAGTGACCTCGTTGAGTGCGCGATAGTCGACGCACATCCTTTTGGTCTTATCCTTTTCTCCACAAAAATGACTGGCGCACCCGGGCGATGTGCTCGGGCGGATATAACCTTTCAGAATCTGTTCATCTACTTGCTTCTTGATCTCTGCCAACTCATTGGCTCCCATTCTATAGGGCCTCTTATGGATCGGAGCAGTGCCAGGGACTAGGTCAATCCGAAACTCTATCTCTCTTTCAGGTGGCATTGTGGTTAGGTCTTCCGGGAAGACTTCCGGTACTCACGACCACGGGAATATCTTCTAACTTCGCCCGATCCTTTCCTTTCTCTTCGGGCTTCTCCTTAGCCGAGATCCGATTCGACTTGCTACTACCCTCGGTGGTTTAGGGAGCAAGAAATTACTTTCTTCCCTCATCATTGGTTAAAGAGATCGTGCGGCTTGCGCAATCGATCAAACCTTTATGACGAGTTAACCAGTCCATCCCAAGGATGACATCCAGGCCTTTTGATTCTAGAAGGATAAGATTGGCTAGAAAGGGGAATCCCTGGATTTTTATTGCCACTGAAGGGCAAAAGTGGGCGGTGTTCAAACGGTTCCCGGGTGTTTGGACCCGCATGGGTATCTTAAGTTTTAACACCGACAACCCATGTTTCCCCACGAATGCTTTTGATATGAAAGAATGGGTTGCACCCGAATCAAACAGGACTGATGCATTAAAGGAGTTCACCGGGAACATACCTAGTATGACATCCGATGTGTCCTGTGCCTCATCTGCTGCAGCATGATTCACTCTTGTTTGGATGAACCTGGGTGCGTGTTTTGGTCTTGGACATTTGTCTGCGAAATGTCCAGGTTCTCCACAGTTGAAACAGTTACCGGTTTGAATCCCGAGTCCTTCTTTGGTGGCATTGGCTTGGACTGCGGTGGCGGCTGCTTTGTTGGCGGACGTGGGGTCGGATTCCGCCGCGGCGTACGGGACGGCTTCCGCTGGGTTGGAAATTCCCGGGATGGTACGGGCGATGCTGACGAACGATCATAGTGGTAGGCCCATTCTGACCACCCGGAGTGAAGCGCGGCCGCTGGGAATTCCCTTGCTGGGGATGTGGCCTAAACTGGGTAGCTTTCCGTTTTCTGAGCATTTTATTGCGTTGGTCTTCTTGACGGATGGCTTTGTCGACCAACTTTTCGAAGTCGGCATACTCACCGGTGATGAGTTTGTCCGTCAACTCATCGTCCAGCCCGGCCAAGAACTTCTCTTGACGCTCGGCGTCTGTACGTACGTCCTCTGGAGCATATCGCGCTAAGCGATTAAATTCGTGCAGATATTCGGTGACGGTTCGAGTGCCTTGCTCCAAGGATCTGAACTCCCTCTTTTTCTCGGGCTACTACCCTCCGGGATGTGGGCCTTCCGGAATTGGTGGCAAAACTCGCCCAAGTAATCTGGGTGCGTCCGCCCGACGGTGACCAAGAAATTGTCCCACCAGCCGAGGCGAGACCTTGGAGTTGGTGAGCGGCGAAAGACACCCTTTCTTGGTCTGTGCACTGGAGAAGGTCCAACTTCTTTTCTATGGCAATGATCCAGTTATTAGCCTCCATGGGGTTGGTGGTGCTGGAGAAAGGTTGGGGTCGGACTCGAAGAAAATCTGATAGTGTGTTTTGTGGGGGAGGGGGTGGTGCGAAATGGTCGTGCGATCTGGTTCTCGCTGTTGAAACCGTTGCATCATTTGCAACCGCATCCGCCGATGCGCTGTTGCATTTGCTGCATCATTGCAGCCATCATCGGTCAGTTGGCGAACTTGTGCCAAAGTGATGTTCTCGGGGAGGAGGTGGGTTGTTGGTATTAGCACGGGTGTTGTTCTCGTGACTCATTGTTGTTGCTACCATTCCTAGTGTTCACCATCTGAAGGAGCGGAACGAACAAGGCAGGGAGAAGGAGTAAAATAGATTGAACAGAGAAGTTGATCTTTATTACTTGTTTTGATCTGTTCTTGACTTAAAACACTTAAAACACACCCAACATCCTTAATTGGGCAACCCATATCCACACTTGATATAGGTTGACCACTACCCACGACAAGACACACCTAACACACAGCAACTAGGCAAACAGAAAAACTAGGAAAACGGTAAACTAAGGGTGGCGACGCTCTAAGGGTCGGAACGGCTTCAACGGTCGGAGGAGTCGAAACCACTTCCAAGGGAGTTCCCGTCTTACTTTTCCTTTGAGCGGCTTCGAGAGCTGGCTAACTCGCCTTTTCGTCTAGGACTCCTGGAGCTGCCGCTGCTACTGGACACCGAGATCCATCCTCCTCCTCCGCTTGGGGCAGGCACCAGAGCAAGAGCAGGATCTGGTACTGGGATTGGGGAAGGCGGTGGTGCAGGAGGTGGAACCCTGGGCGCCAGTTGCATCTGTACCGGAGCCTTGGTGTTCTTCCGTGGCGTGATCCTAATCCGAAGGATGTTGGGAGGTGGAAGCCCCTTCAGACTGGCGATCTCTCTCTTGAGTCGATCCAGCTCATCCTTCAAACTCTTGATCTTTAAGATCTTCTGGTCATTCAGGGTCTTTGCCGCCATGTGAAGCTCTGCATGCATCTTATCTAGCCCTTCAATCACCGTCCTCATGTGGGAGAAGGTGGTGTCGTTCTCCCCTTCAGCAGACTGGAAGGTGTTGGTTGCTGATGAAGTTCCCCGCCGAGGATGGTACCGGTAGGCAGAGTGGCGGAGATGGTAGTCATGCATCTCCCTCATCCGAGCCAGCATTAGATAAGCTGCCTCTTGGCAGGCATGCTCATCTATTCCTCCTGACGCCGTGACCACCATGTTCGGTATATTGGTGCCTACGAACCCGTGCACCTCCAGGCGGACTTGGTGAGGCAACTCACTGCCAAACGGTGAGACGATAGTGTACTCAGGCGCATCCGGATAGCCCACTGCCAAGGCCATTCTTGCCAGCTCCGCTACGAACCCTTTCAGACCCTAACCGTTGTGGGTGACTGGACGTCCTGCCATCTAGAGAAGACAAGGTAGGGGATCAATGCATGCTCAAACCCAAGTTAGACAAACGATAAAGGACTCAAGTGAAGTAAACGAGAAAAAGAGGGTTTTTGAGAAACATTTTTATGAGGCTAAGTAAAACTTCTAAGGACATCCCCTAAATGATGCTGAAAAATAGATGCTTAGTTATAATATAAAATGGCGACCATTCCCTCCTATCTCGACTTAGGATATTGACCCCTTAGAAAATCCCAACTTGGCGGCTGAATAAGAGATCAAATGATTTTTCCAAATTTTAACTCTAAAATCCTGTCACTTAGACTTGACCAGGTTTTCAAAATGCTTTGAGAGAAACTTAAAATTTTTCCCCAATCCCGAGGAAACAAGACCCATTTTCCCGAAACCGTTTTCAAAAGCCAGGGCTTATGAATATGAAAAGATTCAGAGGGCTCCTAGGGTTTTTCCATTTGGCTTTTCCTACAGTCTGGGAACCTGGCTCTGATACCAACTTGTAAAGCCCAGAAATTCAGACCCGAATTTTCAAAGCTATATGTGTATTAAAATCCCTGTCCAGGACCAGCCAGGGTACACATACGACAATTGTTGATATTACAGTTCCACGTCTTAGAAACAATACAAAAAGATTACAAAAGAGCAGCGGAAAAAGAAAAAGGGCCTAAGCCTAAGCTTAGCGCTGGCCACGCGGCTTCGACCATTCCACAGGCAGCTTCCAGAGTGTAGGACAAAGCCTACTCCACTTCATCTTCGTCTTCAACCTCTATGATGTGAACTAGGGTGTCCCGATCTTTCGGTGAGTTGATGATAACTACGATTTGGAAGAAACGTTGACGATCCGACTACAACCGTACGAGACGTTGTGTTGCGCCTTAGCGATCGATACACCTCTCCGTGCGTTATTGATCTTGCCGGTGCAGATCAACCTTATTCCTGCAAGCAAATCGAAGAAACAAGCAAGAACAAGATAAAAGCAATCTGAATTGCAAATAGGAATTGAATACAAATGATAATATGGGGTTCTGAATCAAATAGAACGGATGGTCTAGCCGACACACGCGTCTATTAGGAAGTAGCGATAGCTAAACTTACATAAACAAAACCCGAGTTCTATGGCAGCTAGGGGGTATATATATAGGTGCAAGGACGACCTAGGGCTCCCTAGAGTCGTGTTCCACCTGGTTAGGGCGCACCCCACTTGGGCCCCACTTGGGCCGGGGTCCCAGATGAAGTTACAAGCCCACAGGCCCATTATAGGTGATGCAACACCTTGTTTCTGTGATTGCGAATGATTGGGATAGAATTTTGACATGAGGCTAGATCCATTGGAAAGAGGACTCCAAGAGATTTCCATCAAGTACTTATGGACCCAAATCGGAGCACGTATGCATATTTGACGGCCGTTTGAATTCAGCGCTGTCCTGCAGTCCGAATTCAGCACCAAAACGTGTTGGATTAGATCTCTTTCTTTCCTTGGGCCAAAAGTGACGTGAGAAGTACTTGGATTTGCTCCCCAATCAATTTCCTTTGTCCTCCATGTCTTCCATATGTGTTTAACACTCATTTTGATCCAGGTATGTATTTCTGAAAATGTAAATAAACACATATCATGGTGCAAAGCATCAATTCATCAAAAGCATCAAATACAATCTTGATAAAGAATTCGTGCACCTTTAAATCAAAAGCTCCCAATGTGGTTGTATCCGAGGTGGTGATGTCCTCATCATTCTCCCTTCTTGGCTGCAAGTCGTCCCTGACTTGCTCCAATGGCATTCAGAGGTGGTTGGTTTGACATTGCAACATGGAGCGATGACTATGCTGCACGGCCAAGACCAAGAATGCTCCCCTTCTTTGGGCTTACCCTGTTGCATAGGGGAAAAACTAGGAAAGCTTTGCATGACATTGTTAGTGTTAATGTTGTCCCCTATTTGATCATAGTATTGTTGCCCGAAAGAATATTTTAGATTAGAACAAATATAAGCTTTATGCACCAAATATGTTTCTCTGTCATTATATTCACCAAAGATATGAAAAATAACATTATGGACATAGTAAATCAGGCTTAGCATATAATTTTTCCTTCAAATTATTGAGCTCACAACGGTCATCAAACAGAACATAACCCAAAGTATTTAAAGAAAATAACAATTCACGCTCCTCAACTTCATTACAAACGTGAACAACATGCTTAAAATCAATGTCTAAAGAACTAACACTAGAAATAGCATGTTCATTCACTAGTTGTGGCATTGATATAAGTGAAGCATTATCACACAACTCTTCTTTATCACAAGGAACATCAACTAAATTAACTAGTTGTGGCATTGATATAAGTGAAACATTATCACACAACTCTTCTTTATCATAAAGAACATCAACTAAATCAACTTGTGACAAAGGAATCTCAGCAGTTGGTTTCACTAATGGTTGCTCTACTATAGCATGTAAAGTGGACATGTATAGCTCAGCTTGAGAATACTCACCTTCATTTACCTCAAGCACCGTTTATTTTACCTCGTAAACTTTCTACAATTTTAGGTGCTTCATGCTTCTCACCTTTCTTCTCAAGAACATTGTCCTCCTCCTCTTGGTGAATATGTTGAGCTTCCTGCAAAGCGTTAGTAATAGGAGAGACAAAAGATTTCTCCTTCCAAATTTGTACATCATCATTACATGAAAAAATAGGAGGGACAAGCACAACTTGTTGCTTCTTCATGTCCTCTATTTTACATTCAGCATTACAAGCAAGTTCTAACAAATGAGAGAGATCTATAATTTTGGTAAGCAAGCATATCCTGAATTTCTTTATTAAGCCCACATAAAAATCTCAACTCTGTAGCTTCTTCGCATTCATCTAAACCACAACGTAATAAACAATCACGCATATCATGATAGTACGAAGTAACTTTTCTTGTATCTTGTTTTAAACATTGCAGTTTGTTGAATAGAATATCAGCATAATACATGGGAACATAAACATCTCTCAAATATCGTTTTAGGTCTTTCCAAGATTGAGGTATTTTGTTATGCCTACAAAGATGTTTTCATTCATTAGAAGCATATTTAATTAATACATTAGAGGCACACATAACCTTTTGTTTTTCACACAAATCATGCTTTTTAAATTCTTTATCAACCGCTAGCTCCCACTTAATATAAGCATGAGGATCATAATTTCCTTCAAAATAAGGTAGTGCAGATTTGATCTTAGCAATAATAATGTCACTTGCCTCATATGCATCATGTTGATCACTCCTCATGTCTCGACAAAGATGTCGATGTTGAGCATAGTTATTCCCATTTCTTTTGCGTGTTCCTATCATTGTTAGTAGAAAACAAGAAACATACACAGAAATATATGTACGCTCCTATCAACTACTAGGTAGTGGAGGCTCAAATATCACACACTCTCAAGCTTTTAGCCAAGCTCTTACAAGTTCTTACCATAGCAAGCGGAATGGTAACATACACCGACTTAACCAAACACCCCAATGGAGGTTGGATGTATCGATGCCTCGACGAACACCGCCTGTACGGCCGCAATCAAATCGTGGAGCTCTGGGTAGGCTTAAATATATAGCAAAGGAATACTAAATGCTCAAATCGAAAATGCAAAGTTGAATAACCGTTCAAAGTCAAGTACCGTCTGGTCCTAGGACGAACGTACTAGAGACGCGAGCCTAGACACAGCGGTACCACAAGATAGCACTAGAAACAACAATGCATAGCTTTGATAAATGAAACCAACAACTGAATTTTTCTCTTTCTTTTTTTCTTCTCTTTTCTTTTTTTTTCTTTTTGCTTTTTTTCTTCTTCTTTTTTTTGGTGCGGCTTTTTTTCCTCTCTTTTTAAAGCACCTTTTCGCCTTTTTTGATTTTTTTCAGCAAAAACCAACTTATGGACCTCGATGTAAAATTACGGGACTTAAACGTAAATAAAAAATTACGGGACTCAAATGTAAAAGTCCAAACCCTAAAATTAGAACTATATAAAAATGGAATGCGACGTTATGCCGCTTTGTTTTTCCAAACAGATCTCGAATCCGACACAAAACAAAATTTTACCAAGGTGTTTGACACGACTCAAAAATTAGATGTACGTGATTAGGGAGGTAGTGGGAGTCGGACTTGTGGGGGTGGACGGCTAGGAGTTCGATTGGAGCAGAGATAAAAACAAAACCTGATTTTTAACCAATCTAATCTACTATTTCTTTCCTAAAATAAAACCAATCTAATCTAATCTAATATCTAATCGCTATTTCTCACGTGCAACACGATGGTGGCGGCGAAGAGTGTGGTACTAGACGTGACAAGAACTCGAAACTCTAAACGAACTAGACACTAAGACCAGCAACACGACGTGACGATGCAACGTAAAACTCAACAAAGCAAAAACTAAAAAGAACAATGCAATGGCACAAATATGGCTAGGTAATGGATGCAATTTTTTTTGGCTTTTCTGGTTATAGGTGGATAAAACTCACCGATCAACTTGGCGCTCTGATACCAACTGATGTGAACTAGGGTGTCCCGATCTTTCGGTGAGTTGATGATAACTACGATTTGGAAGAAACGTTGACGATCCGACTACAACCGTACGAGACGTTGTGTTGCGCCTTAGCGATCGATACACCTCTCCGTGGGTTATTGATCTTGCCGGTGCAGATCAACCTTATTCCTGCAAGCAAATCGAAGAAACAAGCAAGAACAAGATAAAAGCAATCTGAATTGCAAATAGGAATTGAATACAAATGATAATATGGGGTTCTGAATCAAATAGAACGGATGGTCTAGCCGACACACGCGTCTATTAGGAAGTAGCGATAGCTAAACTTACATAAACAAAACCCAAGTTCTATGGCAGCTAGGGGGTATATATATAGGTGCAAGGACGACCTAGGGCTTCCTAGAGTCGTGTTCCACCTGGTTAGGGCGCACCCCACTTGGGCCCCACTTGGGCCGGGGTCCCGATGAAGTTACAAGCCCATAGGCCCATTATAGGTGATGCAACACCTTGTTTCGTGATTGCGAATGATTGGGATAGAATTTTGAGATGAGGCTAGATCCGTTGGAAAGAGGACTCCAAGAGATTTCCATCAAGTACTTATGGACCCAAATCGGAGCACGTATGCATATTTGACGGCCGTTTGAATTCAGCGCTGTCCCGCAGTCCGAATTCAGCACCAAAACGTGTTGGATTAGATCTCTTTCTTTCCTTGGGCCAAAAGTGACGTGAGAAGTACTTGGATTTGCTCCCCAATCAATTTCCTTTGTCCTCCATGTCTTCCATGTGTGTTTAACACTCATTTTGATCCAGGTATGTATTTCTGAAAATGTAAATAAACACATATCATGGTGCAGCATCAATTCATCAAAAGCATCAAATACAATCTTGATAAAGAATTCGTGCACCTTTAAATCAAAAGCTCCCAATGTGGTTGTATTCGAGGTGGTGATGTCCTCATCACTCTAGCTCAGGTTCTGGTGAAGAAGCAAGGATGAGTACTTCCACGTACTCAACAAGTCACGCCGGAAGAGGAGAAGAATGAATGAAGGGGAGACCAAGGTCTGGCTAAGGTTTGCTTTTGCGCAAACGGCAGGAGTTTTTCCAAACAATACGAATTTGAACAAAGCCAAAACAACAGTAAATTGAGTAAGTAAAGCATTTTTACTCCAACACCGTCCAACGTTATCCCCACGTTGTGACGGGCCCAAACCATCCATCTATACTAGTCATGTTCCAAAACTTAGGGTGTAAAAGTGTGAAACTAATCACGGAGAGCTCGGTCGATCGCCCCATCACCGCGGGCACGACTATTCGAATAGATTTACTCTGATCAGAGATGTACAACTGTACCCACAAGACACAGCCCCACAACACGGTTTCCCGTGCGCCGGAATACCACCGCGGTACCCGAAAAGGGAACCGTGATAGGACCTTTCGTATAACCCCTCTTCTAACCAAACGAACCCCACCAAGGTTTCGCCCCCACTCCCGGACCCTGGGAGTGGGCAGCCCCCCCGAGTGCCTCGGTGAATCCGGCAGCCCAGCAACCCTTATACCGGGGCCGACTGAAACTCCATCCCGCTCACCCTTGCCGATGGGCTCGTCAGCTTGGAGAGGCTACACTACGGGACCTACCTTACCCATTTCGGCTTGTGGTTTGCACGGTCATTCTCCCGAGGGGTCCCGTGAACCGGTCCTTAATTGCTATGGGCGCCGCTAGACAAAACCATAGCGCCACAGCCCACCATTTGTCATATTTTAGTTATTAGTCCGGTTCACCGAATCTTTAATCATTAATCCTCCGACATAAATCCGGAGATGTATATTAAGTGAGAAAATGACCCATTTAGTGAGCTAGTAAAACTAAGCCAGGCTAAACATAACCTAGTCCTGAAATCTAATCACATTATTTTCCCATGAGCTAATTGTCCCTAAGTATTAATTAGATGGTCTGGCTAAAGGACTCAACGTTGAACGCGGTTCTGATGTTCGAGCTAGCTCCAATCAAAGGGCCCTACTTTCTCGATGACGCAGAAGTATGTACATGGATTATGGAGAGAGTTAGAAAATATTAAATGCAAGTTAGTGGGACACAATTGTATAGTAATACAAGATTTGGGGATAGCTTTTTGGCCTTCGACATAGAAGAAGCAGGTCTAGTCAACAGGAAGAAGGACCTAGTGAGGCATGATTTGTTGGCCAAACAGTATTGGCTCCCAAATTTTTAAAAGGACCGACAGCAAGAGCTATCATAGTTAACATGGTTGGAGCAACAGTTCTTGTATCTATCTGTGTTTTTTTATTTGATACCCTCCTAAATCCTAGATACAAATATCCTTCCTATGTATAGTGGCCTCGTTTACGGTTTTATGGTACTAATACCCTTTTAGTCAAACCATGTTTCAGAAGTAATTGATTTTTGTCAACAAATCTATCAGAAAACATGTTAGATTGGAAAAAATATTTAAATTACCTCCTTAGGCATAATTTATTTTTCTCAAAAGATAATCGGACTTTCTTTTTTAACTTCCCGCAAACCAACAACAAAAACGTTTGGGGAGCCATATGTTTATCTTTCTTTCTTTAACTTACAATGCAACGTTGATGGAGATTTAGCTAGTAGCTTGAACACGAGTTGATCATCTTTAACAATCAAAGAACATTTGACAAGCACAAATTAATAATTAATGGGCACTACACCAATTCACACTAGTCTTGCTGCCAATGGTCTGGTTCAGATGATGTCCAAGAACTATAAAAGGAAGGTAGTCATCATCCATAGAATCCGAAATTTCATTTAGATTGAATTTGTTCATCTTCTTCACTGACTTCTTTTCTTGAGCTGATTCAAGTTGTACCGTCTCTCGTTGCCCATCATTACGGTGTCCACCGCTGCTCTTGTTATCATTTTGAGAAACTAGCATTGTGATAGACCAGCATGAATAATTTTAACAACATCATTATAATCATTATAAGTAAAAATTCAGAACCATGGATTAATACGTACTATATTCATCACTGAATGAAGTAGCCTTTGGCTTTATCAAGTTTTGGGGGCCTGCAAGCACAAATAAAATGACAAACTCTATTTCTTTACTCTAACGTGTTAACATTATATTGTAGTTTGCTTTTGCTTAATCACCCAAACAGGAAATAGTTGATTCTACAGGAGCAGTGCTGGAACCCCTGAAAAGAAAGATGACATAGTAATAATCTGTTAATTATCGTTCAATACGGTTCTTTTCCAGAATAGAAGGCATGCCATAATCATAGAAAAATCAATAGACACATTAGTATGGAGAGAAAGATGAGCTCACATCCATGTCAATTGAGGCTTAAGATCAGCAACACAATTTCGTTCCAATACCTTTTGACCACGGGAATGGACCTACATAGTTTTCCTGTGCTTTCCTCTCTGTAGAACTGAAGAAAACATAAAAGCACTGATAGTTTGTTTTTCAATGTTGACATCATATTTTTGCTTAAAGCATGAAGAAAAAAGACCTGAATGAAATAGAATATTCAGTTCACAAGTTCTACTGATGGCTTGTTAATTATATATTATGGCCATGGCATACACACATATTATATTTATGGGCATGACACATGAATATGGCATACACATATTTCATATTAATGGCATAGACACATATTATATTAATGGAATACACACATATTGTATTAATGGCATACACACACATTTGTTACTATGGTAAGATTACACATTCATATAATTTTCTCCACAATTCTTACCAACTAGTATGGGCATTTCATCATGTTTCTTATTATAATATAAAAAACAAAAAACTTTGCATAGTATCTGTAGAAAAATCTATCTATTATTTGCATCATGAGTTCAATGTAGGTCATATATTTTGTAATTAAAATGTATAGTTGTAATAAATACCTTATCTGTTTTATAACGATATTTCTTATTTTCAATTTTCCAACCGTGGTAGGGACAAGTTTTGTTTTCTTCCCGATGTTTCCGAGCAGGTGACATCTTCCACCCAAACTACAAAAGGGTAATTTTTAACAGTTTTTTTCATGTTCGGAAGTCATAAGCCAAAAATTACCGCACATTTAATCTATAAGATGAAAAACTTCATTTCCATTTGAAAGTTACCTTTTATATATCAATAGGAAATAGAACTGAAGGATAAATATAGTGCCAAATGAGACAAAGCACTAAACTATCGAGTTACCTTTCATGATACATTATTTGTTTCTATTCTAGTTCTAACATCTAGTTCTATTGGTATGTGCATAACAGTCAGACACACAAGCAGCATTCGACACATGCAATAAACATCAGAAGAAAAATTTCTTAAGTTACCACAACAACAAAGCATAATTTAATTTCAGAATCACTAAGCAACCAATACGGAATACGGGATTTTATGTAATTGTGAAAAAGTGGCATATTTCTACTAAGACAACAGAAACACTCTTATTATAATGGAATTGGAAAGGATAATGTTGACTTTGGTATATCTGCGGTAGAATATGTCATGTTTTTCCTAAGAACATTGTGGAGAAGTACAAAATTTGGATTATATGTTACATTTATACACCACAATCTCTTTTACAAACAAACAATAAAAATTAACTTTAGGCAAATGTCATTTCCAATTGTAGTTGAATCAGCATTAATTGTTATCAAAATTTACTCAACTCAAAGGTAAAAGAAATAACAATATAATAACCATTATAATATCTAAGATCTAAGTGGTAATCTACATATATAATTGTATTGTTGGCAAGATATTGCAGAAACTAATCGAGCTCGGTCTGATCTCCTAGAAGCACAAGCTGAATTAGAATTAGTTGCTGGCTACAATGTGGAATATGTGCGGGTACCTACACCATACCTTTTTGTAGTCAATACGATGGAACTAGAGCCTTAGCAGAGAAAGAAATCGATCTCATTCCCCTTGCTGACTTTGAAAGGGGGTTTTTTAGAGCAGGCTCAATAGACAATGGGGATGGAATAGATGTTGGATGGGACATCTTTTAGAGACACTACTACGAAAAAATGCATAGGTGTCGGTTGAAAAACACTCTTAGGTGTCAGTTTTCCCAACTGGCACCTATTTGTCGGCACCTATTTGAAGAGAAATAGGTGTCGGTTTAAGAACCGGCACCTATTAGGTTCCAGGGATAAAAAATATGGCTCGGCTTGCATCGAACCGATGAATCCATCCACAGATCAAGCTGATGAATCAAGAAATATCAACAGATCAAGATAACATAACAACAGATCAAGAAATTCATCCACATTCAGATCAAGAAATTCATCCACATTCCATCCACAACAGATCAAGCCACATCCACATTCCATCCACAACAGATCAAGCCAAAGAACATATCATCCATAGATAAGAACATAACAACTGAACAAAAATTCATCCACATTCCACAGATCAAATCTTGACATCACACACATATCAATCCATCCACAACTGGAATTTTAGACACAAAAACCACATCCTAGATAAAAGAAAAGAACAAGACACACCATCTTCGGGTCGCGTAGCCGCCGCCGTCTCCCCTCCGCAAGCCCACCGCCGATCCACCGATGTCGGCCGCCGCGTCCTCGTCCCCATCCCCGTGCCGCCCCTCCGCCCCTCCGGCCCCATCCCGGCGAGCTAGCAGATGTGTGGGAGAGAGGAAGAGCGAGAGAGAGAGGGAGACCAATTGCGGCCGCCGATCCGCCGATGCCGAGCCCCTCCCCGTCGCCGCCACCTCTCGCCGCCCTTGTCGCCGCCACCTCCCGCCGCCTCCTCCCGCCGCCACCTTCCCTCTCGCCGCCTCCCTCGTGGTGGCGCGCGTACACAAGAAAGAAGGAGGCGCGCATACATGGTTGACGGTGACGAGATGTGCTGCTGTGAGATGCTACTGCGGGGACGCCAGAGTACACAAGGAAGAAGGAAGGAGTATACAAGAAAGAAGGATGAAGAAGAAAGAGAAAGAGATAAGAAGAGTGAGGACTCGAGGATTACACAAGAAGAATAGAAAAGGATGGGAGCGGTGGTGTCGCCGGCTCGACTCGGCATGGCTCATTTTGTTAGTGTTGACGTGAGAAACACACACTGGCCTGGGAGATCTCCTTATCCCCAGTGCAGATCCTAAAACTGATGCAGCGCGGGCATGCTAGTCAGTTTGATCTTGCCATTGACAAGATATACAAAACAACATAACATATAGCAAAGCAGTCGATCGATCGATAGTGCGATCCTAGCCGATGCTGATGTCAGCTGATGTAGTTAGGGTTTTAATCCATCGGCTATGTGCTGAGCAAACACCTATACAAAGGCGACTGACTGACGATAACACGATGATAAAATAAACATTCATCTGAACATTGAAGCATACATCGGTTGGAGATCCGATGTCATAAAATTCGACAGATAAACAATGAACGATGAGTGCTCTGTTGTCATCTGCTAAAAACCAACTCATACGCAAATCCTTACAAGCCGATGCAACATCATGAGAAATTAGCTTTGCCCGATCGGCTGTAGATATCAATAGTATATAATCTAGGTCTCGAAATATGTTTAAACCAAGTGACTGGGATAGATCGAGATAGCGTACCGAGACAATATAAATCATGTATGTCTAAACATACCTTAAGATGGAGATTATACGTATTCATAGCATAGCCAATGTCATGTCCAGATAACTCATCGGCTGAAACTCCGATGAAACCCTTAGTGGCAGCCAACAGGCAGGCTAAAGATTACGGTTCTAATCACGACTTAGTAGGTCAAACTGAACTGATGCAACACTGAGTATGAAAAGAAACAATATAATTAAACAACCAAGCCCTTGACTGATTTTTGGGTGGTAGATGCCTAAGCTAATCTAATCTAATAAACAATTTAGCTGGTATCGGCAAAAACCCTAAAGCGAGAAACAACCGATAGAGCTAAACCGAGATACTAGGATTAGATTCAACAGAGACATATGATACATAACCAGGCAAAGATGTTAACCGAAACGAAGCAATCCAAGAGGTCGAATGTGTTAGTGATATGCCCTAGAGGCAACATGGAGATGTTGGATATCACGTCAATGTTTATGTATTTATGAATAAAGTGTTATTCAGTTCCATGAAATAGACATCTTGTATTGATCAATAAGTACGTGACTTAGTTATGAGACTCTATATATATGAATCTATTTCTAAATGATCCGTGATCATATGTCATATTGTTGGAACAAATATGATTCTAAGATCGGCATGTTTATTGATTGATGATCATGTCTCATAGATCATGGGTATGGAGATACCAAATCAATAAACATGGACACATGTGTTGGAGAACACATTGTTGGATAGACCCACCATGAGACACTGCAGAATTAATGTGTCATTAGTTAGTCTCGGTAGTGTTGGTACAAAGTCCTTAGACCCGAGATCACCATGGATTCCAACATGTGTAGTAGCCTACTTTGGGACTACCAAACGCTATTCAGTAATCGGGTAGTTATAAAGGTAGTTTTCGGGTTTGCTATGAAACATGGAGTGGGATGTGAGTGATCAAGATGGAATTTACCCCTCCTTTGGAGAGATATCTCTGGGCCCCTCGAGGTAATGGATTATGGAAATGCATGGCCATACTAAGTTGATTGAGGAGTCAATCAACAGATAGATAATCCAATACGGTTCGAGTGAATGGTTAAGCTATTGAAGGGATGGCACACATCTTGCCTATAGCTTAATTGGTATCGTGAGGCAAAGGGATTTGTGTACACATTACAGGTTCAGAGCCGATATCATTCTTGTATACTATGGTGTCAATATGTGCTGCTAGGCGCCGCTGTTGACGGGTCGGCTGAGTTGGACTCGAGCCGACCATCGGCTAAGTTAGACTATAGCCGAAACCGAGTATACCTGAACCTGTGGTCGCACGCTTAAGAGGATAGAATAGATATTCGAGTTGGACTCGATACGGCTCGATCGGATAGAGTCCTATGGGCTTACGACGTGTGGGCGGCCAACTCTATGAGATACGGATGAGATCCGATTCAAAATTGAGTCCCGATCGGCCACTAGTCCTAGTCGGCCAACTCTATATAAAAGGGCGAGGGTGGAGAGCCGCGACACATCGTTGGATCGCGTTGAACCGAATCCGCAACAAAAGTCGCCGAGATCAATCTCCACGAAACCCTCCCCACTTTCGAGCCAAACCCTAGCCTTGCATCGCGTGCTAGCACACGGGTGTACGGCGTTTTGTCCCCGGACGTGTGGATACTGGTAGAGGCGTTGCTATGTTGCACGCTGTTGATCGGCTTCGAATCGGCTGCGGTCGGGCGCATCGGAGCGAGGCGCGAGAATGCGGTCGGACGACTCAAATCGGCTGATTGGTGAATCGGTCGTCCCCAGAATCGAATCGGGCGCATCGGCTACACTGTTCGGATCGGATAGCCCCGATTGGTGTTTCCGCCGCACACCAATCGGTAACGATCTATCGGCCCTTACTTGCAAGTGTTCCCGGGTTTGCGCGGTAGAAAAATTTTTGTTTTCGGCTAGCGTAGCTTCCGCGTAACCCTTCAGAATGTACTGATGCAGCCTTGGACGACGTCGATGTAGCCAATACGATTGCCTGAGCCGGTAGGACCTTGGACTTACCCCTTCGCCGGAGATTGAAGCTGATGCAGCCCCGCGTCAGGTGCCAAGTTTCACCGGATAATAAAGTAGAATAGATAAAAAGGGTGTCGATGCGTCAAATTGTATTGATCGAGAGATTGATTTTACATGAACGTCGGGCTTACATATTTATACCCGTAGGTCGACAAAACACTTTTTTAAAGATAAAAAGAAAGTTAACAAACTCTTCTAATTAAAAGATACAAGCCGCATCCTCCCTAGGCTCAGTCTCTTCTGGATAAAATTTTTCAAACGGAATCTAACAAGAATATGACTGCTTGAGATGTTGATAAGAGAAAATCCCCATCGGCTGGTTGCAGAACTCTAAGTCGATAGTAGCTTTGAGCCGATATGAACATTGAGCCGATGGAGACACCGGGTTTACCAAATTCTGGCGTTAACACATGCCCCCATTTTTGGAGTATGAGAAGTCATGCTTCAAAATTATCTTTGCCTTGATCGCCCCAAAACTGATTCTTCTCCTCTTCTTGACATCGGCTCTCGTAAGCCGATACCTTCTGTACTAGATGAGTCGATGTCAAACTCATGAAAGAAAAATTTAACTCGATTGGATTTGATAACACTTGGAATGCGAGATCTACCAGCTGCTCATCACTTAAATTCAAATTATAACATCGGCTATGGATATTACGAAACCTTTGAATATATTCCTTAGTTGATTCCCTTCTTGTTGTTTAACTAATAGTAAGTCTGCAAGCTTCAACTCATCAACCCCAGCAAAGAAGTACAAGTGAAATTGCCTTTCAAGATTGACCCAATCTCGATAGAGTTTGGCGGCAATGACGAAAACCATGTGAAGGCCGATCCAGTTAAAGACAATGGAAAAAGTCTGAATTTGAGCTTCTTCACCGATGCTTCTCCACATTGGACTAAAAATCGGCTCATATGTTCCATAGTAAATATACCATCCTGCCCTGAAAACATGGAGAAGTCTGGAACCTTATATCGGCTTGGAAGTGGAACCCTATCAAACCACTTAGGATATGGCAGCCGATACACAGAAGTTTGATTTTTGGGTTTAATTCCAAACTGCTCCTCCATTACTTTAGCAATTATATTGGCCCAATCTTTTTCAGACGGATACCTTTGAATTTCCTCTGGCCGATACTGTTGTTGTGGCCCCTCATGCTGATATTGATCAATTTGCCCCCGAGCCAATATTGTTGTTGCCGATGAAGTTGATATTGCTCATCAATTACCCTGGGAACTATCTCCTCGATCAAATCATGTAACGTACTTATCAAAACTCTAGATTGATCGATCATAGCGCGATGAACGGTTTTAACGGTTTTATCAACTATCTCTTGAAGTATCTTGTCGTCCATCAACTCTGTAGATCGTTCCCTGTCTTCATCCATCGGCTTGAGAGATTGTTCTTCCTCGGCCTTGACTTCTTTATCAGACATCTTATGGAAATTGTGGGTTCTACAAGCCATATAAAATAATCTGTGGTCCCACCAAGCGTGCTAAAAATGTGTTGACGTGAAAAACACATACTAGACTCGGGAGATCCGCTAGATACGGTGTAGGTCCTAAAATCGATGGAGCGTGAGCATGCCGGCCGGCTTGATCCGCCACCGACAAGATATACAAAACAACATAACATAGACCAAAACAATTGATCGAACGATAGTGCGATCCTAGCCAATGTCTATGTCGCGATGTAGTTAGGGTTTTAATCCATCGGCCGTGTGCGGAGCAAACACCTATATAAATGCGATTGGCTGACAATAACACGACGATAAAATAAACATTGATCAGAACATTGAAGTATACATCGGCTAGAGATCCGATGGCATCAAATCCGACAGATAAACAATGAACGATGAATGCTCTGTTGTCATCGGCTAAAAACTAAATCATATGCAATCCTTACAAGCAGATGCAACATCCATGAGAAATTAGCTTTGCCCGATCGGCTATAGATATCAATAGTATATAATCTAGGTCTCGAAATATGTTTAAACCAAGTGGCTGGGATAGATCGGTAGCGTACCGAGACAATATAAATCACGTATGTCTAAACATACCTTAAGATGGAGATTATACGTATTCATAGCATAGCCGATATCATGTCCAGATAACTCATCGGCTGAAACTCCGATGAAACCCTTAGTGGCAGCCAACAGGCAGGCTAAAGATTACAGTTCTAATCACGACTCAGTAGGTCAAACAGAACTCATGCAACACTAAGTATGAAAAGAAACACAATATCTAGACAATCAAGCCCTTGACTAATTTTTGGGGTGGTAGATGCCTAAGCTAATCTAATTTAGTAAACAATTTAGCCGGTATCGGCAGAAACCCTAAAGCGAGAAACAACCGATAGAGCTAAACCGAGATACTACGATTAGATTCAACAGAGACATATGATAAATAACCAGGCAAAGATTTCAACCGAATCGAGCAATCCAAGAGGTTGAATGTACCGATGCAGCCTTGGACGACGTCGATGTAGCCAATACGATTGCACGAGTCGCAGGACCTTGGACTTACCCCTTCGCCGGAGATCGAAGCCGATGCAACCCCGCGTCAGGTGCCAAGTTCCGCCAGATAATAAAGTAGAACAGATAAAAAGGGTCGCGATGCGTCGAATTGTATTGATCGAGATATTGATTTTACATGAACCTTGGGCTTACCTATTTATACCCGTAGGCTGACAAAGATTCTAACAGATTACAAATTCAAACTTTTCTAACGATAAAAGGAAACAAACCGAGTCCTTATTGGACACTAACACACTTTCCTAAAGATAAAAAAGAAAGTTAACAAACTCTTCCTAATTAAAAGATACAGGCCGCATCCTGCCTGGACTCGGTCTCTTCTGGATAAAATTTTTCAAACCGAATCTAACAAGAATCCGACTGCTTGAGATGTTGATAAGAGAAAATCCCCATCGGCTGCTTGCAGAACTCTAAGCCGATACTAGCTTTGAGCAGATATGAACACTGAGCCGATGGAGACACTGGGGTTTACCAAATTCTGGCGTTAACAGTTAGGTATCGATTTTTTTAAAAAACCATCACCTATAATATATTATGTGTGTCAGCTTTTTAAAAAAACCGGTACTAATAGTATAGGTGTCGATTTTTTATTAGACTGGGCACCTATAATATGTTATAGGTACTGTTTTTTTAAAAAACGAGACCTATAGCATAGGTGTCGGTTTTTCTTTAGAACCGGTACCTATTATTTTAATAGGTGTTGTTTTTTGTTGAATCAACACTTATTAGGCTGACACCTATGCATGTTTTTATAGTAGTGAGATAACGAAGGGGGTAAACGTCCTACCAAAATAGGATCTTGAGAAGTGTCAGTGCCAAACAAGCAACAGGTTGAGCGCATTAGCACGAAAGAATTCAGGCCAATGGCATTAGGTGATATAAGTTAGAATCCATGGATGACTTCTC
This sequence comes from Oryza australiensis, assembly GCA_019925245.2. Lineage (NCBI taxonomy): Eukaryota > Viridiplantae > Streptophyta > Magnoliopsida > Poales > Poaceae > Oryza > Oryza australiensis. Next base: position 108,789 of record JAIFGZ020000500.1, read on the forward strand.
TACAAGATCTCACAAATCTAGGAACATAATTAAGTAATTCGAGTTAGGCAAGCATAGGGTAGAGGATGTACCGGTAACCAACCTTAAGACGTTAAGCAAGCGGTGTGATGAATACATATTACAGTGAGAAGAGTTGATTGCTCTCTGGTCCTTGCAGACAAAGAGATTCCTACTCCCAAGTTGCAGAGGAGATAGATCTAAATCAGATTCAATCTAGGGGATGATGGGGGTGGCAATAGCGGGGAAGGGGAAGAGGAGGGGGACAACGGTTGCGCTAGGTATTGAAGATATAGTGTCGTCTCGATTGTTGTAGCACACGTGTACGATAAGGATGAACCTTGGGAGCTAGGCCCATGGATGGTTTACATCATTGGGCCAAGGTAGATATGCGGCTCAAGACGAAAAAAAGAAGAAAGGGGTGGTAAGAATGGCCCTTGGGAGCTAGGCCCATGGACGATTTACATCAATATGCCAATGCGGCCAAAAAGAAAAGAAGGTGGTTTTAATACCCACCCCATTAGTAGATGTAGAGATCAGTGTAGTCCATAGTCTATTGTTAGCTGTGTAAGATGAATTCATCATTTGCAGCCAACACAATTTTTTAATATAGTATAAAGAATTGTTATGATGATAGCTAAGTATAAAGATTAGTATTAATGGTTTTAATTTCATCTTCTCTTCCACTATTAATAGCTACTTCCTTCATTACACACTATAAACGTTTTGGGTTTTGAATAAATTCATACATAAATCCATGTATGTGCTTCTATATTTATGTTAGTTAATCTAGGCGAGTAATACGGATGTCAAAACTGATGGAATTAATGGGCCTAGCCCAAATGATTTTCTACTACTTCGAAATAAATCTCAAAAGCCCATTAAGGCTAATATATGACATAACAAGGTAAAAAATTTTAGTACCATTTAAAGTGAGGTTGTCCACTTATATAGTGACACTTCTATCTTTCTTTCAAAGCCATAGATGAGGAAGAGAAAGAGAGAAAACTATACGCGCGCGCTCGCTCGCCTTGCGGGGGCCGGGCCCGAGGCCATGATTCGCGTACCTACTCGCGTGCCTTAATTTCTTGTACAAATTGACAATTGTTCTCAGTCTGAATTTGTTGAGAGTCTTAATCGAATACGAGTCGGTTTCAGTTGGATAATTCTGACCAGATACGGAACAGAGTCCTAACCGAATTCGCTATGGGTGCTTCCTTTCAAGACATCCGAGGCTATATATATTCGCCTGCGTGCAGTCATCTAGAATCAATCTGATCTGGGTTTTGCCACGTTTCTCGTTGCTGCGCCGCCGCTGTCGTCTACCCTATCCTACCATCGGCGTGTACCTGCGACCGGAAGAACATGTCTCTGAAGTCGTCGTCCTTGCGATCCTGTACCGGGAGAGGACGTTTTTGGAAAGTACTCTGCGTGACTGCTCAACTCAATCTGGCGTGTCTTCCTACTGCATCTGCTCGACGTGAACGTCTTCATCGGCTACATCCACAGCGAGTTCCTGTGATCCATAAACCTACAAATGTTTGGTACGCATATCTGGTTATTATAATCATGGCTATATATGCTAATGTGATAGATTTGTTCATGTTAGTTTATATGATAGTTTTGATCAAGTTAATTCATAATTTAATTAAACAATTGTCTAATTATTTAATAAAAACGTGTTATAACGTGGAAGCAAGGAAGTATATGTGTGTGTGCATGCGCGCATGTATGTATGTGTTGTCCTGGTTTGCTGGCAGCGGGAAATGCTCCTGGATGGGTTTCCGGATGCCCCGGACGCTTCGCTGCCCACCAACAGGTGAAAGACATATTCCTTGCTCATCCTCGCTTATCTTTGGCTTTATCTCTCCAACAAAGAAACGGACGAGCAGGAGCAGCAGCACATTGTGGCAGCCGCCGTGGTCCCAACGCAAGAGCAGCAGCTCCGGCTTATCTCCGTGTAGTTCGACTAGTGCTTCTGCTTCTGTCTGCGCCGCTGTGGCGGCACTGACAGTGTGGCATTTCTGGCCAACACACTTTGCGTCAGGTTCTTTGGCATCGGTAATAAATTGAAGGGGGCGAAGGAGGTATCAGTAATAAACTGGCTGGGCTGGGGCTGCTTCGATGAGCATAGGGAGCTCACATTTGGCCACCCGAGTGGAGGAAGAAGACGGATACGGCCACCAGATTAGAGAAAAAGACGAATAGTAGGCTTGTTGCGGTCTATTATTTATCTTTGTTGCATTAGGGTGTTTCACTGTTTTTTTATGTTGCATATGATGCGCACTATGTTTTCTTCCATGTTGCCCATGGTAGGGTCCGGATGTTGTAATCAGTGTATTTTTTAATGTTGCGTCTGGTTGAAACACATACATTTTTTACCAATTGTGGTGGAGGAAAGGAGAAGCAGCCAGGGCGGTAGTGGTCGATAGTACGGGCCGACTGACCGGAGGGCATCTCTCCATCTAGCGATTAATCGGTTAGAAGATGACGCCCAACAAGGAGCCAGAATTTGGGTGAGCATTCGGTTATATTCGAGAGTTCGATCCGGTTAGTTCAGTCTACTTGGAATTAATAACCAAAATTGCTGTAACATAATTCAAGACCGACAGTTTGGTTAACCGAAAATTCGGTCTCGGTCTTTGGGTAGACCGTACGGACCAAACAAAGCAGCCAACAACAATCGGTGGGGGCCGACGGAGGCACGACATCAGGTGGTGGCACTCCGGACGGGTGCATGGCGTTGGCGGCACACGCGCAGCGGTGGCGATGCCGGCGAAGGGACAGTTGGGCGAGCGGCGGGGCCAATTGGCGATGCCGACGCGGCGATGGCCGACGAGGCAGTGGGGTGGGGCAAGCGGCGGCGCCTGAGGCTGAGGCTGAGGGAGCTGCGGCGCAGGACGGGTGCATGGCATGACAACGGCACAGCGCGTAGGCGGAGGCGCGGCGACGGGGCAATGCGGGCGGCGGCGGCGCGATGGATCGGCTGTGGGTGCGGCGCTGAGGAAGGCGAGGTTAGGTTAGGGTTGTCTTGTGGAGATAACTAATGGGCTTGCCACCACCTAGCCCATGAGCCCAATATGTTGTACTCGATTTGATTTTATATAGATCGGTTACATCGAGCACCTAAGAATAATGACCGAACTAAAAAACTTCGGTCTTCTATAGTTCTTGACCGAACTACTGACCTATGATCGATAATTCGGGTAGTTCGGGTTCAGATTCGGGTAGTTTGGATTTGGTCTTCGATCTTCATTTTTTGTGTCCACCCCTAGCCAGAACAGAGGAGCCATACAGCATAGCAAAGCGTCGTACGTACCGAAGCGATGGATCTCCTATGTACCTGCCACTCATCTGGGCCAAGTGAGATTTTGCATGGGCGATTCTGCCTTGAGGCTGGACTGTGTATTGAGGAGGTATACACCAACTTAGGATAAGGGGGCAAAGGTGCGTACGTGCAGCGCCCTGCATATATGCATTTCTGCCTTGCTGCTGCATGCCGCACAATGTGTTTTTTTACCAAAATATTGCCAGGACTTTGCCTGACAGTTAAAATATATTTAAAAATAATTACAGAAAGTTTACAAGGAAAAATAAAAAGCCAAATTCAAATAAGTTGTAACCGATCAAGAACTTATTGTTTTAAACTACAGTTCATCCTACATGTATGTAAAAGAACATCTTTCTTGAACAAAAGCTTCCACGTTGAAACACTCGGCAACATATTCTGGAAAATGAGATAATTTCTTTGCTTCCATATCTGCCATCAAGCTATCAAACACACTTTCATAAAACCCTTTCTCTGAATTGATATCTTGCTAAGGCAAACATCTGAGAAAATTCTAGATTAGTGTTTCAACCAATTCCAATAGTACGCCAACAGCTCAAGCTGCACGGACAGAGAAAGAAAGGATGCAGAGTAACGTCTCTCTTTGACGTGAGCCAGAAAGAGAACAAGAGAACAAGAGAGATCTGCATCCTCAGGGACACAAAACTTCCTATCAAGCATGTCTCTGGTGTTTAATCTATGAGAAAACAACCACCTCACAAAGACTTTGATTTTCATGCCGCACAATGTGTTTGTCGCTGGTTGGATGGGTGAAGTACGTGGTGCAGTGTTCTTGCCCATCAGATTGGTGACACTGTTTTGTAATTTAGAAAAAAAGATATTCGCAGAAAATAATGGAGAAAAAAAAAGTATATTTGGGAAAAATTGTCCGATTCACGAAGTGAATAAATTTTATATAAGAAAATTATTGCGCATTGCACAGATCTAATTTGACCAATAATGCCGCGTTTTCTTGGAACCTTACCACTCGATGGGCATCACTGTAACACGACGCAACAATCGCTCCGAGTATCTTGTATACTGTACAGTAGGAAAGTACTATCGGTTTGCGAGTGGAAACGGTCAGGTTTATGTTCTTCTGACGCATTGTCTTCAGGACTAATCAATCAGCACTTAATTAGCTCATGCCTCCATTTGCTCCAGATATACACGACAACAAAACAAGGCGTTGAATAAATCTGGGTTTGATTTGTAGTCATCAAGGATACACAAAATTTGAGAGGAAGACGCCTTATATATGCTAGTACTTGCTACATATTGTCTCAACACACGCAGCCCGTGTCTGAAAAGCAACAGGGACAAATCACCAAATGTAACAACAACCTACGGTTGTTGGAAAGACAAACATCAGAGTGTGCACCAAAGCAGAACGTATTAACAGCTTCCACACATGATGTGGTCAAAATCTAGGAACAGATTTTGAATTGTGATGGGTACCTAATACAGCTACAGCTTCAAAGACACGTTGTGCAAAAATTATTCCTGCAGTATGATTAGATGCACTTGTGGCAAAATACATATTCAAAATGTTTACATTTTTTTCATTTCACATTGCATGATTTCTTTGGTCTGCTGTCATATTCAGAAACTCCCTTTTCAGCCCTAGAAAGTTCCATCAGTCCATCTCCATGTTCCTTCCATGCAAATCTGTCATACATTTGTTGCAGTCTTCTAAGACAAGAAGAGAGACATGTTAAGTACCTGAAAATGACTGATTGCTCATGAAAGTGAACAGTTGCTTTAAGCACCAGCGTATTTCAAGGTAAAGATTAAGCAAACCATCACAATAAGGGCCACTATTACCTATCTGTTTCTGTATGTCACTTTACAGTACAATATGCCTTTCGATCCCAACAAAATAAATCAAGAACAAGGATATAGTATCGCCGAAAAAAAACTTGAGAAGAGTAATAACTAACAATTACCTGAATGAATAGGGACAGACGAACAATTCAGTATGGAGTATCAGCAATAAACAAGGTACACCTTCCCACATGTTGCATGTACACCCTCATTCAGCAACTATATCTTATTGAGCAGTTATGGAAGTTAATTTGTTTATGTAAGTATTAAATAACAAGAACACCCAAAGTTGGGTGGATTTGTTTTGTTTATTTATGGTCTTCAACAACCTTATGTTTGTACTCTCAGCATACACCCAACTTTCAATTAGAAAGACTTGAAGAATACAAACATCAGATGCTTCTAAGATACAACTACTCCTTTGGACTACATAGCTATAAGGAGGGTGCCACCAACCAATAATTTCTCTTTGGACAGGTCCTAAGTTATGATTCCACGTACACATCCTGATGATTTGAACCTTGAACTAAAAAGGAAAGCAGCCTGTTATCTCGAATCTAAATGATTTATTTGCAATGAAATTTAGCATAACTGAATCCTATATCTGAATTTTAGCATAACTGTTTACTCACACAATGAATTTTTGTACAGAAAAAGATCATATTCAGAACAGCATATCCAGAACACCTTTTTTTAGTAAATGCAAAAACCCTAGGTCAAATAAGTTCTCCTACTATCAAGCATATAGTTGAATTCGGAAACTTTCTTAGGACATTGTAGCAAAACTTTTTCTAGAACTTTTGTGGATAAATCTTATTTATATCAGCATGTTACGACACTACTACAAAAAGGCTCATTAGTGTCGCCCCAAAAGGTGCCGGTCAAACCAAATCCGGCACCTATAATGTATATAGGTGGCGGCAAAGAATAGGTGACGGTTCGTGTTAAGAACCGCCACCTATAGTCTCAAATAGGTGTCGGGTGAACAGTAAAACCGCCACCTATACTATAGGTGGCGGTTTTATTGTTCACCCGACACCTATTTGAGACTATAGGTGGCGGTTTTACTGTTCACCCGGCACCTATTCTTCGCGAATAGGTGGCGGTTCTTATTACGAACCGCCACCTATAGTATAGGTGGCGGTTTTATGTTCATCCGGCACCTATTTGAGACTATAGGTGGCGGTTTTACTTGTTCATCAGGCACCTATTCTCAAAAAACACTATTCCCTCGATTAGTACCATACTGCTCGCCGAACCAGAGCAAAACCAGCTTAAATAGGTTCGTGCCTCGCTCGTTCATCGTGTAGAACCGCTCGCCGAACCGCTCGCTCGTGCCTGTAGCTCTATCTCGCGGGCCCGCGCCCACGTGGAAAAATATGGTGGGTCCGGTAAATATGATGGGTCCGACTAAAGGAGTGGGCTCATAAGAAAAGATTGGGAGCACCTCATGAAAAGATTGGGAGCACCTCATTGTATAGGTGTCCGATAAATAGGTGTCGGTTACACGAACCGACACTTATTTGCTCGAATATGTGCCGGTCGAAGAACCGACACCAATGACCAAAGTCATTGGTGCCGACCAATAGGTGTCGGTTGAAAAAACCGGTATCTAAGGGGGTTTCCCAACCGACACCTATGAGGCATTCTGTATTAGTGAGAATAGGAAAACAGTGGGGCATGCATGTAGTGTGCATAGTTCGAGTTATATGAAAAAAAAATTAACGTCTTGGGATTGCATTGTAAAGCAAGTTTAATAGCAGCCAACTGGTTAGCTTCAAAATCATCTAAAACGTCAATCCATAAAATAGCTACGTATAAATATCTCATAGCATCCTGTAACTCATCCTGTGGTGGCCCATTTTCTCTTCTCTCATCTCCTCTCTCCACTTAAGCATAAATTTGATATAACATTTTAGTGCCCGCTTATATCACTTATTATACTTGCTATAAAATTTAGCACTTTCTACAAGTCATACAGGTTTGATCATGTGGAGATATTGATCTAGAAAAAGTGCAACATGATCCTGTTGCTACCAAATCCCTCAACAAACTTTTAACTACCCGTTAAACAAATCCTCCCCCTTCTCTCTCTCTCTCTCTCCCCCACCCCAAATTCTTTCTGACCTACCAATCCTTTGCAAACGAAGTCAAAAGGCCATCCTACCTTTCTCCCTGCTGAACTACCATAGTAGCAAAACATTCCCCCAATGTCCAAAATACCCCTCCTCTATTATGTCTGTTATCTCGTCGATACAATTTCATATCGACCGTCCAACTCGGCATTAATTAGCAAATGCTCTAGGATTAGATGCATAGTTTGAAAACATAGTACTCTTTCTTAAAGAGTCTTCGTGCAATGAAACTTAATTAATTGGGTGGTGAATGACTCCATTTTTTGTGTTTGGGTGAAACACTAAGGCCCTTTTCATTTGCAATGGCAATTTTTTACGTGCTAAAACTTTTAACCATAAACTTTACACAAAAATTAGTGTTTAAATGCATGTGTAAATTTTTTTGTCTCGTATCCATGTAAAACTCGTGTCCTAATATAACTTTTACACAGTTTTGGGCCTCAACCCTCCCAAAACCCAAAAGTTTACGAGACAAGTTTACACATGGCTGTTTAGTTCCAAAATTTATAAAAGTGCCTAAAATCCTAAAACTTTACACAATTTTGAAGGAACTAAACATGGCCTAATAACAGAATAGTTTACACTTCATCGACGCATGCCACAAAAGTCTTTAGGACAAAACCTCCTAATTCCTCATAAAATATATTCCTAATATATATGGAACCAACATTTTAAGAAAGCTCTTTTGAAAAATGAATTTATCAATTTAACTTTTATACACAAAATATATTAATAATTCGAGTAAGTTTTTCAGTCAAAATATATAGAGTTTGATTTTTTTCTTAGTATAATACCTTATACAACTTTCTACGGGTGAAGTGGAATATTAGGTATTAAATTATGTATCTCTCAATATCAATATCTAAATATTAACTGATAGATATGTAGAGATTATGGCTATCATATACCCACATGGACAGCTTCTAACTAAAGATACAAGATGGGCTGGATCCATGCATTGTATAATAGATTACGACTTGAGAGTTACCTTACCTTTCCTATGGTAAGGACCATAGTCTTAGTTTGATACGATTAAGTAAAGAGATAAGGAAACCTATCTCATGTCTGTCTGGGTCTTCCTCCTTGTAACCCTGCCCATGAACCTATATATGGTGGGCAGAGAGTACCACAAGGGCATAACTCAAATAACCACAACTAGATCGTCAGATCAATATACACCTAACGGATTCAATCCTCAAAAAAGGAGTAGGGTATTACTTCTCAGCGAGAAGGCCTGAACCTATCTAGACCTTCTTCCCTTTACTCATCCACTTTAGATCTCATATGCTAACCCCCTTTTCTCATTGCCGATTTCTAGAATCGACAGTTGATGCGCCAGGTATGGGTCGCATTGAGTTTTCCAACGACAAGTGCGATGGGATCAACTTCGAGAGCCGACGACTTCGCCTTCCCTCCGAAATAGGCCTACCACTTCGACATCACCAACAACTTCGGCAAGATTTCTCTTCTCGACTCAGATTCAAACTAGTTGGGAATGGACCACATTGTCTCGGCGCCGCTCGGGCTTCCGAAAGCCACCAAGATCTACTCAGAAGCTTACGCCTCCAAGTTAGCTTCAAACCACTGGGGAATCGTCGACATCGACTCACCTTCGTAGCCTCTTCAACGACGCTACAACTTATCCTCAGATCGCCATGCGACTTCCTCGACTCCTTCCGATGATGTTCGGATCTAAATCGGTTCCCCCCTATAGTTCGATCTGGGCACTATTCGACCATGTACGGGTTAGAGTCCAGGGTGCTGGCGTCTTGATTCATCCGCTTGCCTCCTACAGCGTCACGGAGATCATCAACAGCTTTAGTGACTCGATGGCTATGCTGACTACGACACTAACATATATGAGTTCGATGACGATTATACCCCACTCTTTTTTGAAGTCTTCATGGCTAGCTCTCGAAGCGAGGATGAGTGAGCTCGCATTGTGAGGGAGAAGGAGGAGCGTGCAAAAGCTGAGGAAGAACATGTATGTAAAGAAGAAGGAGAACGCTTGCAAAGACAATGAGACTTGATCAAAAGTGGTCGCGCCACTCAATACAATATCATCCAAACTCACGTGCACGATACCAACATCCTTGCTATTCCTCAACATAATGTCATGGCAGCTGTCACGTTGATTGATACCCTTATTGAAGTTGCTCTAGAAAACATGACTCCAATGCTGAATAAAGTCAAGACCATGAGCGTCGCTACAGCGCCACAGCAGGACAAAAGGTGATCAAAGGCCAACCTCGCCATGATGATGAGGGTTGCTGCCAAGACCACTTGGTCGGTAACCACGATCGTGTCAATGATTGCCGCCGCGAGCCTGGCAGTCATGACGAGCACCATAACGACGTTCACAGAAACCACATACCAAGAGATCGAAGGGTAATGTTAAACAAACGTCATCGCGACCGGAGAACCGTGCGCACCTTGAAGAGCACCGACACTCCCCCGACAACGACGATGATGGAGTCCCAGCCTTTACTCGGGAACTGTGTCCAGTGGATTGGCTGACTAGTTTTAAACTAACAGGGATCAAAAAGTATGATGGTAAGACTGACCTCGAGGCATGGCTCACCGCCTACACCCTCGTCATCCGCGCAGTAGGAGGAGAAAGCGAAGCTATGGCTAATTATTTGCCTGTTGAAATCGCCGACTCAGCAAGGAGCTGGTTAACAGGGCTACTGAGGGGATCTATTGATTCTTGGAGTGAGCTTCGGAACCACTTCATCACCAACTTCCAAGGCACCTACGAGAGACCCGAAACTCACTTCGTCCTGTATCACATCATCCAGTGTCCCGATGAGTCCCTCAATGGTTACATCCGACACTTCTCTCCGAGGCTAGTAACAAGATCCCAGAAGTCACTGATGACGTTATCATCACTACTTTCCAAAAGAGGATTCGAGACAAATTACTTATCAAAATATTCAGTCGCAAGCCTCCGCAAACAGTTATGAAGCTATTTGAGACCACCAACTCATATGCCAAGTCGATAGACGCTATCAACACATAACAGGAGGAAAAGCAGTCGAGTAGCAGCGAGCGCCCCAAGTACAATGGTAACAACAACCAGAAAATTTGCAAGCACAAGCCTGAAGTTTTTGGTGGCCACAACTTCAAATTATCAAGCACAACGTCCCTGCATCAGCAACTACGGCATGGCCATAAATGGGCCATGCTCACATCATCCCAACTCCAAGCACGCGACCAAGGACTGCTTCATCTAAAAGAGGTTTGTGGAGGAATACGCGGCACAGCTCAAATCCACCATTGGTGAAGAAATATCAGGGCAAAAGAAAGACCATGGTGAAGCTGGCTCAGGAGCGTTTCAAGATACCAGAGCCGAGTTAAACCATATTTTCGAAGGCCCTCTAGCTTATGAATCCAAGAGGAAGTAGAAGTTGACTGGCCGAGAAATCAACGCAATTCAACCTAAAGTAACCCAATATCTACGATGGTCCAAGGTGGCAATCATGTTCGACCGCTCAGATCATCCTGACCGAGTGGCTCACTCGAGGTGGTACCCCCTGGTGCTAGACCCAATGGTTCGCAACATCAAGTTGAAGCGTGTCCTCATCAACGGTGGCAGTGCGCTCAACATCCTCTTTGCCAATATGCTGGACAAAATGTAGATTCCATGATCTAAGTTCAAGCCGAATTCTGCACTCTGTTTCACAGGGTTATCCCTAGGTTGTCTTCAACACCACGGCCAGATCACTCTTCCTGTCACCTTCAGCACCCGGGACAATTTTTGGACAGAGAACATCTACTTCGAAGTTGCTGACTTTGAGGCAGCCTACTATGCCATATTGGGAACGCCAGCTCTTGTGAAGTTCATGACCGTTCCCCACTACACCTACTTGATGATGAAGATGTCGGGCCCACAATAAGTTATTTCATTGCATAGCAATGTCAAGCAAAGCATTCACCTATGTCAAGGAAAGCTGTGAGATGGCCCAGTCTCATGAGATATCACTCAGCCATTAGGAGATCCGACTGACTACATCAACGTCACAAGAAAGAGAAGTACCTGCCAAGAAGATATCAAAGTCAAGAGAAAGCGACACCAAGACGAAGAAGATTCCGCTGGATCCAGTCGATCCTTCCAAAACTGCCATCATTGGCACATAGTTATATTGTAAGTAGGTACGTGTGCTCGTCATCTTTCTTCAAGCTAAAAAAGATATATTTGCATGGAAACCTTCTGATATGTCTGGTATTCCTAGAGAGGTGATCGAGCACTCATTAAATATGAAGCCTGACGCTAAACCTATCAAACAATGACTCCGTCGATTCGTGCAAGACCGAAGAGATGCCATGAAGGAGGAACTAACTAAACTCTTGACAACAGGATTTATCAAAGAAGTCTACCACATGGATTGGCTGGCTAATCCTGTCTTGGTTCGAAAGAAGGCGGGGTAATGGTGCATGTGTGTGGATGATCCTTTTGGATTACCTTGGATTGACCAAGTCGTCGACTTGACGGCCGGCTGTGAGCTTCTTAACTTTCTCGACTGCTATTTGGGATACCATCAAATCATCTTAAAAGAGTCCAAGTGCTTGAAGACCTCGTTCATCACTCCGTTCGAAATGTATTGCTATGTCATGATGCCTTTCAACTTGAAGAACCCTGGAGCTACGTACCAACCCATCATTCAGAGATGTATGTAATCACAACTCGGGCGCAACATCGAGGCCTATGTCGACGATGTTGTCATCAAAACCAAACAAAAAGATGACTTGATTGCTGATTTAGAAGAAACCTTTAAGAACATCCAGGACTTTAGGATGAAGTTGAACCCGGAGAAGTGCACCTTCGGAGTACCGTCAAGGAAGCTCCTTGGTTTTATGGGTGTCGCATCGCAGCAATCGAGGCCAACCTGGAGAAGATCAATTCTATACACAACATGCAGCTGTTGAGCACTCAGAAGGAAGTTTAGAAACTTACAGGGTGCATGGCGGCTCCCAGTCGGTTTTTCTCTAGGCTCGGAGAACGAGACATGCCCTTCTTCAAGTTGCTAAAAACACATGATTCTCAGTGGACACCCGAAGCATAACAAGCCTTCAGAGAATTCAAGACCTTCCTCACCACGCCTCCCGTATTGGCTTCACCTTTCCCAAAAGAGCCTTTGCTACTCTACAATTTAGTGACCTTTCAGGTGGTCAGCACAGTGTTGGTGGTTGAACGAGAAGGGGAGGGACACATCTAGAAAGTTCAAAGGCCTATATATTTTGTTAATGAAGTTTTAGCTGACTCCAAGACGCATTATCCACAAGCCCAGAAGCTATTATATGGAGTGTTGATAACATAGGACAACATGTGCTAACTCCAAATCTTATAGTTTTAAATAGAATTAAACTCTAACTTGGGTACATTGCTTGGCTTGCCCATAACCGAGGGCGCGACTATTCGAATAGAGTAAACTCTGATCAAAGGTGTACATCTTTGAAGGGTTGCGCGGAGGCTACGCTAGCCGAAAACAAGAACTTTTACCGCGCAAACCGGGAATACTTGCAAGTAAGGGCCGATAGATCGTTACCGATTGGAGTAGAGTGCGGCGGAATAGCCAATCGGGGCAATCCGATCCGGAACGGTGTAGCCGATTCCGGAGACAGCCGATTCGCCAATCAGCCGATTCGAGTTGTCGGCCGCGTTCTCACGCCTCGCTCCGATGCGCCCGACGCGGCCGATTCCACTACGCCCGATCGCTCCGATTGGCGATCAAGCCGATCAACGGCGCGCAACGTAGCGGCGCCTCTACCGGTATCCACACGTCCGGGGACAGAACGCCGAACACCCGTGTGCTAGCACGCGATGCAAGGCTAGGGTTTGGCTCGAAGGTGGGGAGGGTTTCCGTGGAGATTGATCTCGGCGACTTCGTTGCACGTGATGCAATTGACGTCTCACGCTCTCCACCCCTCCCTCCTTTATATAGAGTTGGCCGACTGGGACTAGTGGCCGATTAGGACTCTATTTTGAATCGGATCTCATCCGTATCTCATAGAGTTGGCCGCCCCACACGTCGTAAGCCCATAGGACTCTATCCGATCGGATCCCTATCCGATCGAGCCGTATCCGAGTCCAACTCGAATATCTATTCTATCCCCTTAAGCGTGCGACCAGTAGGTTCAGGTATACTCGGTTTCGGCTATAGTCTAGCTTAGCCGATCGTCGGCTCGAGTCCAACTCAGCCGACCCGTCACGCGGCGCCTAGCGGCACATATTGACACCATAGTATACAAGAATAATATCGGCTCGAACCTGTAATGTGTACACAAATCCCTTTGCCTCACGATACCGGCTAAGCTATAGGCAAGATGTGTGCCATCCCTTCAATAGCTTAACCATTCACTCGAACCGTATTGGATTATCCGTCCGTTGATTGACTCCTCAATCAACTTAGCATGGCCATGCATTTCCATAATCCATTACCTCGAGGGGCCGAGATATCTCTCCAAAGGAGGGGCAAATTCCATCTTGATCACTCACATCCCACTCCATGTTTCATAGCAAACCCGAAAACTACCTTTATAACTACCCGCCACGGAATAGCGTTTGGTAGTCCCAAAGTAGGCTACTACACATGTTGGAATCCATGGTGATCTCAGTGTCTAAGGACTTTGTACCAACACTACCACGAGACCAACTAATGGCACATTGATTCTGTAGTGTCTCATGGTGGGTCTATCCAACAATGTGTTCTCTAACACATATGTCCATGTTTATTGATTTGGTATCTCCATACCCATGATCTACGAGACATGATCATCAATCAATAAACATGCCGATCTTAGAATCATATTTGTTCCAACAATATGACATATGATCGAGGATCGTTTAGAAATAGATTCATACATATCGAGTCTCATAAATAAGTCACGTACTTATTGATCAATACAAGATGTCTATTTCATGGAACCGAATAACACTTTATTCATTTATACATAAACATTGACGTGATATCCAACATCTCCATGTTGCCTCTAGTGCATATCACTAACAATCTCCCACTTGCACTAGAGTCAATCATGTAAGTATCTAATACCCATTGCTCTTGTGTGCGCCTCATGCTTCGGTGAGGAGAGGTTTTGTCGGCGGATCGGCTATGTTGAGATCCGTGTGCACTTTGCATATCTTGACATCACCTCTGTCCACTATCTCGCGGATGAGATGATATCGCCGAAGTATGTGTTTGGACTTCGATGTGACCTCGGCTCCTTGGCTTGCGCAATGGCTCCACTATTATCACAATAGAGAGACATTGGACCGTCGTACTAGTCATCACACCAAGCTCGAAACGAATTTCTTGATCCAAACAGCCTCCTTTGCGCTTCAAGCAGCAATGTACTCGGCCTCCGTTGTAGAATCAGCAACGGTATCCCGCTTGGAACTCTTCCAGTGGCTGCGCCTCCGTTCGGGCAGAACACGAACCCGATTGCGATCTATAATCATCCTTGTCCGTTTGGAAGCTAGCATCGGTGTAACCACTTACAACGAGCTCTTCTTCACCTCCATAGACTAGGAACATATCCTTAGTTCTTCTCAAGTACTTAAGGATATTCTTTACGGCGATCCAAAGTGACCTTCACCTGGATCTCGGCGTATCTGCTCGTAGCACTCAAAGCGTACGAGACATCGAGCGTGTACAAAGCATGGCATACATGATGGATCCAATTGCCGAAGCATATGGAACCATACCCATCTTATTCCGCTCATCATGTGTCCGAGGACACCGATTCTTGCTAAGATTGATGCCATGTGACATAGGCAAGAAACCTTTCTTGGAATCATGCATGTTGAACCTTTTCAACACCTTGTCAATGTATGTACTTTGGCTTAATCCAATTAGCCTCTTGGATCTATCTCTATAGATCCGAATGCTAATATGTATGTGCTCTCCCTAAGTCTTTCATGGAAAAACTATTTTTCAATGAAGACTTGACGGATTCAAGCATAGGGATATCATTTCCAATCGTAATATGTCATCCACATATAAGATTAGAAATACAATTGCGCTCCCACTTGACCTTTTGTAAACACAGGCCTCTTCTTCATTTTTGATGAAACCAAACCCTTTGATTACTTCATCAAAACGAATATTCCAACTCCGAGATGCTTGCTTCAATCCATAAATGGATTTCGTAGCTTGCATATCTTTCCAGCGATTCTGGATCGACAAAACCCGAGGTTGTATCATGTATACATCCTCGCTTAGGTTTCCATTCAGGAAAGCCGTTTTGACATCCATCCGCCATATCTCATAATCGAAATATGCAAGCAATCGCTAGCATAATCCGAATAGATTTAAGCATTGCGACGGGCGAGAAGGTTTCATCATAATCAACTCCTTGAATCTGTTTAAAACCTTTCGCCACCAATCGCGCCTTATAGATGTGAACATTTCCATCCATATCGGCCTTTTCTTAAAAACCCATTTACACTCAATGGTTTTGACACCATCAGTGGATCAACCAAGTTCCAAACTTGATTGTCGTACATGGATTCTATTTCGGATTTCATGGCTCCAAGCCACTTGTTGGAATCGGGTCCCACCATCGCTTCCTCATAGGTCTTAGGTTCATTGTTGTCCAACAACAATATATCACGTTGTTCCGCACTTGTGTACATCGGTGCACGACGTGATCTTTCGGACCTCCGTGGGGCTGGTGTATCTACAACCGGTGGCGCAACACTTTGCACCTCTGTTGTGGTTCCGTGGTTGCTTGAAACATTTTCCGGTGTTTCTTGAACTTCTTCAAGATGCACCCTGCTCCCACTAACCCTTCTTGAAAGAAACTCTTTCTCTAAGAAGACACCGTGTCGGGCGACAAACACTTTGCCTTGTTCCCGATTATAAAAGTAATATCCCTTAGTTTCCTTAGGATATCCCACAAAGAAGCACTTGTCGATTTGGGTGTGAGCTTGTCGGTCAGAACGTTTTACATAAGCTTCGCATCCCCATATTTTGAGAAAAGACAAACTAGGGGTTGCCTGTCCATATCTCATATGGTGTCTTTTCAACCGACTTAGATGGAACTCTATTTAGTGTGAGCGCATTTGTTTCAAGAGCATATCCCCGGAAAGATAACGGAAGATCACTTTGGCTCATCATCGACCGCACCATGTCCAACAAGGTGCGATTTCTCCGTTCGGACACTCCGTTCCATTGTGGAGTTCACGGCGGAGTTAACTGTGGAACAATTCCACAATCTTTCGATGATTACCAAACTCTTGGCTCAAGTATTCCCTCCACGATCGATCGTAGAAACTTGATTGTTTTCCTAAATGATTACGTACTTCATTCTGGAATTCTTTGAACTTTTCAAAGGATTCGGACTTATGCCTCATCAAGTAGATATAACCATATCTACTAAAGTCATCAGTAAAGGTAATGAAGTACGATAACCACCTCGGCCGTCGAGCTCATTGGTCCACATACATCGGTATGTACGAGTGCCAACAAGTCACTTGCTCTTTCACTGTGTCCGTGAAAGGTGCCTTTGTCATCTTACCAAGTAAACAAGACTCACATGTCTCAAATGATTCAAAATCAAAAGAGTGAAGCAATCCATCCTTATGGAGCTTCTCCATGCGTTTCTTATTTATATGGCCTAAGCGACAATGCCGGATAAACGTGGGGTTTATATCATTAGAGAGTTGTCTTTCGTATTAATGTTATAGATGAGAGACGCTTCAAGATTCAAAACGTATAATCCATTCACCAATGGAGCATGAAAATAGAACATATCTCGAGATATATTGAACAACCATTGTTCATTGATCTAAAATCATATCCTTCCGCTTGCAAACATGAAGCGGAAATAACGTTTTGACATAGTGTTGGAACACAATAACAATTATTCAATTCCAAAACTAATCCACGAAGGTAGATGAAGTGGTATCGTGCCGACGCAAGCGTAGCAACGCTTGCTCCATTGCCGAGCGCGCAGTTCACCTCGCCCCTTCTCAATCCTCTACTTCTTCTCATTCCCTGCAACGATTTGCAAATATGAGCTACGATCCGGTATCAAATACCCAAGAGTCGGTAGGTGAAGTAGCAAGATTAATGTCTATAACATTAATACGAGAAGTCGTACTTTGCTTCTTCTTGAGATCCTCCATGTACTTCTTGCAGTTCCTTTTCCAGTGGCTGTCTCCTTGCAGTAGAAGCAAACGGCATCGATGCCGCCGACCCCTTCTTGCCCTTCTTTGCATTAGAGGCACTCGCGATCTCATCGGGAGTTAACTTTCTCTTGGTGCAAAGTTTCTTGACAGTGGTTTGCGCTTAGCCTATACGCATCATCATCACATGATGACCGTTTTTCTGGATACTCTCCTCACTGTCTTTAGCATCCCATGCAATTCAGCCAAGGTCCTATCCATATTGTTCATGTGATAATTTAATATGAATGGCTCGAAGCTCGGAGGGAGCGGCGGAGAATCACATCGGTAGCCAACTCTTGGCTAAGGGAAAACCCAGTTTTCCGGACTCTCAATGTAGCCAATCATCTTTATCACATGCGGACCGACGGGATTCCCTCAGCAAGCTCGCACGCAAACAAGGACTTTGAGGTGTTGAACCTCTCGGCCCGAGCTTGGTTCTCAAACATGCCACGCAGTCCCGAATAATAGTGTGAGCATCGTCGCTCTCATATTGCTTCGAAGCTCGGGGGACATTGTAGCAAGCATGAGACAGCTTATATCTAGGGCATCATTAGTGTGCTTCTCATAAGCCCTCCGTGCGGTTGCGGTGGCATTAGTTGGCAAATCCTCGGGATAGGGTACTTCAAGAACGTACTCCTTACGCTCTTGCTTGAGAACAATTCTCAAGTTGCGATACCAATCCATAAAGTTTGTTCCATTTAATTTTTCCTTTTCGAGAATAGATCGCAAATTAAAGGTACTAGGTGTAGTATTAGCCGCCATTTATTCTACAACAGAAAAAGCAAAGTTTAGCACAATGTGTTTATGCTATGTCTATTGTTAAACAATTTAACATTAGACTCCCATTACGTATTTTCCACCTTCCCTCTAGGTTACGTATTGGGTCAAGATCCACATGTTAATTAATTTTCTAGTGAGCTTTGGCATCACTTTGCTAGAAAATTAGTAACATCGGTAAGCAACACCTTGCTAATCACATCTCTATGTGACTCTTGTTGTTGGTGTGGCATCTCCATGCCCCGGCGCCAACCTATGCCCCAAGGCCCAAAACCTGTTTTGATAGCCTTGTTAAGTAAACCAAATGCTCCTGCATGTATATGTCGACATATACCCCCTCGTGTTATGATAGAGAATGACACTCTGCTTTGGCGGACCCACCATTGACGAGCATAACGGTGGAGGGTGCAACATTTGGAAGGGCATCATACTACTTAATTTTGAGAGGGATGCTATCCTATCAAACAAACATATCACATATGAAATCAAGAAGAATAGCATATAATGAAATAGTATGGCCCCCTTCACATGGTGATCTCCATCTCCATGTCGGCGCGAGGATCTCCATCTTCGGCACCATATTCCAAGTGTCGAATGCTTGATATCTTCAAACTAAGCTACTACTATAGAAGCTCTAATTGAAGATTACATCGACTCGCAGTCGTGAAAGAATATTACAAGCATTGCACGTATGAAAGAATATTACGGGGATTGCACATATGAAAGAATATTACATGCATCACATGCATCTCATACATCTCATACATACAATAGGGCCATACCATCTCAAAGCATTCTCTGCAAAAACAAGTTAGGCGTAGAAACGTTTTCTACCTATCGCGAGCTACGGCATCGAGACGACCTATAAGGGGGTACGCACACGGCGGTGCACCTTCGGAGTACCGTCAAGGAAGCTCCTTGGTTTTATGGGTGTCGCATCGCAGCAATCGAGGCCAACTGGAGAAGATCAATTCTATACACAACATGCAGCTGTTGAGCACTCGAAGGAAGTTTAGAAACTTACGGGGTGCATGGCGGCTCCTAGTCGGTTTTCTCTAGGCTCGGAGAACGAGACATGCCCTTCTTCAAGTTGCTAAAAACACATGATTCTCGGTGGACACCCGAAGCATAACAAGCCTTCGGAGAATTCAAGACCTTCCTCACCACGCCTCCCGTATTGGCTTCACCTTTCCCAAAAGAGCCTTTGCTACTCTACAATTTAGTGACCTTTAGGTGGTCGGCACGGTGTTGGTGGTTGAACGAGAAGGGGAGGGACACATCTAGAAAGTTCAAAGGCCTATATATTTTGTTAATGAAGTTTTAGCCGACTCCAAGACGCATTATCCACAAGCCCGAAGCTATTATATGGAGTGTTGATAACATAGGACAACATGTGCTAACTCCAAATCTTATAGTTTTAAATAGAATTAAACTCTAACTTGGGTACATTGCTTGGCTTGCCCATAACCGAGGCGCGACTATTCGAATAGAGTAAACTACGATCAAAGGTGTACATCTTTGAAGGGTTGCGCGGAGGCTACGCTAGCCGAAAACAAGAACTTTTACCGCGCAAACCAGGAATACTTGCAAGTAAGGGCCGATAGATCGTTACCGATTGGAGTAGAGTGCGCGGAATAGCCAATCGGGGCAATCCGATCCGGAACAGTGTAGCCGATTCCCGGAGACAGCCGATTCGCCAATCGGCCGATTCGAGTTGTCCGGCCGCGTTCTCACGCCTCGCTCCGATGCGCCCGACCGCAGCCGATTCCACTGCCGATCGCTCCGATTGCGGCGATCCGAAGCCGATCAACGGCGCGCAACGTAGCAGCGCCACTACCGGTATCCACACGTCCGGGGACAGAACGCCGAACACCCGTGTGCTAGCACGCGATGCAAGGCTAGGGTTTGGCTCGAAAGTGGGGAGGGTTTCCGTGGAGATTGATCTCGGCGACTTCTATTTGCACGTGATGCAATTGACGTCTCACGGCTCTCCACCCCTCCCTCCTTTATATAGAGTTGGCCGACCGGGACTAGTGGCCGATTAGGACTCTATTTTGAATCGGATCTCATCCGTATCTCATAGAGTTGGCCGCCCCACACGTCGTAAGCCCATAGGACTCTATCCGATCGGATCCCTATCCGATCGAGCCGTATCCGAGTCCAACTCGAATATCTATTCTATCCCCTTAAGCGTGCGACCAGCAGGTTCGGGTATACTCGGTTTCGGCTATAGTCTAGCTTAGCCGATCGTCGGCTCGAGTCCAACTCGGCCCGACCGTCAACGCGGCGCCTAGCAGCACATATTGACACCATAGTATACAAGAATAATATCGGCTCGAACTGTAATGTGTACACAAATCCCTTTGCCTCACGATACCGGCTAAGCTATAGGCAAGATGTGTGCCATCCCTTCAATAGCTTAACCATTCACTCGAACCGTATTGGATTATGCATCGTTGATTGACTCCTCAATCAACTTAGCATGGCCATGCATTTCCATAATCCATTACCTCGAGGGGCCCGAGAGATATCTCTCCAAAGGAGGGGCAAATTCCATCTTGATCACTCACATCCCACTCCATGTTTCATAGCAAACCCGAAAACTACCTTTATAACTACCCGATTACGGAATAGCGTTTGGTAGTCCCAAAGTAGGCTACTACACATGTTGGAATCCATGGTGATCTCGGGTCTAAGGACTTTGTACCAACACTACACGAGACCAACTAATGGCACATTGATTCTGTAGTGTCTCATGGTGGGTCTATCCAACAATGTGTTCTCTAACACATATGTCCATGTTTATTGATTTGGTATCTCCATACCCATGATCTACGAGACATGATCATCAATCAATAAACATGCCGATCTTAGAATCATATTTGTTCCAACAATATGACATATGATCAGGGATCGTTTAGAAATAGATTCATACATATCGACCAGACATGTATTCCTCATGTGTTGCGACGTGTCACATGCCACCATGGCATATGGACAGAAGCCATGACATAACTCATTGCTTAGTACGCCCTAAACAAAGAAGACCGACATAGACTTCCCCGCGGGCGCCACAGGTCGAGCAGGCAGTCTATGCCCCGGCATCTTGACTCGTTACGAGCCTTCACTTGCCGAGACGTCGGCCCAGCTAGGACCTCATTCGCCCCTATCCGTATCTTTTTTGTTCATGACCGCACTAGACAACATATTAAGCCTTACCCATTAGACAGGTGGTAGTATGAAATATGCTTGGCAACAGAGGCCGAAGGCTGGTCCTTATGATGACGGAGGTGCGACTAACAAAACCAAGCACCCGAGCTCGTGAAACATGTTTGGGGAATTTTGAAGGGGACATTTATTGCCAAAGCTAAACAACCAATCTTTCCATTATTTACAAGTTATTCCTCAATTTAATTATTGAAAACATCTAACTGTTTCTATATAAGCAGAGCTAAGAATATTTCTAAGTTTGCTAGTAAGCACCACATATATAAAGTTCTCACTAGTTTTATTTTGCCTAGGGTTATCAAGGATCATAATAATACAAGTAATAGGGCTATAACAAGGATATTTGGTAAGGCTAAATAAAACAACGATAAACGTGGGAATTTAATAAAGCAAAATGCAATAATTTAAATAAACATAATTTTGTAAACTGGCATAGCAATATGATCGACATGACTTGCCTTGCTCCTTCGAACAAATCTTCTTTCCTCGCAAGCGCAAACCTCGAAACGATGAAGTCTCCATGCTGGCATGCAAAACAAGGAAAAATACTAATAAAAACCAAATAAACAGTACATAAAAAGTAAACCAACATGTAGAGCTCAATTTTTAGATGAATTTTACAATTTGAATGGCCCAATTTGGAGTTCATATGAATTATATATGAATTTTAGAAGATTTGGACCATTTAAATGAATTCTAGAAATTAAATTGATTTATTGCATAGTTTATAATTATTTTTACAAGGAAAAAGGGTAGAATGACGACAACGGGCAAGGATGGCAGAGGGGCGGCTCACCATGCGCTCAATGCGCGAGAAGAGACGGCGTGAGCGCACAGCGGCGAGGAAAAAGTGACGACAACCGGTGACGAGCTTGATGTGGCAGCGACAAAAAAAGGAGGACGATGAAGAAGAATTGGTTGATGACAACTTCGACAATCTTCGGAGCTTGGCGAAGAGGCGGACGATGACGTACTTGGCGCTGCGAGCTTGATGACGAGGTCGGCGATGATGGGTAGCACTTCGGCTTGACGATGGGAGGGCCGACGACAAGGGCAATGACCGGGACTGCGCGGCCGAGGAAGAAGATGATGAGACGAGGCCGGCGCGGTGATGACGATGCGGCGAACGGTGTTTCGGCAAGGAGGGATGGGCTGCTAGAGGAGGAGGACAACGGCGGTGGTGAGCTTCTGATGGACTTCGGGCGAAACGGAGGGTCGGCTGGGGTAGAGGAGGTTGCTTCGATGCCGAGGGAGGTGGTGACGTGGTTTGGCGCTGCTCCGGTCGACAGGAAGGGCGGCCGGAGTTTTCCCACATGGTACGGTGGAGAGAGTTGAGCAGAGAGATGGAGAGAGAGCAAGGGAGCTCGAGGTCCTCCCTTTTATACGCCAGGGGGAGGGAGAGGGATGCCGGGGAGAGGAGGAGAATGGCCGGGGAGAGAAAGGGTCGGTCGTCCATCCATGGCAGCCATGGCACAATTCAACATTGAAGAACACACATCAAAATCCACCACGAATTGATGCGGGATTGAGTGGGAAATTCCCTCAATCAATTTTGGATTTGGATTTGGGAAGTGGAGAGAATGAGGTGGGGATTAATTCCCTCAATGAATTTTGGATTTGGGCAAAGGATTGGGCTGGATTTGGAAAGAAACAAACATAGTTCGGCATGACAGTGCGCAGCTGCTAGAGGTAGGAGACGACACTGTAGAAGAGGAGATAAATCAGACTTTTCTTCCTATCAACTTTGAATTTTTATAAATACTTCCAATGCTCAAATAATTCGAAGAAAAATCCTAACTCAAAGTATTTAATAAAAATATAACCAGATCATTTACTGATTAAATTTATTTATTTAAAAAAATTACTAAAATATTCTTTGTATTATTAAAATTAATATTTGAGATTTGACAAATCCGAGAAAATTTCAGAGAGCACTTTAGGGCATGGAGAATATTACAAAATATTTTCAGCCATGATTTTTAAAGAAATTTTTTATTTCCTTATTAATCATAAAGAAGTTAGACGTTACATCTCTCGAGATAGACAAAATCATATATTACAAGGAGTGATTTACAGCACAAGATTATCCTTGGAAGCTTTCTAGCACATCAACAGCTATCTTCCGAGCAGAGTCTTGAGCTTCATTGATTAACTCTTGTGCTCTCTAGTCAGAAGAATCGTATGCAAATCCATCCCCGACTGCTAGTATATCCACTAAGGAATCCAAAGCTTGGCTTGCTCCCATGGTGGCTGCTTCGCTAAATATTCTTGAAGTACTTTTTTGGTGCATTCCTTAGCTTATTGAAGATTTCGGTGGTGTCCTCTGAGCTGGAGCCCAAACCGTTCTAGAATATGGCGTTGAGAACTGGAAGAGTTGCGTTAACTATCTTATCACGCACGGCTTCTGCTCTCTCGACCCGCTTGGAGAAGACTTCAAATTGAGCCTTGGTTTTTACTTTGTGGGCTAAGGATCAAGATTGGCATTGCATCAGATTTATTCAAGATAGAAACAAAAGAAGAGAGTTACAGAGTTTACCTTCTAGCTCTTCTTCAGCCTTGGACTTATCTTCTTCCAATTTGGTAATTTATCTTCATTTTCTTCAGTTGGGCAGTTAGATTATTGATTTGAGAAGTTTGAGCTAGATCAAGAACACAATCATGACTTTAAATTGAAAGGCTTTTTTTGGTTTAAAGCCAGAAAGGATTATTACCTTCGACTGAGCCATGGTATTCTAAGTTGATATCTCTCAGCAGACAAATTTCTTCACTCAGCTTGTTCTCTCTTGTTTTGGCAGCATCCTTGGCATCCCTCAGTTCTTGTCTAACTGACTCTAGCATCTCAAGATGAGGCACCAGTTTCTGTAATGTCTCAGATTTAGCCTTGGATTGTCATTATATTCTCGTCATACATGCAAGCAAATGTCAGTTAACATGAAGCAAAGCAAAAACTAAAGGAGATGGATATGAACTTACATTCAGCAACTTGGTGGATTCAGAGAGCTTCTTCACCAAAAGAGCACGTTCTTTGGCTTCTTTTTGCTTAATTAAGATGATCACATGGGCTTTGCCTTCGGAATCATGCCATTGAAGTTTGATAGGTGGCAGACTTGATGCGAAATATTTCCTCACCTTCATCGATCATGGGCTCTGACAATAGAAATTAGAGACTTAGCAAAAGGACCTGGATTAAGGCTTAAGGGTGATTAAGATCTTACCGGTTATGATTTCAGGCCACTTGCGGAAAGGGCCTTGTACTTTTTCGTCTTGGTCGACACCGGGAGTAGATCATATATGGGTTCTTCTCTTTGTTCGTCTCCAGTTGTTGCTGATTGGTCCCTAGTCAGGAGCTCTTGGTCAATGGTTGTTGTTTCTTCTTGAGTTGACTAGTTTCCAGTTTGGGGCTCTTGATCAACAGTCAAATCTTCAGCTATACCCGGGTAGTCTGTAATCAGGTACTCTGTGGTTGGCCTAGTGGTGTCCTGACTGGTAGTTTTCTATATTATAAGGTTGAGCTTCTGAGCGGCTAGTCGGGTCGCTATCCTGGGGTTTCTTGCAAATACAAGACAAGATGCAAAACCAAATTTTCATATTTTCTCAGTCAATGTTCAATCACACATCATCATGGATGAAGGAATAAATGGTTACCTCGACGAGGTCCTGATCTTAGGGCCAATTTTCTTCAGTGGAGGCATCACTCGAACAGTGTTAACACTTGGAGTCCGACTTTCATCTTCATCAGAGGAGCTCAAGACTAATTTTATCTATTTCTTTTTGGTCTTTTGAGTTTCTTGCCCTGCGGCCGACCTTTTGCCCTTCTTCTGTGGCTTGATTGTTGGCTCTCCACTGGCCTGGCTAGTGCCACCTGGCCCCCTTCTTGGTGAACGACGAATGGTAGCAGGCGGATTGGACACAAAAGTTTCTTTTCCTGCAATAGTGGGGAATTTGGCAGTTATATATTTATCAGCTCATTTGACTGAGTCTAAAGCTAAGAAAAGACAATAGTTGTATACTGGAGGAGGTGGTCGGTGCAGACTGAATGGAGTGACTGGGAGCTTGTCCGAGTAGTCCACGATGATTCCAGTAGAGAAGACCTTGTACATTCTCGAGCACATGATATTGTAATCAAGCAACTCTCGGGGTCTTCACGGTTTGGGTCTATTTGGCCTTCATACTAGAATGTTGGCTTTGATCTTTCCTTGATGGGAGCAAGTCAATATTTGAGGAAGTGCCGAGTAGCTTGTTCCCTTTCAAGCCGCTTCTTTGATTTCGGTGATCTGGCAAGAAGGGTGTTGGCTTCAATCAGGTCTTGGCCTACTAGTTGGGAGTTCCAGTGAGGATGGTGAATGGGGGAAGACCGATGAAGTCGGGAAGGCAAAGAGCTGGGTTTGAGATATAAAACCAACTGGAATGCTAGCCCTTGTTGGAAGATTTCAAAGGAACAGTGAAATAGCTTTTCGGAGGTTGCCACGCAATTGGAAACCGGAGCGACCAACAACCCAAGGATTTCCTTTAGTCGGTTGGGCTTTCAAATAGAACATACGGTGAAAAAGGTTAAATTGTGGATTGATCCCAAGAAATGCTTCGTAGAGGTAAATGAAGGTTGCAATGTGGAGGATCGAATTAGGGTTAAGATGGTAAATCTTAATCCCAAAAAAATTGAGAAGACCACGGAAGAAATCAAAGGTTGAGAGGCCAAAACCGCTATAAAAAGGGAGTGCATACCATGATTTCATCGCTGTTGGGCGTCGAGAATTCTTCACCACAAGCTGGTCGCCGCCGATGATTTCCTCGCTCGGAGCACACCATCCTTTACCATATCCTTGAGATCCGTCTCCTTGAAATCTAAAAGCTGTCCATTGGTCAAAGTGAACTTCTCTCTCCTCCGCCATGAGTGGAATGGGGAAAATCTCAAGCTGGTGATTTCTCTAGGATTTTAGGAAGGAAAGTGGAGGGGAATGGATAGCACTTGTGCACGGGAGATTTGGTGGTGATTTGGTGACGGAATGGACGAGAAAGCTTAACCCTAGCTTCGGCGGAGACGGTTGTTGAACGGGAGCGCAAAGAGGAAATTTGGGAAGATGAAGCGGCGGAGAAGATTATGCACCGATTTATGAAATTTAATTTTAAGGGTGTCGGTGAGCGGTTTTTGGGTCGAGGCCAATAGTGTTTGCAGGTTAACGACCCAAATTTGGTAACCAAATCCCCAAGTTTGAAGCCAAGATTGAAGCGGAATCAAAGAAGAAGCGCGATCTGCGGGAAAACAGAGGCTGCGTCGGCTGAGTCCGAATCGGCTATGGAGCCAATCGGCTGAGTCCGAATCGGACCAGATAGTCGATAGCGATTCCGATTGACGATAGAAGTGAAGCCAATCCCGAAAGGAAAGCTTAAGGATAAAGTATTGGATTCGATTTCCAAAGTGCATGAAAGATATTGCCATCTATGGATAAGGTCCTACAACCGCAATTGTATCGTTAAGTTAGGGTATTTTTGTATAGTTTCCTTTCGTGATAATGTCGGTTTGTTTAAGATTTAATCGTAATAGGAATCATGTCCGTCACGGACTCATTGTGTATTTGGGTATAAATAAGACCCGAGGGCTTGTAAAACGAGATGTCAACACATCAATAAAATCTCAATGCATCGTCAAACCTTTTCATTTTTCTTTTCTCGACAAGTTCTTGCTTTTGCTCGGCTGCATCGACGTCGATCTCCGAAGGAGGTAATTCCTTGTTATGAGTAGCTTGTATCGTCGGGTTAGTGCTTCCATCGTCATGATACTCTAATTTCGATGCTATAAACTGATTAATTTATCATATGCGGCATATAATCTAGAACAATATCTAGATCTATCTCACTTTGTCAGTGAGTTCTCTCTGAAGACGACAACCGATAGAGCTAGATCTAGATGTTGATTTAGATTATATGACGTGTCTCTGTCTCGAGGGTTCTCATTGGCCCATACGATCTAGTATCTCTTTTTATACTTAATGCTACATCAAATCGACTGTTAAGTTGCTTTTAGAGGTATATAGATCTATTCGGCATAATGTTTTCTATTAGAGACAGTGTCGGGGTTTCAACCACCTTATCGTTTTAATCGTCTTTTAGTATTAATTACTATTAGATGCATTAGAGGCACCTTTTATATTAAGATCTCAATCTATTTAAATGCTCTAAGCCGTATCAATCGTTGAGTCATATCAACATCCGATTGATATAGGTTTATCGCTTTTAATTCAGATTAATATCTTTTATAAAACATATCGGGGTACTAGCCGATTTACATTAGATCTGCAACATCGGTGGGTTATAAATGCATATTATTTTTATCCTAATGTACTTTTGGATCTAAGTGGTTTATATTGTCTCGGTATACTACCGATCTATCCCAATTACTTAGTCTAAATGTGCGTTGGGATAGCGATTATATGTTTATTAATTTCTTTAGCCGATCGAGTAGGATCTAATCTTAACCCAGACGCATATTTCTTGTTTTCTTGTTGGTTACAGGATCAAACTAACTGGCACGCCCAAACTTCACCAAAGGCAATTGTCGAAACTTGGTTTCGGCAATATAATTTCTGGGGTCGTAGTCGAGATCGCCAAGCACAATGGGTTAGAAGAAGAAGAAGATTTAGACAGGTTCAGGCCCTCTCGTGAGGTAATACCCTACTCCTGTTTCGGTGGATTTGATCCGCCGAGTGTCTTTATTGATCTCGTGTGTCTAAAGCTCTTGCTTATGAAATCGTATGATTCTCTGATATCCCTCAAGGGACGCCCCTTACCCCCCTTATATAGTCTTGGGAGGAGGGCTTACAGATCAGAAACCCTATCTTACTCTAAGTCGGTTTCCTCAATCTTACCAAACCGTGACTATAGGCCGATTGCCTTATCTCTATCGGCAATCGTAACACCCAAGTCATGTTCGGTTTACAGATATGGCAGGCGCAATCTATCCCTACCTCCGATCGGATAAGCTTGCCGTGTAGATACCCGATTGCCATAATCTCCACGGTAGCCCCGAGTCCTTTTCGCCGACGAGACGGCTCAACTTCAAACCAAAACAGCACACAGCCAAAAACCTCTTTGACCGAGTGCTTTTGGCGCCGAGTGATTCCATCATCTCTGCTGAATCTTCCGAGTGGCTCCAAAGACTGTGAAGGGCTGAAAAATATCTAAAAAATTCTCAAAAAAATATCTAGGTGCATCTCCGATGCACCTAATTAGGTGTAGCCCCCGACTATGTGGTTAGTCAAAAACAGACTAAGCATATAGTCAAGAACTATAAAAATCATTTTCATGTGTAGATGCTTAGCTCAAGCTAAAGCAACCTCATTACTCGGCAAGCTTGTGCTTATCCGAGTGAATTTGCCCGAGTCATCTCAGAACAAATAACCCAATCAACCCTCGTGGGTGAAAAGCACTCGGTAAGCTCATGCTTGTCCGAGTGGATCTGCCCAAGTCATCCCGGAACAAATATTTTAATCATCCCTCATGGGAAAACGAGTATTTTCAATCATATGAAAAATATGACCAAGTTATTAAATAGTTTTTGCCATAACACTGGTCTCAATCTATTAAGATCTTCACCATGGTGGAAAAATAGCATCGATATAATCACTTAATCGAATGCTAAAAAACCAAACAGACCCTTGTCATCAAGGCGGCTATAAAAAGCTTCACCGTTGGTCACCTTCCAAGTTGCATCGTGCCGGCTTCTCATGAAGTCAAGCAAACCGCGGTATGAAAGGATTTTCAAAGGTACGGGGCATTCGGACACGTGCATATTGCCAGGGCAAATCTGCTTAAGCTCATCCGCTTAAGTCCCTAAGGACACGCGTCGGGCCACACCTTAGCGGGCGCGAGATTCTCTTATGGGCTCGGCCCAATCACGAGAAAACCTAGCGCAACCCTCAAATCTTTCTATAAAGGCTCGAGGTCGTCCCCGCCTCTTCATCTTCCAAAAGATTCCTCTTTTTCACAACACTGTTCACCAGTTCCCTGCGAAGAACCCTAGACTCACGCGCTCCCAAATCCATCCATCCAAAAGCTCGCTTCTTGCCACAACCAGCTTCATGCAGCCAATCTTCCAAGATCTCTTGCTCAAATCGCCATCCTTTCCGACCAGATCCACTTCCCATTCACACCATACTCATGGCGGAGGAAAAGAGGATCCCATTTGACCAATGGGCCACATCGGATGTGAGGGAATCTACCCTCAAGGAGATGGTGAAGCATGGCGTGCTTCCCCCAAAGGAGATCGTGGGGTGGCGCCCGGCGGCGGGTGAGGATTTCCCAACCCCGAACACCGGTGAGCTCGTTGTATTCACCTCTTTCTTCTATTGCGGGTTCAGCCTTCCCACCTCCGAGTTCTTCCGGGGGCTTTTAGATTACTATGGTCTCCAGCTCTACCATCTGAACCCCAACTCTATGCTTCACATCGCCCTCTTCATTCATGTATGCGAAGCGTTCCTCGGCATCCTTCCCCACTTCCAACTGTTCCGCCGCATGTTTTATCTTAAACCACATCCGAATAAAGACCACCCATGCGTTGTTGGCGGGGCAGGTTTCCAACTCCGCGGATCTCTCCGCAAGGAGTACTTCTCTCTTCCCTTAAAATCTTCCAATAAGGGATGGCATGCGGGCTGGTTCTATATTAGCAACCTCGAACCCAGCCTGCCAGCTTTCGTCGGCCTTCCCCCTGTCCCCAGGCCAACTTGGAGCACCGTTCCAGTGGCCCAAGATTGGGACGAGGCCAACAAACTGCTTGCAAAGATCACGGGAATGAAACAGAAGTGTCTTCACGGCGAGCGGATCACTCGGCACTTCATTCGGTGCCGCGGCTCCAATCAAGGAGAGGTCAAAGCCAGCCTTCGAATACGAAGGCGGGAAGGACCCCAATCGGGAAGATCCAGATCCACTCGGCTACGAGATCCCGAAGATCCGGATGTACAAGATCTTCTCTGGAATTGCAGTTGAGCGTGCCCTCATTCTGCGGTTCTCCCTTCGGCATCCACGGCCTCCTCCTTCGGTAAGCCATGGTTGCTTCATAATGTCTTGCAATCCCGATATCTTGTCTCTTAGTGTTGTGCAAACTTCTCTTGCGGGAAAATGCTTCGTTACTTCAAAGCCATACAAGGTGCCCCACGATGACGCGCGCGTCGCCCGACCAAGAAGCCGGTGGCGGGATTAAGATCCAAAGCGATCCGGTTGGAAAGCGGGCGGCCCGAGTGAGGACACAAACAAGCGGACGAGCAAAAGGAGGCTCATTATTGAGGATTCGGACGATGACGTCCCGGCTCCTCCGTCGAGACTCCCTCCAAGGCGATCGCCAAGGACGGCGCCGAAGATCCGCCGGTCGTCAGGTATGCTTCATGGCGAAGTCCGAACTTTTCGCTGAAAGCTTTCTTTGTCTTTACCCCACTGTATTCATTATCGCAAGAGGCCCCAGGACATAGATCCGCGGGAAGGGCGAGGGCCGACCCCCGCCCGCTCCCGAGGCGCCGAAGCTGCGGGCGGAACCTCGGAGCCCGCATCCGAGCGAGGCGCTCCGGGCAAAAACCTTCGCCTCCGAAGAAGGATGCTCCAAGGAAGGAGCCCCGACCGCCGCCGGGACGTCCCCTGGAAGCCGACAACCGGGAAACCTCGGGCCACGGCTCGGTCGGCCCCGACTGAGGGTCACTCGGCGAAGAGCCAGAGGAAGGAGGCCAGCCGGGCTGTTCCACCCAAGTGCGTAGCCACTGAAGCCGGTGAGTCCTGTATCAGAATCTTCTCTTTGCTCTTTTAGTTTGAGCCTTTCATGTTTTCATTTGTTCTTCCTATCTGGCCACGGTGGAGGAAATCCCGTGTTACGATCTTCGAAGCACAGGTTTCCCAATCAAGATCGAGTGGCGGGACTCGGAAGGTCAAAGAGCTGGGCATCATCTGGACGGGCGGGGCTGAAAGGGAAGAAAGGGATGCCCTTGTCGAAAGCTTAAACGAAGCGACTCGGCTACTCAACGTAAGCCTTAGTCTTTTTTCTTTTATTGTGTTATCATCCTTTTCCGGTCGGTCACTCTTGGATTTCACGCGCAGAAGGAGTACTGCCGCTTCATGGCGAAGTCCGAGTCTTTGGAGAAGTTGGTTCCCCACCGAGCTCCTTGGAGGACGTTCGGCAAAGCGAAAACCACTCGGGAGGAAGCCGCGTCGAGGAGGCGACTTTAAGGAGAGAGATCGCGGAGCTTCGGGAGGCGAACCTCGACCTCCGAGGATCAATCGGGAGTAAGCTCACCTCTCCGAGTTTCTTTAAGATTCTCATGTTGTCACAGTTACCGATGATCTTCTTTTCTTGTAGAAAATTCGTCGGAGGTTCATTCGCTCCAAGTCCAGTGGGCGGTCGGCCTCGACAAAGCCGAAGCGGGGCCGAGTTTGAAGGTAAGCCTCTTTGAAGTAATATTCCTTGTGTTGCTTTATTTCCGAGTGCTTTGCATGATGAGATGCTCTTGGCGGCTTACAAAGTTAAGACCGAGCTCAATATGACGTCTTGCTTGAGCGGGTCAAACAAACCGAAGAGGTCGGGAAGAGGTCGCCAATCTTGCTGCGTAATCTTGCTATCCTTGTTCCACCATGGGGTCGGATCCACTCACTGGACCAGTTGAAGTCTTTGACAAGCTGCGGCTAGCCACGACTAGTATCGGCCAACATCACTGAAGCCGCCAACATGGGGGCTGGTGGCTCTTGCAGACCAAGTCCTTTACCCCGAGTGGATATCCACTCGGTCGGGAGGGCCGGCGACGGGACCACGATGAGCGAGGCCTTGGATATGCGAGTGAGGCGCGAGTCGGCAAAGAAGATCTCCGTCGATGTAGTGAACAATTTCCGGATTTGATTTATCTTTCGAACATCGTCTTGTAAATGTCGTGTGATCGTGATGCTCGATGTAGAACTTGTGATATATTTAGTTTATTTATGTTAATGCCTTGATTCGAGTTTTTGTGTGAAATTTCTTAAGTAATTTTCGTCTGACTGTCACCATGCCTAGGCTCGATTAGGCCATCGAAAAACTCTCGGTCCTTAGACACCGAACTCGAATCGAAGAACATTAAACAATGATAAACCAAATCATGCACGAGAAGTTGATGAGGAAAACTTAAGCTTTATTTACATATACGCCCCATTGCTAACTCAAGAAGTCATCTTGCTTGAGGTTTGGCGAGTCAAGGAAAACATGAAGCCTTAGTCAAATTATGCATAAAATCGTCGAAGATGTTCGATGTTCCAGAGTTCTCCACCATGGACCCGTCTTCACGCTTTAGACGGTATGCAGGCCGAGTCACCTCGGCGATTATGTACGGTCCTTCCCA
This sequence comes from Oryza australiensis, assembly GCA_019925245.2. Taxonomy (NCBI): domain Eukaryota; kingdom Viridiplantae; phylum Streptophyta; class Magnoliopsida; order Poales; family Poaceae; genus Oryza; species Oryza australiensis. Next base: position 141,591 of record JAIFGZ020000500.1, read on the forward strand.
TAAGGGGATAACTTGTGACGGTCTTTGGTGGTTTGAATCTTGCGTAGAACCGGTCGCCCACGATGAAAGCTCATGCTCGAACGTTGCGGCGTGGTATCGCCCGAGCCCTTGAAGATATTTGGCCGACGGATGAGGGCGCCTCTCGGGCCTCTTCCAACGGGTAAGGTCATCCACTCGGTCGGGGTCGTAGCGTTCATCGTTGAAGCTGCGGACTCGGAGGGATTCGTACTCCATCTCGTTTGGCAACATGGCTTCGCGCCGTAGACCAAAAAGAAGGGAGTTTGGCCGGTAGCCCGACGAGTGTGGTCCGCGGCGACCATAAGACCAAGGAGAGCTCTTGGACCCACTTGCCCGCGTAAGGGTTTAGGCTATCAAAACGCGGGCCTTGATGCCTTGGAGGACCATGCCGTTGGCTCGTTCGACTTGTCCGTTGCTTTTGGGGTGGGCAACTGATGTGTAGCAAGTCTTAATTCGAAGTCCTCGCAGAATTCCTTGAAGATGCCTCCCGTGAATTGAGTCCCGTTGTCGGTTATGATTCGTTTGGGACGCCGAAGCGGTGCACGATGTTGAGGAAAAGTCCCGTGCCTTGTCGGCAGTAATTGTGGCGACCGGCTTGGCTTCAATCCACTTGGAGAACTTGTCGATTGCGACGAAGAGGTGTGTGAGTCCTCCTGGAGCTTTCTTGAAGGGGCCGACCATGTCCAGGCCCCATACCACGAACGGCCAGGAAAGTGGGATTGTTTGAAGCTCCGGGCGGGACATGGCTCGTCGGGCGAAAAATTGGCGGCCTTCGCAGGTTCGTACGACTTTGTCCGCGTCGGGGACCGCGGTAAGCCAAAAGAAGCCTTGCTGTAAGATTTGCCGACCGAGTGCGTTCGCGCGTAGCTTCCGCATATGCCGAGTGGATGTCTTGAAGTAGCCGCCTCCCTTCCTCGGGTGATGCATCTCATTAGGATTCCGGAGGGGCTTCTCTTGTATAAGTCGGAGTCAACCATGACATATGCTTGGCAACGACGCCGGACGCGTTCTGCTTTATCCCGGTCTTCGGCGGCTCTTCTTGGGTTAAGAATTTGATGAGCGGCGTCCGCCGATCGGCGTCGGCCATGGCGACTTCGTTCGCGGCTTGCTCGTTGGAAGTTGTCTTTGCCGTGATGGTTGGTTCATAAAGGTGCTCGACAAAGACGTCTGTTGGGGCAGCTTCGCACTTGGACCCGAACTGTACCAACTCATCGAGCGCTTCGTTGTTATGCCTCAAGACGTGTGAGAGTTCGAGCCTGTCAAACTTGTCTTCAAGTTTGTGGACCTCTTGCCGGTAGGCCTCCATGGTGTCGTTTAGACAGGACCAGTCTTTCATTACTTGATTGACGACCAGCTGGGAGTCACCTTTCACGATGAGCCGACGTATTCCGAGTGAAACTGCGAGACGCAGTCCGTGTAGTAGAGCTTCGTACTCAGCAACGTTGTGTGAGGCGGAGAAGTGGAGGTGAAGGACGAATCTTAGCCTTTCCCGGTCGGAGAGATCGGCACAACTCCTGCTCCCAAGCCGGTGATCCTCTTGGATCCGTCGAAGTGCATGGTCCAGTGTTGGAGGTCTTCCCGAGTACATTCTCTTGTTGCTCGATCCACTCGGCCGGGAAATCCGCCAAGGCTTGTGACTTTATGGACGTCCTCGCCTTAAAAGTCAAGTCCAACGGTATCGGCTCTAAAGCCCACTTGGCGTGCGTCCGATCGCCTCGGTTGTGGATGACATCGCCGAGTGGGAAAGAAGTGACGATGGTGACCGAGTGACCCTAAAAATAGTGTGCCAATTTCCTCGCGGTTATTAGGACACCATAGAGTAATTTTTGTACCTGAGGGTAGCAAATTTTGGCTCCTGCCAACACTTCGCTAACAAAGTAGATTGGCCTCTGAATCTTCTGAGCCCGTCCTTCTTCTTCGCGTTCGACCACGAGGACCGTACTAACCACTTGGTGAGTGGTGACACGTACAACGGCAAAGGTTCCGGGGTGAGGCGAGGCCGGGACGGGCGGCGTTGTAGGAACTCTTTGAAATCCTCAAAGGCCTTATTAGCTTCCGCGGTCCACTAGAAGTCGTCTGTCTTCTTTAGCAATCTGAAGAAGGGCATGCCTCGTTCGCCGAGTCGAGAGATGAAGCGGCTTAGTGCCGCCATGCAGCCGTGAGCTTACGGACGTCCTTACGGTTACTCGGGGCTTCATGCTCAAGATGGCGTTGATCTTTTCTGGATTGGCTTCAATGCCGCGATGTGACACCATGAAGCCGAGCGGTTTGCACGATGGAACGCCGAAGGTGCACTTCTCGGGTTCAACTTCATTCGAAGGCTCGGATGTTTGCAAAAGTTTCTTCTAGGTCAGCGATCAGTCTTCTTTCGCTTGGTCTTGATGACAACATCGTCGACGTAGGCTTCTACGTTCTTGCCGATCTGCGTGCGGAAGCATCTACGGATCATGCGTTGGTATGTGGCACCGGCATTCTTCAGGCCGAAAGGCATTGTGATGTAGCAGTAGGCCCCAAATGGCGTGATGAAGGATGTCTTCAGGCAGTCGGATTCTTTCAAGCTGATCTCGGTGATAGCCGAGTAGCAATCTAAGAAACTCGAAGTTGGCGAGTCATGTTGAGTCAATGACTTGGTCGATGCGAGGCGGCCGAATGGATCTTTGGGACAGCTTTGTTGAGGTCGGTATAGTCAACGCACATACGCCATTGTCCCGTCTTCTTGCGGACCGGGACTGGGTTGGCTAACCAATCGGGATGAAGGACATCTTTGATGAAGCCGGCAGCCAAGAGCTTTGTGAGCTCTTCCTTGATAGCGTCTTTTCGGTCCTACGCGAATCTGCGTAATTGTTGTTTTATCGGTTTGGCGTCATCTTTAACGTGCAAGAGTGCTCGATCACCTCCCTAGGAATTCCGGCATATCGGATGGTTTCCAAGCAAAAACATCTTTATTATTTTGGAGGAAGGTGACGAGCGCGCTTTCCTATTTGTGATCTAGGTCGGCGCCGATTAGGGCGAGTTTCGAGGATCCGACGGATCAAGGGAGATCTTCTTGGTCTTGGCGTCGCCGGATCCCGATTTGGCTATCTTCTTCGGGGACTTCGCCCTCTGCAGAAGTTGATGCAGCCAATCGGACTTCTTGTTGGCCACACAATCTCTCGTGAGATTGGGCCATGTCGCACTCTCCTTATCGCAGGTGAAGGCTTGCTTCACATCGCTGGAGAAGGTCGGCGGTTGGACACGAAGGAACTCGGCAACTTGGGACGGGGTGGTGGGGCGGCAGGCGATTGTTCTGGCGCTTTGTTGCATTTGTTGCGGCATCTTTTGTTGCATCGATGGTGTTGTTGTTGCATTTGCTTGCATCATTGCAACCATCATACGTATGCGTGAAGCGAGCACTTGAGCAATGGTGGGGTTCTCGGGTGGCGGTGGAGGAGCATTGCCATTGGCGTCGTGAGCCTCGTTGTTGTTGGCTTTTGTGCCCATTGTTCTTTCGCCCGCCGGTCCGGTGTTCACCATCGAAGGAGACGACCGACCGAAGAGAGAGAAAAGAAGAAAAGCAGACGAGACTTAGAACTAATCTTTATTATTTGAATTCAAATGCATTGTTCGATCTTGACTAAAAACAAGGAAAAGCACCAAACATCCTTAATTGGTCAGTCATATCACACTTGATATCGCCCGGCTATCCCACACAGCAGCCTAACACACAGCAACTACCAAGAAGACAAACTAAGTTAAACGGTAAAACTAAGGAGGGCAACTAGAACGATCCACGAGACGAGGAGTCGAAGCCTGCTTCCTTCGGAAGATCCCCATTCTTCCGAATGGCTCTCGGAGTCCTCGGGCGTCACCTCGAGACTTGGACTCTTCGAATCGGTTGCCGTAGCCCAACCGATCCTGCCTCTTCCCTCCGAGGAATCTCGAGTCTCTTCGGAGTCCATGTCTTCAGCCGAATTCTCGAGCTTGAGTCACTGGAGACGGAGATCCAACCATTACGCCACCCCCGCCTTGATTCGCCGAAGGCTGGGCAAAGGTGAGGGCGAGAACCTGCAGCGGAGGAGGCTGGAACCGGCGCGGAGGCTGGAGCGGGTGGAGCTGGAGAAGGCGGTGGAATCCGAGGTGCGGCTGGATACGGACAGCGCGGTGGTGGTCTTCCGAGGCGTAGTGCGGAGTCTAACCCCAACTGGTGGCGGGAGTCCCTTCAACTCAGCTACCTCCTTCTTCAGACGAACCACTTCGTCCTGCAGTCGCGCGATCCTCAGCATCTTCTTGTCGTTCAGCTCCTTGGTCGCCTTGTGTAGGTCAGAGTGCATCTGATCCAGTCCTTTGAGCACGGTGCACATGTGACCGAAGGTAGAGTCATTCTCCTCTGCCGTAGACTTGAATGCACCGACCTCGAGGAACTACCTCGACGGGGATGGTAGCGGTAGGAGGAGGTGCGAAGGTCGGCGTCATGCGGCTCCGTCATCCTGGCTAACATCGGGTAGGCGGCTTCTTGACAAGCGTGATCGACGTGCCTCCGGAAGCTGTGACCTCCATGTTGGGAAGACACGTCCCCACGAACCCGTGAACCTCCGACCGAACACGGTAGGGCAACTCGCCACCGAGAGGCGCAAGCGTTGTATACTCCGGTGCTTCAGGATATCCAATTGCAAGGGCCATACGTGCCGGTTACGCAACGCTGTCATCCCTTTTCCGCAGTGCGTGTTGGGGAACCTGCCATCTATAGAAACAAAGGAGTGGGAAAATCAAAACATGCTCAAAAACCCACGACCAACATCCCGTTTCGCAATTCCTAATCCCTAGACCGACTCCACTTTTCAAAACACCCCTTTTTTTCAAAACATATGCACATGAAAAGAATTAGAGGGCTCTTAAGGTTTCAGTTGGCTTGTCCTACGAGTCACGGGAAGGCTCGATACCAACTTGTCACGCCCAAAAATTCACACCAGAATTTCTGCAGCTAATTTGTGCATTACATCCTCGTCCAGGCATCAGCCGAGGTACACAAATCGACGTTATTGATAACACGAATCCTCGTCTTAGAAACAAAATAAAAGAGTTACACAAATGCGCGGAAAGGAGAAAAAAACTGACTTAAGCTAAACTTGACATGAGCGAAGCGGAACACCAACTCCACGGCTAAACCTTGACGAGAACAAGCCTACACCTCCTCGGAGACCTCGAGCTCAACCTGCGCACTTGAAGGGGAAAATGAAGCAAGGCTGAGTACAACCACGAGTACTCAACAAATCACACCGAAAAAGGGGACATGATGCAAGATAGATAACAAGGAAGGGTTAAGGGCTCAATTTGTATAAACAAGCATTTGCGAGAATATAATAACAATATTTGAAGACAAGTAAAACAAGTAGTAATATTTAAGCGGTATTAAATAAACACGTCCAACGCTCAAACCACGTTGCAAGGCCCATCCATCCACCTGCACTAGTCATACTTCAACATTTCAGTCAAATAAATAAATGAGACTAATCAAGGTGAATCGGTCGATCGCCGTAACCGTGGGCACGGCTATTCGAATAGTTTTTACTCGATCGAGAGGTGTACAACTGTACCCACAAGACACAATCCCACAACACGTTACCGTGCGCCGGTGCACCACCATGGTGCCCCGAGAAAGGAAGCTTGTGACGGATCCTTCACATAACCCCTCTAGTCAATCGTACCACACCAAGGTTTCGCCCCATCCCCATCGGGCAATGGGCAGCCCCCTCTAGTGCCACGGTGAATCAGGAAGCTGATCAACCCTTAAAACCGGGGCCCACCCAACTCCATCACACCCACCCCTCTGCGGGATACGTCGACTAGAGACGGCTACGCTACGGACCCACCATTACCCATGCGGCTTGTGGTATGCACGGCATTTCTTCCGGGGTTTCCGAGAACCGGTCCTTAATCGTCATGAGCACGCTAACCAAAGTCCAACCATGTGCTCACGACCCACCTTTTCAGAAATCAATATTATTAGAGACATGCTCACAACTTAACATCATCGAGGGTTAACTTGGTAATGAAACTTGATTAGTGTGATTCCCTTAAGTGAGCTAGTTGCGCTAAGCATAGTTAAGCAACCTTAAGCTAACATCTAGTCATATTGAACCCCAAGTTATCAATGGTATAAGGTAAACAATCCTATGGTTGAGTACAATAGGTATAAACATCCCATAAAATGACATTCTAAAACATATGCAGCATTTGAAGGAAAAAGAGATATTTACATAAAATAGGTACAATATGGTCAATGTAAGGTATGACTTGCCTTTCTCTGGAGACGAGAGGAACCTCGGCGACTACTCCAAAGAGAACGGGCTCGCCGGAAAACTCGGGATCTACACGACAAACAAAGCACTCAACAAACACCCTAGAAAGTCTACTGAAACAGCACTGAAAAGTATTTTTAATGGATTCTTGACATTTTTCTGGATTTAATGAAATTTGAATGGGCTAAAACGGAGTTCGGATTCAAAAGATATGAATTTTAGAAGTTTAATTGCGATTTTTAACTAAACGAAAAGATTAAAACGATTTATTGCACAATTAAGCCCCCGGGTGACGCAAGCATGGCGCAAGCGGTAGGGCTGACGTCGCGGCGCAAGCGGCTAACGCAAGCGGTGCGGGCGCGGTCCACGGTGGACCGAGTCCACGGCGGCGAGAGAGCGGGGCACGTGGCGGGCGCATCGGGGAGGGTGGCGGCGATCGGACGGCGACGGCCTTGCGCGCGAGGACGGTCGGATCCGCCCGATCCGAAGGATCGGACGGTGCGGATCGCGGCTAGGGTTAGGGTTCGGGCGGCGGCCGAGGCGGACACGCGGCAACCATCGGCGCTCGGCGACCGGATCGAACGGCGACGGATCGATCGCGATCGGACGGTGCGGATCCGCCCGATCCGAAAGATCGGACTGCAGAGAGGGTGGCGCTAGGGTTAGGGTTTGGGCGGCGGCGGCTCGAGCTCGCCCCGCCGGCCATGCCACGCGGCGGCCGGCCGGCCTCCGGCGACACCGGCGACGGCGGCGGAGGGTGCGCGGGTGCGAAAACACGGCGGAGGCGGAATGATGCGCGGGTGCGGTTCGGGAGGAGACCGAAAACCGAAGAGGAAGAGGGCGGCGGCGCACTCACGGCGACGGAGACGACGACGATGGCGACGACGGTTTTGGGGCTAGCGCACGGGGGAACCAAAGGGAAGCGCGGCGGCGAGGGAGTTTTATAGGGGTACAACGGGGCGAAACAAACACGGAAACGGCGCGGATTCCTCGCCGTTGTTCACGGAATCGGAGAGAGAGGAAACAATCGGCGACGGATTCCGCGTGGATAGGGTTTCCATCGGGTGCGGGGTTTGCGGGGATGGAAACGGCGTCGCGAGATTGAGCCGGCACGGGCCGACGTGGCTTGGATTCAAACGGAAAGGAGCGGAAAGGCGGCGCGCATGGCGGGCGGCCGGACCGCCGGCGCGAGGACGGAAACCCGACGGCGGGACCCACTGTCGGTGCCTCACGGGCGAGGGATGCTCCGCGGACTTGCGCGCGCGGCGGGCGTTGCGGGCCTCGGCCCACGGCCGAAGCGCGCGCGGCACTTGGGCCGGGGAGGATCGGGCCGGCGGCCCAAGGGAGAGCGGGAACACTGTGTGGCTGTATGGAAAAGAAAAGAAAAAAAGGAAAAAGGATTTTTGGGGGCTTAATTAATTCTGATTTCTTATTTAATTGATTAAAAATACTTAGAGTGCTCTAAAAATTCCAGTAAAAATCTGTTAGCGTATTTTGACATGCAGAATTCAAGAAAAATCCTACCATGTCGTTTCCATTTATTAATTGCATTTTAAAATTATAGGTTGACTCCGGGTTAATTTGAAATTCCGATTATTTCGGGGTAAATTATTTAAATGAATTAGAGAAAAACCCGGGTGTGACAACCTACCCCCTTAAACGGAATCTCGATCCCGAGATTCGGAGGTGCTGGCGAAAAGGTGCGGGTGCGCGGCCTTTAGCTCATCTTCTCGTTCCCAAGTAGCTTCCTCTTCGGAGTGATGAGTCCATTGAACCTTGCGAGAACCCGATAACCTTGTTCCGAGTCCTTCTCTCGCTGACCTCAAGAATACGTGTTGGTCTCTCTACATAGGTTAAGTCCTCTTGGATTTCGATGCGATGTCCGGACTCGCTTTGTTCTTCGGTACCCTCAAACACTTCTTTAAGCTGGGACACATGAAACACGTCGTGAATACCGGTCATGTTGGAGGAAGCTCCGTGATAGGCCACTTCTCCTCGACGTTCCCGAATCCTGTATGGTCCCACAAAACGTGGTGCCAACTTACCTTTGGTTTGGAAACGGTGTACTCCCGGAGTGGTGTAACGCGAAGATACACAAAATCCCCGCTTCAAAAGCGAGATCTCTTCGATGATTATCTGCATAGCTCTTCTGTCGGGACTGCACAATCTTCAACCTTTCCCGAATCGCTCGGACCTTTTCCTCTGCTTCACTTATTACTTCTGTACCAAACAACTGGCGCTCACCCGTCTGATCCCAGAATAGGGGTGTGCGGCATTTCCGTCCATACAGTGCTTCATACGGTGCCATTTGAATGATGGCACGATAACTGTTGTTGTAAGAGAATTCGCATAGGGCAAGCTTTTGTCCCACGCTTTTCCAAAATCGAGTGCGCATGCTCTCGGCATGTCTTCCAAAATCTGATTCACTCTCTCGCTTGACCGTCTGTTTGCGGATGATAGGCCGTGCTAAAATTCAAACGGGTACCGAGCTCTTCTTGCAACTTCTTCCAGAACTTGGAAGTAAATTGACTTCCCCTATCGGACACGATCTTCTTAGGCACGCCATGCAAACACATGATCCTTGCGAGATAAAGCTCTGCTAGCTTCTTCCTTGAGTAGGTAGTATGTACTGGTATGAAGTGGGCCACCTTGGAGAGTCGGTCCACCACGACCCAAATTGAGTCATATCCTGACGTTGTGCGGGGTAAACCCGTGATGAAATCCATTCCAATTTCTTCCCATTTCCATTCTGGAATCTGAAGTGGTTGCAACAGTCCGGCGGGCCGTTGATGTTCTGCCTTCACCCGCTGACAAACATCACAAAGTGCAACAAACTCAGCTATCTCCCTCCTCATGCTGACCCACCAAAACTTTTCTTTAAGATCTTGATACATCTTTGTACTGCCCGGGTGAATTGAGTATTGGGTTTGGTGAACTTCCGTAAGGATCATTTTTTTCAAATCCTTGTCTTCTGGCACACACAATCTCTTTCCCATCCAGATTGTGTCATGTTCGTCTTTCGTAAAACCACGAGCTTGTCCGACTCTCATGTTCTTCTTGAGTTCAGCCATCTCGGGATCTGATGCCTGAGCAGCCCGAATTTGATCAATGAGAGTGGGTTGGGTTTCCAGAGCAGCCACAAAACCAAAATCCACCACTCGTAGATTTAGATTCTCGAATTCCTGCTGCAACTGGTCACACATTCCTTCGACACTGAGGGTGGTGCAGTAACTCTTTCGGCTTAGTGCATCCGCAACCACATTAGCTTTGCCGGGATGGTAATGTATCCCTAAGTCATAATCTTTGATCAGTTCCAACCATCTTCTCTGTCGGAGGTTTAAATCCGGTTGGGTGAAAATGTACTTAAGACTTTTGTGATCCGTATACACTTCACAACGATTACCAATTAGGTAGTGTCGCGGATCTTCGTGCATGAACCACTGCGGATAACTCCAGATCATGAGTGGGGTAGTTGTTTTCATGTGGGCGCAATTGACGAGATGCATATGCGACCACTTTGCCTTCTTGCATCAACACACATCCCAACCCTTGGCGAGATGCATCACAATAAACTTGGAAGTCCTTTCTTGGGTCGGGCAAGTATCAACACCGGTGAGACACCAACTTCCTCTTGAGCTCTTCAAAACTCTTGTTGCATTCTGCCGACCACTTAAACTTCTCATCTTTCTTCAACAGTTGAGTCATCGGCTTGGCGATTTTGGAGAAGTTCTCAATGAAGCGGCGGTAGTAACCTGCCAGTCCAAGGAAACTTCGGATCTGCATAACCGTTTTAGGCGGGGTCCACTTGGTAACTGATTCCACATTTGCTGGATCCACGGCTACTCCTTGGGCATTCACAATGTGGCCGAGGAACTGTACCTCCTTTAACCAGAAAGCACACTTGCTAAACTTGGCGTAGAGTTGATGATCTCTCAACTTCTCGAGTACTATCCGAAGATGTTGCTCATGATCTTCCTCTGACTTAGAGTAGACCAAAATGTCATCGATGAACACCACCATGAATTTATCCAAGAACTCCATAAACACCTTGTTCATCAGATTCATAAAGAAAGCCGGTGCGTTGGTTAACCCAAACGACATGACCGTACACTCATACAGGCCATACCTGATGGTGAAGGCGGTCTTGGGAATGTCCTCTTCCCGAATTCTCAACTGGTGATAGCCCGATCGCAGGTCTATCTTAGAAAATACCTTGGCCCCTTTGAGTTGATCGAATAAATCATCAATCCGTGGTAGGGGATACTTGTTCTTGATAGTAACCTCATTGAGTGCGCGATAGTCTACACACATCCTCTTGGTCTTGTCTTTCTTTTCCACGAAAATCACCGGAGCACCCCAAGGCGACGTGCTCGGCCGAATATACCCTTTTTGCAACTGTTCATCCACTTGCTTCTTTACTTCGGCCAACTCGTTGGCTCCCATCCTATACGGCCTCTTGTGTATTGGGGCGGTCCGGGTACTAGATCAATCCGAATTCAATTTCCCTTTTGGCGGCATCGAGTTATGTCTTCGGGAAAACTTGAGTGGTATTCTCGACGATGGGGATTTCCTCAAACTTCACAGGGTCTTGGCCGCCATTTCGGACGATTCCCGGTGGAAACATGATTCAAACTTGCTACGGGCTTGACTTGCATGGGAGAGCGAAAAACAATTCTTTCCCTTTCATATTGATTAAAGTAATGGTGTGACTAGCGCAATCAATTACTCCCTTATGTCCGGACAACCACTCCATCCCAAGGATGACATCTATGCCTTTGGACTGAAGGAGGATGAGGTTGGCTAGAAACATAGATCCTTGGATTTCTATGGTCACCGAGGGACAATGCGAGTGGTCTCCAAGTGGTTTCCGGGGTTTGAACCCGCATAGGTATCTTAAGTCCCACTACCGACAACCCATGTGCCCCAACAAATTGCTTTGAGATAAAAGAATGTGTAGCGCCGAATCAAATAATACTGTGGAAGGAGTATAGTTTACAGAAACATACCATATAACTTCGGGAGCGGTCGTGCTTCCTCGGCGGACGCATGGTTGACTCGAGCTGGATGAACCTTGGCCCAGCGCGTCTTGGCTTTGGACACTTGTCTGCAAAATGCCCGGGATCACCACAGTTGAAACAGACTCCTGGCTTTCCTCCAGAGTCCTTCCTTGGAGGTGGTGGCCGTGGATCGTTCCGGGATGGCGCCGTTGGAGGGCGCGGGCCGGAGTACGCCGTTGCGACCACTACCACCACTACCGGTTTGGAAATTCCCGGGTGATAAGGTCGATGCCGACGAACAATCATGGTGGTAGGTCCACTCGACTTCCGAGGCAGAAACGCGGCCTCTGCTGATTTCCCTGCTGTTGAGGGGGTCGTGACTGGAATACTTTTCTCTTCTTGATCATCTTGTTGCGCTGATCTTCCTGTCGAATGGCCTTGTCAACCAGCTTCTCAAAGTTAGCATATTCTGGAGATAAGCTTGTCCGTGAGTTCATCATCCAAACCACCAAAAACTTTTCCGCCTCTCGCATCGGTGCGCACATCTTCTCGGGGCATAACGGGCAAGACGATTGAACTCGTGCGGATACTGTAAGCGATCGTTACCCGCTCAAGAGAATGGAACTCACGCTTTTCGTGCAACTATTCCCGCAGGAATGTGTGCGGTCCCGAAGCTGCGACGAAACTCTTCCGTGTAATCTGCTCCGCGGCGAGTAACCAAGTAGTTGTCCCACCAAGTGAAGGGACCCATGAATCGATGAGTGGCAAACGAGACTTTCTCTCGATCCGTGCACTGCAGAGATCTAACTTCTTCTCTATGACATGAAGCCAATCATTAGCCTCCATGGGATTAGTGGTGCTGGAGAAGGTGGCGGTCGGACACGAAGGAACTCGCGGCTTGATGGGGTGGTGGGGCGGCAAGCGATTGTTCTGCTGCTGTTGCTGCATTTGTTGCAGCATCTGCTGTTGCATTTGATGGTGTTGTTGTTGCATTTGCTGCATCATTGCAGCCATCATCTGTGTCTGTGAAGCGAGCACTTGAGCAATGGTGGGGTTCTCGGGTGGCGGTGGAGGAGCATTGCCATTGGCGTCGTGAGCCTCGTTGTTGTTGGCACCTGACTGCCCATTGTTGCTGTTCGCCCCGCTGGTCCTGGTGTTCACCATCTGAAGGAGACGACCGACCGAAGAGAGAGAAAAGAAGAAAAACAGACAGACTTAGAACTAATCTTTATTATTTGAATTCAAATGCATTGTTCTGATCTTGACTAAAAACAAGGAAAAACACCAAACATCCTTAATTGGTCGTCATATCACACTTGATATCGATCGCCGCTATCCCCACACAAAGGCCTAACACACAAGCAACTACCAAGAAGACAAACTAAGTTAAACGGTAAAACTAAGGAGGGCAACTAGAACGATCCACGAGACGAGGAGTCGAAGCCGCTTCCTTCGAAGATCCCCATTCTTCCGAATGGCTCCTGGAGTCCTCGGGCGTCACCTCGGACTTGGACTCTTCGAATCGGTTGCCGTAGCCCAACCGATCCCGCCTCTTCCCTCCGAGGAATCTCGAGTCTCTTCGGAGTCCATGTCTTCACCGAATTCTCTCGAGCTTGAGTCACTGGAGACGGAGATCCAACCACACGCCACCCCCGCCTTGATTCGCCGGCCGGGGCAAGGTGAGGCGCAGAACACTGCGCAGGAGGAACGGAACCGGCGCGGAACTGGAGCGGGTGGAGCTGGAGAAGGCGGTGGAATCCGAGGTGCCACTGGATACGGACAGCGCGGTGGTGGTCTTCCGAGGCGTAGTGCGGAGTCTAACCCCAACCGGTGGCGGGAGTCCCTTCAACTCAGCTACCTCCTTCTTCAGACGAACCACTTCGTCCTGCAGTCGCGCGATCCTCAGCATCTTCTTGTCGTTCAGCTCCTTGGTCGCCTTGTGTAGGTCAGAGTGCATCTGATCCAGTCCTTTGAGCACGGTGCACATGTGACCGAAGGTAGAGTCATTCTCCTCTCACCGTAGACTTGAATGCACCGACCTCCGAGGAACTACCTCGACGGGGATGGTAGCGGTAGGAGGAGGTGCGAAGGTCGGCGTCATGCGGTTCCCTCATCCTGGCTAACATCGGGTAGGCGGCTTCTTGACAAGCGTGATCGACGTGCCTTCGGAAGCCGTGACCTCCATGTTGGGAAGACACGTCCCCACGAACCCGTGAACCTCCGACCGAACACGGTAGGGCAACTCGCCACTGAGAGGCGCAACTGTTGTATACTCCGGTGCTTCAGGATATCCAATTGCAAGGGCCATACGTGCCAGTTCTGCAACGAAGCCTGTCATCCCTTTTCCGCAGTGCGTCGCTGGAGAACTTGCCATCTATAGAAACAAAGGAGTGGGAAAATCAAAACATGCTCAAAACCCACGACCAACATCCCGTTTTCGCAATTCCTAATCCCTAGATCGACTCCACTTTTCAAAACACCCCTTTTTTTCAAAACATATGCACATGAAAAGAATTAGAGGGCTCTTAAGGTTTCCGGTTGGCTTGTCCTACGAGTCCACGGGAAGGCTCGATACCAACTTGTCACGCCCGAAATTCACACCAGAATTTCTGCAGCTAATTTGTGCATTACATCCTCGTCCGTGGGCATCGCCCGAGGTACACAAATCGACGTTATTGATAACACAGAATCCTCGTCTTAGAAACAAAATAAAAGAGTTACACAAATACAGCGGAAAGGAGAAAAAACGACCGGTCCTTAATCGTCATGAGCACGCTAACCAAAGTCCAACCATGTGCTCACGACCCACCTTTTTCAGAAATCAATATTATTAGAGACATGCTCACAACTTAACATCATCTGAGGGTTAACTTCCGGTAATGAAACTTGATTAGTGTGATTCCCTTAAGTGAGCTAGTTGCGCTAAGCATAGTTAAGCAACCTTAAGCTAACATCTAGTCATATTGAACCCCAAGTTATCAATGGTATAAGGTAAACAATCCTATGGTTGAGTACAATAGGTATAAACATCCCATAAAATGACATTCTAAAACATATGCAGCATTTGAAGGAAAAAGAGATATTTACATAAAATAGGTACAATATGGTCAATGTAAGGTATGACTTGCCTTTCTCTGGAGACTGAGGAACCTCGGCGACTACTCCAAAGAGAACGGGCTCGCCGGAAAACTCGGGATCTACACGACAAACAAAGCACTCAACAAACACCCTAGAAAGTCTACTGAAACAGCACTGAAAAGTATTTTTAATGGATTCTTGACATTTTTCTGGATTTAATGAAATTTGAATGGGCTAAAACGGAGTTCGGATTCAAAAGATATGAATTTTAGAAGTTTAATTGCGATTTTTAACTAAACTGAAAAGATTAAAACGATTTATTGCACAATTAAGCCCCCGGGTGACGCAAGCATGGCGCAAGCGGTAGGGCGCGTCGCGGGTGCAAGCGGCGCGCAAGCGGTGCGGGCGCGGTCCACGGTGGACCGAGTCCACGGCGGCGAGAGAGGGGGCACGTGGCGGGCGCATCGGGGAGGGTGGCGGCGATCGGACGGCGACGGCCTTGCGCGCGAGGGGACGGTCGGATCCGCCCGATCCGAAGGATCGGACGGTGCGGATCGCGGCTAGGTTAGGGTTCGGGCGGCGGCCGAGGGCGGACACGCGGCAACCATCGGCGCTCGGCGACCGGATCGAGCGGCGACGGATCGATCGCGATCGGACGGTGCGGATCCGCCCGATCCGAAAGATCGGACGGCGCAGAGAGCGACGCTAGGTTAGGGTTTGGGCGGCGGCGGCTCGAGCTCGCCCGGCCGGCCATGGCGCGCGGCGGCCGGCCGGCCTCCGGCGACACCGGGCGGCGGCGGAGGGTGCGCGCGGTGCGGGAAAACACGGCGGAGGCGGAATGATGCGCGCGGGTGCGGTTCGGGAGGAGACCGAAAAACCGAAGAGGAAGAGGGCGGCGGCGCACTCACGGCGACGGAGACGACGACGATGGCGACGGCGGTTTTGGGGCTAGCACACGGGGGAACCAAAGGGGAAACGCGCGGCGGCGAAGGGGGAGTTTTATAGGGGTACAACGGGGCCGAAACAAACACGGAAACAGCGCGGATTCCTCGCCGTTGTTCACGGAATCGGAGAGAGGGAAACAATCGCACGGATTCCGCGTGGATAGGGTTTCCATCGGGCGCGGGGTTTGCGGGGATGGAAACGACGTCGCGAGATTGAGCCCGGCACGGGCCGACGTGGCTCGGATTCAAACGGAAAGGAGCGGAAAGGTGGCGCGCATGGCGGGCGGCGGCGGACCGGCCGGGCGCGGGGACGGAAACGACGGGCGGGACCTCACGGGCGAGGATGCTCCGCGGACTTGCGCGACGCGGCGGGCGTTGCGAGCCTCGGCCCACGACCGAAGGGCAGGCGCGGGCGACTTGGGCCGGGAGGATCGGGCGCGGCCCAAGGGAGAGCGGGACACTGTGCGGCCTGTACGGAAAAGAAAAGAAAAAAAACGAAAAAGGATTTTTGGGGGCTTAATTAATTCCGATTTCTTATTTAATTGATTAAAAGTACTTAGAGTGCTCTAAAAATTCCAGTAAAAATCCTGTTAGCGTATTTTGACATGCAGAATTCAAGAAAAATCCTACCATGTCGTTTCCATTTATTAATTGCATTTTAAAATTATAGGTTAACTCCAGGTTAATTTCAGAAATTCCGATTATTTCAGGGTAAATTATTTAAATGAATTAGAGAAAAACCCAGGGTGTGACATTACCGCCGCCACGACGGTTGTGATCCGCATTGGCGCTGTGAGTTCTTCAGGTTCTGCTGGGAGCAAGGAATGAGGCTGCCCACTCTCGAAAATTGCCGGCATGCGGCTAATACGGGGAGGACGAATATAGGGATCCACCGATGGAAAGTTCTAGCCAATTCATCCCACGAGCCGTTCAACTTAACCAGCGGAAACCTTTCGTCCACGATCGGCTCGGCCCAATCAACCAGGACTTCATCCAAGAAGAGGACGAAGAGGAGGCTGATGAAGAACAATCGGCCAATCCCCAGTGGTGCCCTTCAGACCTGTTCACCAAAATGCAAAAAAGGAAAATTCAGAGGCTCAAGAGCGAAGGACAGGAAGAAGAAATCCAGCGGATGATCCAATAGCAACAACATCGACAGGGCACAAAGAAATGGCGTGTCAAGAAACAGGCAGCACCAGCAGACGAGAGCCCAGCCGACAACGCCAAAAGGGCGGCAAAAGGCAAAGGAGTGGCCGCTGCATCGGTCAACATTGTCTTCGTACTGCCGACCAAATTCGAGGCTGTCGAAGCCGATGCAGACACAGTGGAAGAAACCTTGGATAAACTGGTACTGTCCCCAGAACAAGTTATCTTCGAGAAACCTGAGGGGACTGAAAATCGGCACTTGAAGCCCTTATACATCAAAGGATTTGTCAACGGAAAGCCGATGTCCAAGATGCTGGTTGATGGAGGGGCTGCTGTCAACCTAATGCTTTACGCGACCTTCAGAAAGCTGGGCAAAGGAGCCAAAGATCTGATCAAGACCAACATGGTGCTCAAGGACTTCGACGGCAACCCTTTAGTAGCCAAGGAAGTTTTAAACGTTGAGCTAACCGTCGGAAGCAAAACCGTGCCCACAACGTTTTTCGTCATCAACGGGAAGGGGTCGTATAGCCTGCTGCTTGGGAGGGATTGGATCCATGATAACTGTTGCATCCCTTCCACAATGCACCAAAGCTTAATCCAGTGGCAAGGCGACAAGATAGAAATCGTGCAAGCCGACAGGTCAGTCAACGTCACCAACGCCGATTTATCCCTTTGGGAGATCGACGACATTGATTGCCTGTCCGGCAAAGTTTGGCAAGCCGATTTCATAAAGGTGTCCGATTCTGATATACAACCCATTGGAGACGAAGAGCCTCAGTTACTACTTTGAAGGCGTCGTGGAGGGCTCGAGCGTCTACAATGAGGACACCATGGACGACATCGACGACAAACTCAGGCAAGGTTTTAGGTCGGCTGATGAGTTAGAAGAAGTGGATATAGGTCCAGGAGATAGGCCTAGGCCGACATACATTAGCAAAAATTTGTCTTCTCATTTTAGGACCAAGCTTATTGAATTTTTAAAGGAATATAAAGATTGTTTTGCTTGGGAATATTTTGAGATGCCTGGTCTTAGCCGATCCATTGTTGTGCATCAACTTCTTATTAAACCTGGATATCGGCAGTACAAACAGCCTCCCAGGAGGTTTAAGCCGATATGTATGATGCGATCAGGGCTGAAATCACTCGGCTATATGACGTTGGATTTATTCGGCCCTGCCGATATGCAGAATGGGTTTCAAATATAGTTCCAGTAACAAAGAAAAACGACAAGCTTAGGGTGTGCATTGACTTCTGGGATTTAAACAAGGCTACCCCCAAGGACGAATACCCAATACCCATAGCCGATTTGCTAGTGGATGCCGCCTCTGGCCACAAAATTATAAGTTTCATGGATGGCAACGCAGGTTACAATCAGATTTTCATGGCCGAGGAAGACATCCATAAAACAGCTTTCAGGTGCCCAGGAGCAATCGGCCTATACGAATGGGTCGTCATGACTTTCGGCTTGAAGAATGCTGGAGCTACGTACCAGAGGGCCATGAATTACATATTTCATGATATGATTGGATCCCTAGTAAAGATCTACATCGATGACGTTGTTGTCAAATCTAGGGAGATAGAAGACCATATAGCCGGATCTAAGGTAGGTCTTGGAAAGGACAAGGAAGTATGGCCTGAAGATGAACCCTATCAAGTGTGCGTTCGGCGTATCGGCTGGCCAGTTCCTGGGATTTCTGGTTCATGAGAGGGGAATTGAGGTCACACCAAGAAACATCAACGCCATTAAGACGATTCAACCTCCGAAGGACAAGAAGACAATACAATCCCTGATCGGCAAAATCAACTTCATCAGGCGATTCATAGCAAATCTATCAGAGAAGATGGAGCCGTTCACACCTTTGCTTCGGCTCAAAGCCGATCAAGCATTCACCTGGGGGGCAGAACAACAGAAAGCCTTGGACAACATAAAAGATTACCTCAGCTCCCCTCCAGTTCTGATTTCCCCACAAAAAGGGGTGCCATTCAAGTTGTCCCTGTCAGCCGACGAGAAATCCATCGACTCAGTTTTGATTCAGGAGATCGAAGGGAAGGAGAAGGCAATTTTCTATCTTAGCCGACGACTTCTGGATGCAGAGACAAGGTATTCACCAGTGGAGAAGTTATGTTTGTGCCTGTATTTTTCATGCACAAAGTTGAGGTATTATTTGTTATCCAACGAATGCACAGTGGTGTGCAAGGCCGACGTGGTAAATTACATGTTATCGGCTCCAGTTCTTAAGGGGCGAGTAGGGAAATGGATATTTGCTTTGACAGAGTTTGACTTGAGATATCAGGCATCCAAGGCAGTGAAAGGACAGGCTATAGCCGATTTGATAGTGGAACACAAACATGATTCAATCGAATCGGTGGAAATTATGCCTTGGATGTTGACTTTCGATGGCTCGGTTTGCACAAACGGATGTGGCATCGGCTTGGTGATAATCTCTCCCGGGGGGCAAGTTTTGAGTTTGCTTTGTCCATTATGCCCCATGCAATAAACAACCAAGCCGAATATGAAGCCGTTCTCAAGAGATTACAGCTGCTCAAGGAAGTCGAAGCCATCGCCATCGAGATAATGGGCGATTCATTGTTGGTCATCGCCGCTATCGGGAGAGTATGAGTGCAAGGACGATGCGCGATGATTTATTATCGAAATGCCGAGAATTAATTGACAGTTTTCGGCTAGTAATCTTGAAACGTATCGCAGGGAGCAAAATTAGAAGGCCAATGATCTATCTCAGGGAGCATCAGGCTATAAGCCGATGACGAAATAAATTGAAATAGAAATTGCAACCATGTCAGCCGACGACTGGAGATATGAACTCTTCAACTATCCTCGCAAAATCCGTCCCGTCGGCTTCAAGGAAATTGCGCTACAAGGCTATGCGGTATGTTTTGCTCGATGAAGATTTGTACTATTGGACGATTGATGGCGTGTTGCTCAAGTGCCTAAGTGACGGCCAACCCAAGATTGCTATCGAAGAAGTGCATGAAGGAATTTGTGGCACGCATCAATCGGCTCACAAGATGAAGTGGCTACTTTGGAGAGCAGGGTACTTTTGGCTGACCATGCTAGAAGATTGTTTTAAGTATTACAAGGGCTGTCAAGACTGCCAAAAGTTTGGATCCATTCAGAGGGCACCAGCATCGACTATGAACCTCATAATCAAGCCTTGGCCGTTCAGGGGTTAGGGAATCGACATGATCGGCCATATCAATCCACCCTCAAGCAAAGGACATAAGTTCATATTGGTGGCAACAGATTATTTCGCAAAGTGGGTGGAAGCAATTCCTTTGAAAAGGTCGATTCCGTGGACGCAATCGAGTTTGTCAAAGAACATATATACGATTCGGCGTCCCTCAAACTATCACCACGGACCATGGGTCTATCTTTGTTTTCGACGAGTTTGTTCGGTTGCCGACATGGGAATTAGGCTATTAAATTCTTAACCAACTATGCTCAGCTAACAGCAAGCGAAGCTTCAAATAAAAGTTTGATCAAGTTGATAAAGAGGAAGATCGCTAAGTACCCAAAGCAATGGCACAAGCGATTGGCCGAATCATTGTGGGCTTATCGGATGGCTTGCCATGGATCAATCCAGTGCCTCCATACGAATTGGTCTACGGACATGAAGCGGTTCGCCATGGGAAAACATCATCGGCTAAAGAAGAATCCAACTACAAGATCGCCTAACCCGACAACTACTATAATCTAATTGCGGATGAATCGAAGACCTGGTTTTATCAAGGATGCGTGTTTTGGAAAGGTGACCAGGGACAATGAACGAGTGGCTCGTCATTACAATAAGAGCCAAAATTTTTGAAGAAGGCGAGTTGGTTTGAAAACCGATATTGTCGATCGGCTCAAGGGACGCAAATTCGGTAAGTGATCACCTAATTGGGAAGGGCCTTTCAAGATCCACAAATGCGTCTCCAAGGGAGCCTACGTGCTACAAGGATTGGATGGAGAGGTATTCAAAAGGGCTCTTAATGGCAAATACTTAAAAAAAATTACCCAAGTGTTTGGATCAACTCATGATTCGGCTAAGGTTTTGCCGATCCATGTTAGCCGATGTGTTGTGAGATACGCATCGCCTTTAGAATGTTTTTTCTAAGTTTTTACCCTCTGGTTTTTCCAAATCGGCTCAATCTACCAGACAAATGTTGGATTGTTTGGATTAGTAATTTTATCAATGCTGAAGACATCATCGACAAAATTAGGGGGGCATATACCGTACAGAAGTCAGAAATCCGAAATAGAGGACTTAAAATTTTTTGGGATTTTCAAGTTTTTCAAGGCATTCGGGACATAAGGACGAGTGAATCGGCAGGAAGCATGTGATTGGATTAAGGACGCAAACAGTCGATTACAAAGTTATGTATACACAAGCAAAATACAAGTCACAAATTACAACCCCAAGAAGTTGTCTATAGCCGCTATTGCTGCCTCCTTGATGGCCTTGACTTTATAAACTACGGCCTTGTCTTCTTGCTCGGTGCCAGGGACTGCTTTGGCCATTTTGTTCAGCTCTCCCAAGTGCTTTATGGTGGCAGTCACCTTGCCCCTTTGATCTTCTTGAGCCTTGGGGAGATCGGCCAGCAATTGTTTCTTGGCAACAATTTTTGCCTTGCACTGTTCCAACTGCAGCAGCAGGCCAGCTTCTTCTAGCTCAAGCTCGTCGATCTCACTTTGTGTGGCCGACGACCCGGCCAAGAGTTCGTCTAGCTTTGCTTTCTCGGCCACCATGTTTTTTACGGTCGCATCGATCCTGGCCGCCAGATCGGCTTGAGCCAGCCGCTCAAGCATCTTGCACATCGCCCGCTCTAGCCTAGACCAATGCTGATCGATGTAGACGGCCTTCGAGATCTTCTTGGCCAGGTCATAGACGACGGATGTCTTGAAGCTTCTCTTTGATCTCGTCGGCTATCACGGTTTTGTCCGGGCTGATCGCTTCAGTTTCTTCCTCGCCAATGAACTCTTTGATGTCAAAGGGCAACAAATCGGCTAGAGTCTATAAACAAGGACAGAGCAGTCAGACAGGGAATAGGACGGCTGATTTTCCAAGTTCTAAAAATAAAAGGGAAGAGAAGTGAGGCTTACTCTCACGGCAGGAGTTGGAGCGGCCAATTCTTTGGCAACCGGGCTGGCTGGGGCAGCAGCCTTGGTGACGTCGTTGCTAGCCGAGATGGCCACCTCTTCGGTATCCTGGTTGGTTGGAGTAGCAACTTCCTCGGCATCATGGCTACCCATGGCCGATTGAGTGTGTTCACTAGAAGCCTGGGGGGCAGCCGATGGAGACCAAGGGGCCTATACAAAAGACAAGTGTTAGTAATGATCGGCTAAATGTAAAAACACAAGCGACAGAGAGATAAGTTCAGAAGACTACTAGTGAAGCTGGGCAAGGAGTGTGACCGGCTAATCTCTTGAACTAACAAAGAAGATTTGGTTAAAGCCTGAATAAAAATAATTTGAAAATCAAATTCCAAAGGATAAGGCGCTTACCGGCCGTTTCGGAGCGGGAGGACTTGGTGGGCATGAAATGTGGTGGCGGGTTGACTAAATTATTACTTGTGTTGCTTGATGCAGCTGCTTCCTTGACGGCCTGAGAGACCTCTTCGTCCATAACCTCTTGATTGAGGAATTCATCGATGCTTGGATCGATGGACGGGAGGCTGTCGGCTGGAATGCTCGGCTTCTTTTTCTTCTTTCTCTTTGCAGGAGCAGCCGATGGTTTCGCAGATGACGGAACGACTCTCTTCTTCCTTGTCACCGGCTAGCGAGTTTGCCCATACAACAAGTTCTTCAGTTTCGACGCTTCCCAGCTGATTGCTGATGGGGCGTACCCGCAGCCACCTGAAAGGATACCCAGACGATACTCGATGGCAACCAGAGTTGCTCACCATCGGTGGGTCTATTTCTATCATCTGCAAGGAGAAAAAGATTCAAGTATTAGCTAGCAAGAACAGCCGATTGTTCAAAACAAAAAGTACTAAGGGTAAGGAGCTCACCGAGGGGATTTCGTCTGGAAGTAGGGTGGTGATGTATATGGAGGAGCGATGATGAAAGATGTGCCTTTTTATCTCCACCCACCACCTGTTGTAGGCCAAGCTCCTCTTGTGGGATAGTTCCACGATTCCGACGCTGGCGAGGGGTGGACCTTCTATATCCATCAGCCTGTTCATTACTAACTTGGAGTCCACCACCCCTCGGGTTTCGATCTTATTGGCGTAATAATAGCTGATGGGCAGTTGCCCAAGTCCAAACTGTCTACCGGCCGACACTGGGTAATAAAATTCATGTCTTAACAACGTTTCGGCCCTGGTGGATCCCAGTCGGCAGAACGCATGGAGAGAGCGCTGTGGTGAATACTTCTCTGCATCTGAGGTGATTCGCTGAGTTGATCTCATCAAAATCTAATTCAACTAGCAGTTCAAAGGATGCCTTGTCCTCGTAAAAGAACCATCATCGGTTATCCCAGGCGAAACCGTCATATAGGGAGAGAAACCATTCGGCTAATAAATCAGCCGATTGCTTCGACCCCGCATGAGTGGCTACCGCTTCTCCAAATGACTAGCACCTCCTAGTGGTCACTTCATTTCCTTCATCGTCCTCAGTTGGCTCCAGGAGGGGGAAACAAGCATCGGATAGCTGTGGCCGACCATAAATCTTTTGTGTCATTAACACGAACCAGAGTTGGAGAAACCACCAAGGCCCCTGGTATTGACACTGGCATTGGCGGCAATCTTGGAGACGGCTTGGTTCAGGGTTTGATATAGGTAGCCGAGGAGGAATTTGCCTAAGGGTAGCTTCTGTTTGTCCACCAAGGCCTTGGCTACCACCTGCCAGTTGGCTGTTGGCCCGCAGCTGGATCCACAGAAGAAGAATTTCTCGAGCCACATCATAAGGAATGCCACGTGCTCCCTGGTGCTGATCGGCCCATGACTCATGTTCATGGCCACATAGCCATTCCAACCCCCTATTGCTTTGCTCTTGAAGGAGAATTGGCCCTTGCTTTCTAGCCTATTTGGGTTAGCCGATGACAGAATATCCAATCCGGTGATCATAACTACATCGCTAAGGTGACAGTCATGGGGCCTTGCTGGAAGATAAAGGTGTTCAGGGTGTTGTTCCAGAAGTATGTGGCGGCCGACATCAGTGGTTCGTCCTTAGGCATATCGGCCACTGACAGCACAAGGCATTGGGTTATCCCCATCTCATCCCAGTGGTTTTGCTTGACCAGCTGCATTCTCTTATACCATGCCGGCCAAGACTTGTCCATGGACGGCCAGGATTTGAAAGTACCAACCCAGTGGCTCAAGCTAGGGCTCCTCATCCTATATGGCATTCTATTAGTTTCTGCTATTATAAAGTTAGTTGGGTCTTTGTTGCCGATCGGCCCTAAAAGTATCTTTCGTTGTTGAGTAAACATGGGATCACTACTTGATGGCTAAGGTGCTACAGTCGAGAAAGACAAAGATTTCAGAGTCAAAACCCTAGCATTTAGGTCTATAGTTAAAAGCAAACAGAAGAAAGGAATTTTTAGCCGATTAGGGCATACCTCATGGAACTCAGTGAGGGACGAGGCCGATGGAGTGGCAGGAGTGCCTGGGGTCGCTGGAGAAGGAAATCATCGCCGCGAGCTTCGAGAAGATGAAGATGTCACCGGAGAACTCGAGGACGTTTGTTGTTGTGGATTTGCTTTAACGACGTGAGTTGTTCGGTGCGAGGAAGGCGTTATTTAAAGTGTTTTCATAACGCCCGAAACAGACTCGATCTAGGGTTGCGCAGGAATTCAAAATTGCACAAAATCTGCAACATTATCATGTCACGGACTTGGGGGGCATGTGTTAACGATCAAATTTGGTAATCAAATCCCCAGGTTTGAAGCCAAGATTGAAGCGAAATCGAAGAAGAAGCGCGATCTGCGGGAAAACAGAGGTTGCGTCGGCTGAGTCCGAATCAGACCAGGATAGTCAATAGCTGATTCCAATTGACGATAGAAGTGAAGCCAGTCCCGAAAGGAAAGCTTAAGGATAAAGTATTGGATCGGTTTCCAAAGTGCATGAAAGATATTGCCATCTATGGATAAGGTCCGACAACGGCAATTGTATCTGTTAAGTTAGGGTATTTTTGTATAGTTTCCTTTCGTGATAATGTCGGTTTGTTTAAGATTTAATCTGTAATAGGAATAATGTCCGTCACGGACACATTGTGTATTCGGGTATAAATAAGACCCGAGGGCTTGTAAAACTGATATCAACACATCAATACAATCTCGGCCCATCGCCAAACCTTTTCATTTTTACTTTTCTCGACAAGTTCTTGCTTTTGCTCGGGCTGCATCGACATCGATCTCCGAACGAGGTAATTCCTTGTTACAAGTAGCTTGTATCGTCGGGGTTAGTGCTTTCATAGTCATGATACTCTAATTTTGATGCTATAAACTACTTAAGTTATCATATGCGGCATATAATCTAGAACAATGTCTAGATGTATCTCGCAGTCGGCTGAGTTCTCTTTGAAGACGGCAACCGATAGAGCTAGATCTAGATGTTGATTTATATTATACGATGTGTCTACCGTCTCGAGGGGTTCTCATTGGCCCATACAGATCTAGTATCTCTTTTTGTACTTAATGCTACATCAAATCGACCTGTTAAGTTGCTTTTAGAGGTATATCGATCTATACGGCATAATGTTTTCCATTAGAGACAGTGCCGGGGTTTCAGTTGGCCTTATCTATTTTAATCGTCTTTTTAGTATTAATTACTATTAGATGCATTAGAGCCGCCTTTTATATTAAGATCTCAATCTATTTAAATGCTCTAAGCCAGTATCAATCTGTTGAGTCATATCAACAGCCGATTGATCCAGGTTTATCGCATTTAATTTAGATTAATATCTTTTTATAAAACATATCGGAGTACTACCCGATTTACATTAAATCTGCGACATCGGCTGGGTTGTAAATGCATATAATTTTTATCCTAGTGTACTTTTGGATCTAAGTGGTTTATACTGTCTCGGTATACTCCCGATCTATCCATATCACTTAGTCTAAACGTGCGTTGGGATAGCGATTATATGTTTATTAATTTCTTTAGCGGATCGAGTAGGATCTAATCTTAACCCAGACGCATATTTCTTATTTTCTTGTTGGTTACAGAATCAAACCAACTGGCACGTCCGAACTTCACCAAAGGCAATCAACTTGGACCTACACTAGGGTAAAGCAAACCTCTCAGGCCAGTGCGTGGGAAACTTTTCTCATCAACAGCGGCCTTTTCAGGTGTGGTCCGCCATGTGTCTTTTGGGACTTAAGCATATTTGTCTTTACGATATGCGCATGGAGAGGGCCCAATACCTTTAAAATTATCTTTTTTTGGCTGTTACCCAACTTTTGTTTAAAAAAGTTGGTACAATGCAATTAAATGAGGTGGCAAACAGATTGATTCCTAGCTCATATATTAACATTTTTATAAAAGTTAAACACTGTTTAGCGTATATTCTACGATATAGTTGGTCAAGTGCTATGTTATTTTTTATAAAGACACATGTGTTTGCAATTATTAAGACCAAAATCTTTGGCTTCATGCTACTAATGATTTTTCTTGTCATTAACATGTGGTTGATAAATCCATTTTGAGTATTATTGACTCTAATTTGACATCATGTATATCATAATTTCTAATAAAACCACTCGACTGGTAAATTTATCTACTCTTTGACTATATGTTTAGTTATATTTAACTAATCACATGGTCGGAGGCTACACCTAATTAGGTGCATCCAGTCAAAGCACCAAAGTATATATTCTTTATTATTATTCAAAGTTTTCAGCCCTCCATAGCCTCATATTTGGGATGACAACACTGGGAGACTATGGTGAAGATATTGAAGCACTCGTCTTTTTGTCACAAGAGTTTGAGAGAAGATTATCTTTTTCAACTGTGAAGGTCACAGGGGCTGCGTTGGAGATTATGGGTATCATATACTCGCATGGACAACTTATCCAACTAAAGATAAGTGATGGACTGGATCCATGTGTTGTGTAATAGATTAGGACTTGGGAGTTACCTTACCTTGCTTCCTTTGGTAAGGCCCATAGTCTTAGTTTGATATGATTATGTAAAGAGATAAGGAAGCATATGTCTCGTTGGATGGGTCTTCCTCCTTGTAACCCTGCCTCCTAACCTATATAAGATGGGTTGAGAGTCCCTCAAAGTGTCAATTTGTGGGTCGGCAGTCCTCCGAGGGAGCTACCCAAGGAGGTGGAAGAGCAGTCGGGACATCTCACCAACAGATCTGATGGTCAACTCAAGAACAATGCAAGCAAGTTTTTTAGACAAGTTTGGCCCTCCCGAAGGATAACAAGTCTATGTCATGTGTTCTTTGTTGGGATGGTGTATGAACAGAGTTTGAGTACAATGGACAATGTCCGTGAGAGAGAGAGAGAGAGTCTAGCTTCCCTCTCGCGTGCACCCCTGCCTTCCCTTTTATAGTCTAAGGGGGCAGTTACGATGGACTTGGCACGCAAGAAAGCTCGGTCCTAAAATACAAAAGCAAGTGTAGGCTAAAGCTGAAAAGCAAAACCAAAATCTCCTTGGGATCCACTCGCCGTGGGCGTCTTGTGTGTAGTCCTGCCTCGGGATCCACAGCGACAAGTACCTTGTGTGCAGTCTTGTCGGGTGACGCCATCTTCTATCGGCCTGTCCCCCATTTGTCCTGTTTGTGAGGCTTATGAAGGAAGCCTACTTCTCGAGGAGGGGCGGCTAACCTTCGTCCTCGTCGGGGCCATGTGTGGAGGTCGGACCAGAGCGCCGAGGCCGGGCTAGGGGTCCATGGTCGGGCTTGCCGACCACGCCTGAGGTATGGCTCCTGACCCCCCATCTGAAGAATTCTGATCCAGTCCACTCGGCCTTCTTTCCTTAGTTTGGGCTACCCCGGGGTGGTATCCCCCAGAGCAGCCCCGATACTAGGGGTGAATGGGACATTCTGCCCTATGATCTGAGTTGTCTTGTACAAGGTTTTAGGTTAGTCCTTGAAACTCTTCAAGAAAGTTCAGGCAGGGGCACCGGTCCGATGAACCTGCCAGGTGTATCCCCCAAGCCCAGGGTTGGATGGTTCATTCGGGCCTAGTGTCAAGCATCATGCATCAACCCCTTGCAGTTGCTGGATTGTACGAAGTGCTTGGGGCGGGGGCATCGGACGGGTCACACTGCCAGTGCAGCCCGAGCTTGGGGTTGGATGGTTCATTCAGGCCTAGGGTCAAGCATCATGCACCATTCTTCAATAGTAGTCTGGTTGCAGAGCTGGCTCGGTGTCAGCCAGTGGGCCTAGCAAACCCTAGCCTGATTGCTGATGGTAGCCGACGAGATTGGAGAAAACGTTGCCCAGAGGCAAGTATCGTTCAGTGACATAGGAAAAGCCATAGCTCGGAGGCCGATGGCGGTCGGCGAGGTTGGAGGCCATAGCCCGGAGGCCGATGGCGGTCGGCGAGTCGGAGAGGCCATAGCCGGAGGCGATGGGCTGAGACAAGGTTGGAGAGGCACCCCGGGGGGTCGGTTGTCGGGATGACGTCTGGATTTGCGTGTGCGCATGGGCCGCTGACAGTTTGAACAGAGTGCTTGTCATGTTCCATCAAATGCCAGGGATCCCACCCGCATCAACGGCTCGTAGATCCAACGAGCCAGGATTCATTGCTTAGGCGGCGTGGCAGGCCCGAAGGCAAGTTTACTCGGGCGCGTTACGCACGTCACGCGCGCCATTAACTTCTCTTCAGGATCGACGACCCAGATTCACCGCTGGGATGACGTGGCAGCCTAGGAGGCAGACAGGCCAGGGAGCCTTGGATGCAATGCATGCGCCGTTTATAACGCCGCGTGTCTTCCGAGAATAGTGCCGCCAAACCCATCATTGCCTCCTTTTAAGACCCGTCATCTTGCCTTCTTCTTCCTTACGCCCTTCACCAAAAAATTTCCCAAGTCCTTCGCACCCTTTGCTTTCGCACCTTCCTCCTGGCTCCAGGCCACTCCAGCGCTCTAAGCCACCATCTCCATTGCCACTGTGCGGTTTGCTACCACAGAGGCCGACGATTCTTTTCTCTAAAACCATTGGCGCCCACAAAGAAGATCTCGAAGAAAGGGGGAAGGGCTTGATTGGGGGCGTTGACGACACTGATCGGGGCTCGGCTTTCATCCCCTCACGCGTCGGGAGCGAGATGATGGAAGAGCTGGTGCAGGCCGGTGTCCTCCCGCCACGTGAACTCGCGTTGTGGCGTCCGGCATGCGGGGACAAATTTCGACTCCTATTCTGGTTAGTTAGTTGTTTTTGCCTCTTTCCTCCTTTGTGGTTTCGGAATACCGGCCCACCCCTTTGTCCGGGGCATGCTCCACTACTAAGACATCACCCTCTGCAACCTCAACCCCAACTCCGTCCTTCAAGTTTCTCTCTTCATCGATCTCTGCGAGGCCTATCTTGGGATAGACCCGCACTCAATCCCTTTCGCCACTATTTATGTCTCCGCTGGATAGGTGGCGGTGTGGTTGGCGTGGCCGGGTCCAGTTTTGGGAGAAGATGGCTCGACACTACATCCCCGTTGACTTGATGTCTTCAAACAAGAGGTGGCACGCTAATTGGTTCAATATCGGGAACCTCAAGTCGACGATCTCCCCCAAGATCAACAGGACCCGGTCCTAGTGACTACCTGGACAACCCCTTGCCCCGACGCCGAGCGTGACCAGGTGGAGGAGCTGGTGGCCAAGATCGAGGTCCTTCAGGAGCAGGGGGCTAACCGGGCTCGGGTGGCCTTAACCTTTGCTCTCTGTAGTCTACATCCCTGCAAGAATAGGGCGACGCTGGCCTTCGGGTACTCGGGAAGCCAAGACCCGACTCGGGAGGCCACGGTCTCCCTCGACCGTATGGGGCAGAGGCTGGGGACGTTCTTCACAAGTTCGGTCGACTTCAGTGTGGGGGGGCGCTCATCTTCGACCTTTCCTACCCGCAGCCAGAGGTGAATCCGATCCCCTTTTCTTTCTTTCTTTTTTTTGCTCGGCATCTCACCTTCTAGGTGCTGACACTTGGCGAGGGGACATCTGTCTATGTTTATTTGTCGGCGATCCACGAGGCAGTGGCGACGAAGGGAGATATCCCAAGAATGTGGCTTCCTCAACCGACGCCAGACGCGGGGGAAGCGTCGGGGGGCTTGAAGAGGAAACTGGTTGAAGGGTTACGCGGAGGCTACGCTAGCCGAAAACAAAACTTTTACCGCGCAAACCAGGAACACTTGCAAGTAAGGGCCGATAGATCGTTACCGATTGGAGTAGAGTGCAGCGGAATAGCCAATCAGGGCAATCCGATCCGAACAGTGTAGCCGATGACAGCGATTCACAGGGACGGCCGATTCACCAATCAGCCGATTCGCGCATGCCGTAGCCGATCCGAGTCGTCCGACTGTGTTCTCGCGCCTCGCTCCGATGCGCTCGACCGCAGCCGATTCACCCACAGCCGATGAACAGCGTGCAACGTAGCAGCGCCTCTACCGGTATCCACACGTCCGGGGACGAACGCCGAACACCCGTGTGCTAGCACGCGATGCAAGGCTAGGGTTTGGCTCGAAAGTGGGGAGGGTTTCCATGGAGATTGATCTCGGCGACTTCATTGCACGCGATGCAATTGACGTGCCGCAGCTCTCCACCCCTCCCTCCTTTATATAGAGTTGGACGACGGGACTAGTGGCCGATCGGGACTCTATTTTGAATCGGATCCTATCCGAATCTCACGAGTTGGCGCCCATACGTCGTAAGCCCATAGGACTCTATCCGATCGGATCCCTATCTGATCGAGCCGTATCCGAGTCCAACTCGAATGCCTGTTCTTATCCCCTTAAGCGTGCGACCCTGTAGGTTCAGGTATACTCGGTTTCGGCTATAGTCTAACTTAGTCGACCGTCGGCTCGAGTCCAACTCAGCCGTCTGTCCTCGGCGCGCTAGCAAGCACATATTGACACCATAGTATACAAGAATATAATATCGGCTCAACCTGTAATGTGTACACAAATCCCTTTGCCTCACTATACCGGTTAAGCTATAGGCAAGATGTGTGCCATCCCTTCAATAGCTTAACCATTCACTCGAACCGTATTGGATTATCCGTCCGTTGATTGACTCCTCAATCAACTTAGCATGGCCATGCATTTCCATAATCCATTACCTCGAGGGGCCCGGAGATATCTCTCCAAAGGAGGGCAAATTCCATCTTGATCACTCACATCCCACTCCATGTTTCATAGCAAACCCGAAAACTACCTTTATAACTACCCAGATTACGAATAGCGTTTGGTAGTCCCAAAGTAGGCTACTACACATGTTGGAATCCATGGTGATCTCAGGTCTAAGGACTTTGTACCAACACTACCCGAGACCAACTAATGGCACATTAATTCCTGTAGTGTCTCATGGTGGGTCTATCCAACAATGTGTTCTCCAACACATATGTCCATGTTTATTGATTTGGTATCTCCATACCCATGATCTATGAGACATGATCATCAATCAATAAACATGCCAATCTTAGAATCATATTTGTTCCAACAATATGACATATGATCGGGATTGTTTAGAAATAGATTCATACATAAAGAGTCTCATAAATAAGTCACGTACTTATTGATCAATACAAGACGTCTATTTCATGGAACTGAATAACACTTTATTCATAAATACATAAACATTGACGTGATATCCAAAACCTCCATGTTGCCTCTAGGGCATATCACTAACACTGGTCACCTCCACCGACGAGGAGGGGTCGAGGGAGGCCGACATGTGGCCCGAGACTTCATCGTCGGGATCAAGCGGGCCGCCGAAGACAGAGTCATTGGCACCTCCGAGGAAGGTGCCAAAGTGCGTCGGCTTCAGGTTTATGGCGTCGACCCAGTTCGTACCAAGCTTGCGCGTGATTTTCCACCTTCTTATTTCATGTGCTTACAGATTACATTAATTAGGCAAGCAGTGGTCATCGATCCTTGTGCTGAGGTGCTGATGAGGACGGTCGAACCGACCACCTAGTTCAGGTGGAGGGGACCGACCCACCTTTGGCCATGATGGAGTCGGTAGTCGGGCCAACGGGGGCCGACTGCACCAAGAAGCAGCCCAGTGCGGAGGACAAAGGGGCGACAATGACGATGGCGAAAGAGCGGGCCGCGATGACAGCCGCGGCCCAAGCGAGCTCCGGGGTGGCTCCGGCAAAAGAGCCGAGGGTGGGCATGGTGGGGCTAGATGAGGCGGAGAAAGAGAAAGAGGTGATCATATGGGACCAGATCTCCTCCCCTCTCATCGCCTCTGCCACCAAGAGCCCCAAGGTTCTCGCAACCGAGGTTGCGGCCCAGGCTCAATCCTCCTCGGGTGCCAAGGTGTCGTCCCTTGAGGGCAGTGAGGACCGACCCGCCTTGAGGACCGAGTGGGTTACAATTGATGGCGCCAAGGATCAGCCCGTGGTCAGGGAGCGCCCCGACCATGGGGCGGAAGGAGTGGCCGAGTTCAACCGAACTATGCGCCACATTCATGAGCTCTACATGGTAGGCGCTAGTTTTCTCTCCTTTTTTGACATCATGCACTCGCAGAGGGCTGCCTGCCTGTCGCCGTCCGCTGAGGCAATCCGGGATCTGGAGGCGAGGGTAGCCGACTCCTCCCAACATTAGTATGCCCACTACTTGTTTTAAGTTTTCCTTCTAGAAATACTAGCCAACCCTACTTATTGTGTAGAGGCAGGTACCACCATGGCCTACGGACAGGAAGCGGTTCAGAAGGTCGCCAAGGAGGCCAACTTTGTTGGCTGCAGAGGCTCGGAGACGAACGGGACACCACCAAGGGGCTTCTCTAGGGCACAGAGCTAGCCCGCAAGGAAGGTGAGGCAAGGGCAATAGTGTCAGCGGCAATAAGAGCCGAGGCTGAGGCGAGGTTGGCGAAGGCTGAGGCGAAGCTGACGGCATCGAAGGAAGCCAGGAGGTAGAAGCCAGGCTGTCGGCGTCTGAGGCGGCAAGGGCCGTGATCGAGGCATTGCTGGCGACATCGGAGGCGGCAAGGGCTGAAGCCGAGACGGTGTTGGCCTTATCCGAGTCAGCGAGGGTGGGAGCTGTGAATAAGTATCTGCATCGACCACCTCTTCCTTTTTTCTAGTGTTGACCTACTTGTACCCACGCAGATCTTCTATCGTCGGTTGACCAGCAGATGGACAGCTTGAAGACCCGCGCGGAGGCGGCCGAGGCCTGATGGGAGCGATGTCGGGAGGGGGCTCAGGCGCATCTTTCCGAAGTAAACAACGAGCTGGTGCCTGCCGACGAGTCCGAGGACGCGTTCATGGCGCGTCTCCTCGAGGGGCCAAAGCGCCTCCAGGACTTTGTTCTAGTTGTGGCAAAGACGGCGACGACACACGTCCTCGGCGTGGTGCACAAGCTGTACCCACGCGCTGAGGTCAAGGCAGTCACCAAGGGCTGGCCGGTCAGCATCTCAGTGGCTAACGTCGAAGACATTTATGCTGAGGTCGAGCCGCCGCAGAAAAGATCATCTCCAGTATGGCCTTGTAATTAGGTAGCCGAGTCTTTAGAAATAGATAGATAGAACCGGTCCGAGTCAAAGAATGTAAAACTTCATCCTTTTTTGTAATGGAGTGTCGACTTTTTGCCATGTTTCGAGAATAAGTTTTTAGATTGCGCGGAAAATTTTTCATCTTCAATTCGCTGCATGTCTGACCATCGTGCTCGAACGACCTAGGCTCTCGACGGAATGGATCTAGAGGGTTCCTAGTCGAGCCCGAGCAACTCAGTCGTTGAGAGACAACCGACTATTCACTACGTGTCTGGCCCTCATGGTCGAGCGACTTAGGCCCTCAACAGAACTGATCCGGGGGATTCCTAGTCGAGCTCGAGCGACTTAGTTGTTTACATAGTAAATAGGCATGCGAAGAGACTATGTGGCCGACTATCCGTTGCGTATCTGACCTTCGAAGTTGAGCGACTTTGGCCCTCGACAAAACGGATCCGGGGGATTCCTAGTCGAGCTCAAGCAACTTAGTTGTTTATGTAGCGAATAGGCATATGAGCGGTGAACAACTATTCCTTGCGTGTCGACCTTCGAGGTCGAGCGACTTAGGCCACGACGGAATGTATCCGGGAATTCCCGGTCGAGCTCGAGCAACTTGGTTGTTTACGTAGCAAATAGGCGTATGAGCGACGACCAACTATTGCTGCGTGTCTGACCTTCGAGGTCGAGCGAATTAGGCCCACGATAGAATGGATCTGGGGATTCCTAGTCGAGCTCGAGCAACTTGGTCGTTTATGTAGCAAATGGGCGTTTGGAGCCCCCGAGCTCATTCACGTATTACCCGACCAACTCATGATCGGTCTCAACCCTAGTCGGTTTCAGTAGGGATCGTGTCCCCAACCCGAAGGATGTCGGTCGAGCCATCGGGTGTTGTCGGATGGGCTACGAATGAGCCCCGAGCAGCTCGAGCACAACCAACATACTCTTTTACAAAGGATCCCGACCAACGGGCCGGGCCGCGTTACTCGGGCAGGCCGTGAGCGTTGCGAGGGAGGGGTTGGGTGGGTGCATGCTGCTCGGGAGAACCGCCGAGCCCCCGAATAGTTCGAGCGTGCTCAATAAGCTTCCTTTCAGGGAATCCCGACCATCACTGGTCGGGGATGCATAGCTTAGGGCAGACCATAAGCGTAGGAAAGAAATTATTGAGCATGCGTAGGCTACCCGGGGGTCGAGAAAAGGACAATTTGGAGAAATAACGGAGACAAAATATAGGAGAAAAGAAACTATTTAATTGAAAAAGTTGAGTTCGGGGTACTTAGTTGTTCAAGCGTAGAATTAGCAATGTAGCTCAATCGGCAACGGTCCCTTGAAAGAGAACGTTGATGTTGCTCCCCTAATCGATGAGCACGCGCTTTGAGGCATACCTTGAGCACCACCAGATCCACTACCAGCGGGAAACGCCTAGGCTTCGATACGTCGGCCCACTGATCTTCTCGGGAAAAGGAGATCGGGACCTCCGACCATCGTCGGTGTTCGGAGGGATCCGCGAAGATGGCATTTACCCATCGGGCAAGTAGTTTCTGCTGTCGGCGACTTTTCGAGGCAGCTTTCCCTCCAAAGATCATGCTGATCGTTCGGGTTGACTCCTGGAAGTCATCTTCTTTCGTTGGCCCTCCTTCTGTCATTTGGCTCCATCGTCCTTCCCCCTCTGACCCCTTGGTGGTCGGGGGTGGTTCTGTGCCTCTCGGACCAACTGGTCTCGGAGAGTGTAGCATTGACGGATGGTGTACTTGCCCGTTGGGTGCATGAAGCATGGCTTGTCAACGCCTCCTGGAGGGACTCGGCCAAGGCTTTGCCCCCCGACCTTGGCCAAGGCTTGTCAATGGCTGTGACCTCGGGGTTCAGCTTCTTCTTTGCATCATCCCATCGAGGGTGCTTGGGGGGTCAACGATCCGCCCTCCTCGAAGACCGATGGATGGGCTCGGCAGGCTCCTTGCCCCGGACTCCCTCAGAGGTCGGCGCTCGGGAGCACGCATCTGCTCCTGCTCGGCGTCCTCGACGTTGGCGTAGCGCTCGACGATGGAGATCATCTCGACGGGAGAGGTGGCCCGGTTCATGACCAGGTTTCGAAAAAGCTCGGAAGACTTACAAAGGGCCTCGGAGAAGATGTGGATGACATCATCATCGGAGATGCTTGCAACAATGTTGCGGCGCTCGGAGAAACAATGGATGTAGCTCGGATCGTCTCATCGACCCCGCTGAACTTGCCAAAGATCGTAACGGGAGGTCGGGCGCGCTAGGTGCCACCGGTAGTTGGCTATGAAGGCGTCGCAGAGCTCATCCCACGTGTTGATGGAGTTTTGGGGAGTCTGGCGAGCCAGTGATGGCGGTAGGTACCAGCATGACAGAGAGATAGTTCGTGATCACGCGAGCGTCACCGTTGGCCACTCGAATGGCCGTGCATTGCAATTGGAGCCACATGGAGGGATCAGTCTTGCCGTCGTAGGGCTCAATGCCGATCGGACAAAACCCCTTGGGCCACGTGACTTGTCGAAGGTTGACGGTGAAGGCCAGGAACCCGTTGTGTCGGGCCAGGATCTCGGGGCTGACGCCGCCCTCGAGGGTGCCGTGCTCCCGGCCATAGGCCTCACGGCGTAGTAGCTCCTAGCGTCGACGGTCGGCGCCACGGCGTATGATGAAGTTTCGGGCGTCCAACCTCTGCACGATGAATTCACGCACGTCTCGAGTGTAAGAACTGCCCTGCTATTCTTGGGGCAGGGCCTCTTTCTGCTCGCCAATGACAACAGGGGCAGCCTTGGCCCTTGCCGCCCGGCCCTATGTGTTGTGCGGTGAAGCGGATTGGCCATCGCTCGGCTGCTGTCGAGACCGTGGTCGACGAGTGCCCCGGGTGCACTCGGACGGGCTGGGGTGGGCGGCGGCGGCCGCCTAGGTCATGACCATCGCCTTTCGCACCTCCGGAGAGTCGGGAAGGGCGACGAGGGCTCGCTCGGTGGCCACCGGGTTGGCCGCGGGCGTTCGGAACACTGGTTTCCCTCAAACTCCGTGGTGAAGTCGAGCTCCGGGTTTTGGTGCGAGCGCGAGTAGGCTAGGCCTGCTCATGCCGCGTGACCCGGCCAACATTGCGGCGTCGGCGGGCGTTAAGATGGGTGTCGGACTCCTGGGAGCCCATGGCCTCATCGTCCGAAACCGCCTCCGCCATCATGATGAAGTTGGTCGGCCGGCGGTTACCGGAGCGAACTCCGCGTGGCACAACCGCTTGGCCGGCGTCGCGGGCGAGAGAGGGGCGCACCGGGGGAACTGCGGGAGCTTACCACCCGGGAAGACAAAGATGCGTCTCGCGGTGGAGAAGGTAGGCAAAACGCCTTCCGTGGGCGGGGATGCATGGTTTCGGTGCCCCTTGGTACGCTCGATCCGCGTCCAAGCATAATCGCCCTCAAGACCGCCGTGCGGCGGCCGGGGCTTGGGCCGCCAGACCTTCGAGGCCGGATAAGCCGCTAGTGAAGAGGCTGTTGGGCACGGAACCACACACCTCGCCATCGGTGTCGTGCGCGGGTGAGCGGTAGCGCACTCTAGCGCGCCAAAGGCTCTCGGGAGAGGTGAGACAGTGAAGTCATTGGCACGGAAGACCGGGCTCCGAAGGTGAACGTCATGCCCCACGGGCGCCGTGAAGTCGGTGGAGAAGGAAACCGCCATGAAATCATACGAGATAGTGAAGCCGGCCTCTACATGGCACGCCCAGCTGTCGACGTGTGGGTCGGCAGATCCTCAGAGAGGGCTACCCAAGGAGGTGGAAGAGCGATCGAGCGTCTCACCAACGGATCGATGGTCGACTCAAGAACAATGCGAGCCAAGTTTTTAGATAGGTTCGGCCCTACCGAAGGATAACAAGCCTACGTCATGCGTTCTTTGTTTGGATGGTGTATGAACGAGTTTGAGTACAATGGACAATGTCCATGAGAGAGAGAGTCTAGCCTCCTCTCGCGCTCACCCCTGTCTCTCCTTTTATAGTCTAAGGGGGAGTTACAATGGACTTGGCGCGCAAGAAAGCTTGGTCCTAAAGTACAAAGCAAGTACAGACTAAAGCTGAAAAGCAAAACAAAAATCTCCTTGGGATCCGCTCGCCATGGGTGTTTTGTGTGTAGTCCTGCCTCGGGATCCACCGCGGCAAGTATCTTATGTGCAGTCTTGTCAAGTGATGCCATCTTCTGTCAACATGTCTCCTATTTGTCCTCTTTGCAAGGCTTACGAAGGAAGTCTGCTTTCCAAGGAGGGACGACTGACCTCTGTCCTGGTCGGGGCCATGCGTGGAGGTTAGACCAGGACGCCAAGGCCGGGCCAGGGTACCGTGGTCGGGCTTGCCGACCACGCCCAGGGTCCGACTCCCGACCCCGTCCGAAGACTTCCGATCCGGTCCACTCGGCCTTCTTTTCTTAGTTTAGGCTACCCCGGGGTGGTACCCCCATACAAAGGCATAAGTCAGATAACCACAATCAGATCGTCAGATCAATATACACCCAGCAGATTCAATCACTGAAACATGAGTAGGGTATTACTTCTCATCAAGAAGACCTGAGCATGTCTAAACCTTGTCCCCTTTACTCATCCACTTTAGATCTTATGTGCTATCCTCTTTTTTTGTGGTCGATTTCTAGCATCGCCAAGATATTAACAAAATACCACAAATATATTGGAGGTATGACACATCTTATATCTATAGAAAAAATATTTAGTGTTAAGCGTGTTATTTCATTCTCGTTGAGAAAAAAAGAAGTGAATGGCTTGTGACTTGGTTTTGCGGAAACCAGAAAAATGGGATTTTGTTTTCACCTGCATTTTGGCGGACCCTTGAGTGGGTCACAATGGATGCGTATTCAGCATTATGAGCTCACATGAACTATACCTATTCTACTATCTTTGTCTAGTTTTAGCATAGTATTTTGTCTCAAAATAAAACTATTTTTTCACCTACCTTCTTCTCTCAATCATAACCATTCTTTTTTACCTATTTTCTATTCTCAGTCAATCACATATTTTCTC
This sequence comes from Oryza australiensis, assembly GCA_019925245.2. NCBI lineage: Eukaryota > Viridiplantae > Streptophyta > Magnoliopsida > Poales > Poaceae > Oryza > Oryza australiensis. The sequence continues at coordinate 179,652 of JAIFGZ020000500.1, forward strand.
TAATTATTTTCATCTATCTTTTTAATATCCATGTCAACCAAAAATGATTATATTTTGGATTGAGAAAGTAGCAAATAAACTAGAGCAAGACATCCTTGTTATAGCATGTTCCCTCCAACCTGTGCTGCGCCCAACGCTAGCATATCACCTCGTACCTAAAAGCCTGCGCAATTTATCTACTGTCAGGGGCAAAACTGCCATTCCACCTGAGCCCGTCTGTTAAACTTTCCACATCTAACCCCCATCTCCTCCCTCCAATTAAGCAACCTCACATTCACCAACAGCAGCATCCAAGAAAAACAGAGAAGAACAGAAGAGAGCAAAGGGAATGGAATGGATCATCAAGAGAGAGATGATGAGTGAGCAGTGAGCAGCTGCCGCCGGAAAGAAGCCATCATTAGGCACCAAATGCAGCATGCACATGCTTAGCAGCATCAGCTGCTGGTGCTGCCGGCCAAGGGAGGCAAGAAAACAGAGGAGAAGAAGAAGAGGAAAGCCATCGTCATCATCGTGTCGTGATTAGAATCCGGCCATGTCGGCAGCAGCAGCCCTGTGGAGGGGCCATGGCAGCAGCAACATCACGCGGCAAATCCTCAAGTGCACGAGGTGGCAGCTGGAGGAGACCACGGACTTCATCACCTGCCCCTACCACTACTACTGCGACAGCGCTTACGCCGGCGACTACTCCCCCGCCGTCGGCGCGCTCGTCACCGCCTTCGCCGCGTACTGCCTCATCTCCGCCGCGGCATTCGCCGTACTGGACGTCGGCAGGGGCGGCGGCGTCGGCGGCGGCGGGAGGAATAGGAGGAAGTACATGGTGCCGTCGGGTCCGTTCTTGCTGCCGGTGGTGCTCCTGACGCTCGCCAAGGGGCAGCGGATCAACGCCGTGTTCCCGCTAGCGCAGCTCGGCCCGGCATTGCTGCTGACGCTGCAGGCATCAGCGCTGGCATTCCGGAACGAGGCCGACGGCGACCTCCGGTACGCGGTGCTGGAGGCGTCCACCGTGTCGGGGATCCTTCACGCCAGCCTCTACCTCGACGCCGTCGTGCTGCCGTACTACACCGGCACGGACGCGCTCCGGTGGTCGCGGTTCTCCGGCGAGTGCGCCACATGCCTCTGCCGGATGGACCCGCTCGTCGTCGGCGGCCGGACGGTGCTCTACCGGGGACTGTCCAAGACGGCGCTGGCCATCATCTTCGCGCTCTGCTCCCGGATGGTGTGCCGGATCTACGGCGAGGAGCGGGTCAGCGCGTGGACGCGGTCGGCGCTGGAGGCCGCGAGCTGGGTGTTCGTCGCCGGCGACTCCGTGTACCTCGCCGGGTGGGCGTTCGCGGAGGGCGTCGTGGTGAGCGTCGCGGCGTACGCGCTCGTCGCCGGCCTGGTGTTCCTGTGTATTTTTGGCAAGGTGTACAAGTTCTTGGCTTGGATGGAGACGAGGCAGGTGCAGTGGAAACCAAGCGTCAGCTGCCACAATGTGGTTTGATCATTATTTTTTTTCTTTTTTCGTTTTTGGATGGAGTCGTTTCTTTCTTTCATTCACAGGAAATTGTAAAGCATAATAACCCATTAATTCAGGTTTTGTGTGTATAACAAGGAAAAGAGATTTAACACTGTCATATATGCTGTGGTGATTTGCATTTCTAACATATTTCACAAAACTCTAGAGATTTTTTATGACTCTGTCCATATAAGCTAAGGAGTATGTTATTACGTGTTTGAGTATAAATTAGTGCAGATTCCATTGAAAAAAACTCCTGAGATGTGCGTTAACAATTTTTCAATTTGCCACTTCGATAGCAATCCACTATCTTAGTAAAGGGAACCTACAACTAAAGCTCTGTATTAGGTTAGAATTTGGTACTACTTTAATCTGCTTTTGGCTTTCTTTTAGAAAAAGAATCACATATAAATTGCCACGTCCATACTAATTGCTGTCAGCATTTGGCAGATGAGATTGAGACAAATTAACGATAACACTCTTGGTAGTTTTCACACGAAGCAATTAGCAATGACCAAACCGATGGCTGCTTCCCTAAGCTAAAAACTCAGCAGCAAATTAAGCTCTTTCGGCTTTTGACATGTGCTTTGTTGTGTCCTTCTTTCCTATTCTCTGAATCTTTCCAAATAATGATATATATATATATATGTATATATAAAAGACAAACTAAGTTTTCATGTTGGAAATTGATAAATATATATGTTAGAAATTGATCACCCAAAAAGGTAGGCCAAACTAAGTTTTCATGAAAATTTCCCGTTTTGAAATTATGTAAAAGACATTACATATATGTCTTATTGATAATGAGGACATTCGAAAAAGCTACGTCACCTACCTTCAGAACCCTTCCTCCTGTACTTTTCGTTGAAATGAACCTTCTTGGATTGTTCTCTTGCCAGTTCAACAAAAATACTTTTGCTCCATCAATTAGCCTATTGAACCTTGTGCCAACGACTTTTAGCCAATTCAAAAGGAACAGTCCTTTCTCTCATACATTATACTCCAGTTATTTACAGTTCACATATACATGAAATGAGTGAAATAAACCAAGCCAATCCCATCAGTCTTTTGATCTTACAAATCAAGAGCGCCCGATTAGTTACATGATGGGGATTTAATCAAAGCGTTTAGTCGTCGTACAAATCAGCGCATTCTTTCGTCTGTTGGAAGCAATAACTAAAGCCTAAGTTTGTAGGGCTCTGTTAACTGTTCGTGGTTGGTGCTTAACTGCTTTTTAAGTCTAAACTAAGTCCTTATTCTATTTAGTATTATTAAAACAACTTGTTACACGCTTCAAAAAATATATTTTCTAAAAAAATAAATTCTACAGTATTACTTAAATTACATTTTTAAATATATTTATTATTTTTAAAAAGTATTTTATTTATCTCTGTAATATGGTCGATAATTCGTGATAATAATCTGTCCAATAATCTAAATAACCAAATTTCTGTGTCCGGGGCACGACAGAATGCGTCGGCCGGGTTGTTGGTTCGGTTGAGCCCACAGCGGTACTGAGCTGTGTGGTAGGCAGTGAAACAGTGCCCAAGTACAGGTACCATGTGGAGCAGTTTTTTCCTCAAGGACGGATTAGGTTTCGGTACTTGAAATGTCAGCAGCAAGGTGAGTGTAGATGCAGCTCTCAGCACTCACCAGATTAGTCTAGTACATGTTGCAACGTTTGGGGACCTTACTGGTGAGTGTGAGTGGTGACCACCCAAAATCTCTGTCCTGATTGGAGCACAAAATTTTCGTACTAATCAATATGCATTCTTTTCTGTCAAGACCTATGCCAAAAAAAAAGTATCATTCTCTTCTCTGGGACATATATGTTGAACGTTACGTCGAGGCTAGAGATAATTTTGTTTTACTGCCAAACATTAATAAGAAAGGGCAGTTTCTGTTCTCCTATTTCTACTTGTAATTGTGATCTTACACTTCTTTTTTACGGTTTGTGCGTTTTACCTTTGCTCTTTTAACCGAAACATCCATATGCCCCTGGTTTGGATGTCTGTTCATGGGCTTAGATATAAGTGAGTTTAAGAAAAAAATAGAATGAGAAAATGTTAAGAGACAATTCTACCACTAGCCATGCCAAAACCCTGGATGTGAAAACAGAGGCAAACGCAAAACGTGGGGACAAATATGAAAGGGTATAAATGTTTTTATGCCGTTGAATTAACACTGTCAATATGACTTACCAGACTTGGGTTAAATCCAAGCTTCGGTTAAAAAATTAAAGGCAAAACCGTAAGCAATGGTAAAATTATAAGTACAACTCGAAGCAGGGGAAAACCCCTGATAATAATAGAATGATGTCTTAGGGCCTCTTTGAAATAAAATGGATTTCATTTAGAGCACAGTGCATGGGCGATCCCTGATCTTTTACAGGTGTGTCGTCTAAATACTCCCAATACGTTTTTGTCCCCGAACATATCTAAGGTGTCACACAGGTTCGAGGACCCATTTGAACTTCAACCAAAATAAGTTTGAGGACTCATAAATAAGAGTTTAGAGACGTAGATCATGTTAGATATATAGGCCTATTTTGATATATTTAAATTTCAAAATTAATCAGGTAAATAGACAATATTTCTATGATTATAGTAAGTAAAACAAAATATATGTATGTGTTTATTTTTAACACAAATTTAATCAAGAACAATATGAAATAGTGTAGTTTCAGTCTTCACGGAAACTCTCCCCACTTTCGAGCCAAACCCTAGCCTTGCATCGCGTGCTAGCACATGGGTGTTCGGCGTTCTGTCCCCGGACGTGTGGATACCGGTAGAGGCGCTGCTACGTTGCGACGCTGTTGATCGGCTACGAATCGGCTGCAATCAGAGCGAGGCGACTGCGGCAGATTGGTGACGCAAGCGCGGCTATGGTGGATCGATCGGCTTGGTGGAATCGGCTGAAGTCGAGCGCATCGGAGCGAGGCGCGAGAACGCGGTCGGACGACTCGGATTGGCTGCGGCATCGGTGAATTGGCTGATTGGTGAATCGGTTGTCCCCGGAAATCGGCTGTCGGCAAATCGGCTGTCATCAGCCAACATTGTTCCAGATCAGATAGTCCTGATTGGCTAGTCCGCTGCACTCTACTCCAATCGGTAACGATCTATCGACCCTTACTTGCAAGTGTTCTTGGTTTGCACGGTAGAAAAGTTTTGTTTTTAGGCTAGCGTAGCCTCCGCGTAACCCTTCAAAGTAATAGTCAAACTCTACATTATTTAAAAGTAAAAAACTAACTTCAACTGATTTTGATGTGGATCATTATTGCAAGAATGAACTTCATGGAACAAAATAACCAATGCCCTCACCAGTTGTGGCAGTCTGAAAATCGAGTAGCCACATACTGGGTCTTATATATCAAAACTAATCCTTGTATCTCCGTGTAAGCCATGTTTGATGAAGCCTAGCAATTACGTGCATGCTTGGTTTATTTTATCGGCTAAATGTCGGTTAGTTAAGGAAAGGATAAATCCTATTTATCCATCTCTAATCAGAATTGAATAAAGAGATAAAGGCTATTTTGTGATCGGTAAAACTAATCTTTAACAAAATTGGAGATAACCCCAAGCCCCACCAGCGCATATAAATAGAAGATAATGCAAAGGAGAGTGACATCAAACTCTCGTGCCAAAACCCTAAACCCTAAATTTCCCAATCGACTTAGTGCTTTGAAAGGGGTTCATGAGGCGATATCGGGAACTCATCCTCCTCCTCGCGGACACACAAGTTCCACCGTGTGCGTGCCGTCTTGGACTTCCCTACCATCACCGCCGCTTCAGGTTGGGAAGGCATAACTTGGCGTCGCCTTGTCCAGTGTCCCCCCAAGCCAATGAGAAGTGGAGCCGCAAGACAAAAGTATCGCCACACACGTGTCACCTCGTCGGACTGCCGTCACCGTCATCGTCTCTGGTACGCCCGCTCGCTCGCTGGGAGGGAGATCGGATAGGAAGAAAGGGGATCAGGAGAAATTTGAGCTAGGGTTAGGGTTACCCTCTGATGAGGATATCAACGCGATCGATACATCCACGCCTACACAACAACATCAGATTTCTGGTCCGATGACTCGCGCTCATGCACGCCAAATAAACTATTAGGTGAGTTCGTTCTTATCTTCTTGCCCATCTTATTTAGACCATGTAAACGTTCGCACTCTTGTTTTGGTTAGGAACGATGGACACGACCCAAAAGGTAACGGATTCGCACGGGCTGATTTTGGATTGCAAGATAGAGCCAACTTGTGACAGACGCTATGACTTCATACGGACTCCGTTTGGGGCGTGCATGTATTTCATGAAAATCTTATCAAGTCTACTTTCAAGTGGTTCTAGCCTCACATCCATAGATATTCCGAGTCAGCCACAATCTTCGATTTAGTGCAGATACCTTTTTGCCCATGGTGTTGCGACATCTTAGTTTTGGCTCATTAGGTCGTGTATCATGTTGAGTCCATTACAGACGCATCCTAGGGTTGGAGCACTACCCCAGCACCTCTCGTGGTCGTCCTCCCACATATTTATATCCCTTGGCCGCCACCAAGAAAACTTGGGTTTTGTTTACATTAAAGTTTAACTTCGCTACTCTTCCGTGTAATTCTATGATCGGTTAGATCGCCGTTGCTCATTACAAAACTCTAACTTACCATTTGTATTCAATTCCTATGTCACATACCCAACTTCTAGGGTCAGAGAATTTTTGTCAAAACCACATGACAGTGAAGTTTTCCAATTTTGAGAACCAAATTTTTTTCTAATTAGATGAAACCAACCTAGACCTTTGCATAAAAAAGATTTTGAGGACAAATTAAAATTTTTTATTTTTTTTATTTTAACCCAGGAAAAAACAAACTCATGTGGGAAGCATGCACACTATCCTTTACATGTTTTGACTTGAGTCATTCATGTGTATTTGGATTTTTATATGTATTTCATAACAGTCTCATGAATAACAAGCTGGGATCTAGATAAACAATTAAATCGTTAGGGCCTATTGCTCACTAGGGAAGTTAACATAAGGACCATACACCTTAGAGTATATCAACATTTGCCAATGACGAGCCTTACTAAATTAGCTTGACCACTATCCGAAAGCGTGTCACAAACATGGAGTTGAACAGATAAATTACCCAATATAGGGAATATACTACCTAAATTACCTTCATAAGTATTCTCCTAACCAAAAACCTAAACGAACCTTTGCATGTATATATATATATGTATATCTATAAGTAGGAATAATCAAACCTAATAATATCACCTCGAGTCAAGGAGTCCAAGAAAATGAAAATTTTATAATAGCTATATGCATCTATGAAGGTGAAACAAATATAAAGAAATATGCTCACCACATTCAACTCACTGTAATTTTGGTATAATTACATATCTACATTTGATATCTCAATTAAATCAGTCAAACTAGTTAAAAATTAGATTTGACTATGGTCCCTAATCGGCTAAAACCATACCTAACTAAAGTATGCATTAAACTTTATAGAAGTGTATGTGGGAAATAATTTAATTAAATACTAGGTTAATTAACTTAAATAAATATATTTTTTTAGCATTTTTTCTCTGTTTAGGCCTCCTAGAAATTCAAACAAGATTCAAATTACCTCCATCTTTGTTTAAATTCTGGGAACAATCTACAAAATATTTTTAAATGCAACCAAAGAAAATGGAATCTGGAATACTCATCTACCTCCAATAAAATTTTTAGCAATTTATATGCCTACAGATTAAATAATTGAGCTGCAAAGTTAAAAGGAGAGAAATAATTCCTAAAATCAACAAAAACCAAATGTACTTCATACCCATCCCTCTCACTCTAGCCTTCCCTCTTCTCTCCCTGGACCAACTGTCAGCCACACGAGCTAGCTCCATCTAAGTGCCAAGTGTTCCACCGCTCAGGAAATGCCACAGAGAGAGAGAGAGCGAAGAGTGAGACGACGCCGGTATGCTCGACACGTGCCCGAGGACGTGGTGACGCCGAGGCCGCCTCTATCTTCCCCAGCCGCATCGCCCCTCTTCACTCTCCCTTCCAGTGCCGAGAGAACCGAGAGACAGAGCTCTAGCCGCCCTCCTCGCCTCCATTTCCATCGCCGGCCGCCAAGAAGATAGCATCGGAGATCATCGTTGAGCCATCATCTCCTCTACTTTTTCCTCGTTCCATACTCTCCTCACAATGCCGAAGAAATTCCTTTTTGACCCCATATCATTTTGTGCAGCCAATCGCCGGGAACGCCGCCGCGCTCTCGGACATCCTGGAGCGCGCACCGAAGACCACCGTCATGGCGTCGTCGCTGTTCCGGCCGCTGTGGACCATGCCAAGCCGAGCCATTTCTCCATCGTCTTCGCCTCGACCTCCTCTTCAATTCCCCTCAATAATCCTGGAGAATGGCGCACCGAGGAGGGAGATCGACCACCATCTTGAAGGCTGCAGCTAGCCGGGACCTTCCACCATTTCAAGCCGCCGCCTACGCTACTCCGACCTCCACTAGCCGAGGTAAGTAGAGGAATGGAATCGCGAGAACATGCTCTTCATTTTATCTTTTGACCTCGACCCCAACCGAGCCACCAATCGTCGCCGGCGAGCTCGCCAAACCCAAGGTTAGACGCCCAGCCAAACCGATCTACCGGTCTGTTCTGTGCTGTTGCAAGCCGTGGACCATGTTTTGAAAATTTAAACAACTCTAGGGTTCAACATGTAAATCTCCTACTCAGTGACATGTGGGTCTAGGACCTATTTGTAATTATGTGAATACATCGAGGACTCTTAACTAAAACTGCATAAACAGGGCTGAACGTTTCCAAATTTGCTGAAAAGTTAGCACAACTTGTAAAATCCGTATAAAATCTGATTTAACTCATTTGGGTGAAACAAATTTATATGAACTCAACTTTAATTGAATTATAAAAGTTGGCACTTACAGTGCTCAAAAATGAAATAAGGAAAATCACAGAGCTTGCCCAAACTTATAAAATACATGAAAAATTCAATTTAACTTGTTTTTACAAACTCAAATTATATAGATGTATCAACTTACACTCTATATTTAGGAAAAGTAAATATATATATAGGAAAAGTAAAAATATATAGTTACTTGGTACGAAATACCTGTAATGATGTGATTTAGGTAGGCTGAAATTTAGGGGTTTATATAAAATTCATTTTAATTCTTTTTTAGTAAACTCAAATTTCGAAGAATCACCAAAGTATGTACTTTCAATTATAAAATAAATATGCTTTCAATTATAAAATAAATATGCTCACTGTATAGTAAAATTTTTAAATAAACAACCTAAAGCACCCCTTAACTCCCCTCTAAAATTTGTATAAAATTCATCTTGAGTCCACTTGGGGTAAATTAAATTTCTATAAAACCAGCAAATAATAAACTTCAATTATTTAAATAAAATATGACCACTCATATACTAAAAGTGTCAATAAACTTTAAATAGACAACTAGGGTATTAATCACTACAATAGAAGGTAATAGACAACTAGGGTGTTAATCACTACAATAGAAGTTAAGCACTATATACATGTATATATATATACATGTATATGTATATATATATATATATATACGCCACACACCTCATTCCGTGTGGCATGGCCGAATCTCTAATTTGAAAACTCAAATTGAAAATCCAAACCATTCAAATTGTTCTACATATTAATTACATATTAATATCGCCTTGTATACCAAATTTTACATTTTTTTTAAATTTTTTTTACTATTTTATCAGATAAGTCAAATAAGTCAAAAATGCATTAATCCAACGATATATATATATTTTAGCTCCAAGTAAATCTAATTAAAATTTGTTCAACCAGAGAGGTCATGATCCCATCCTTATACGCTACCATTTTGAGCACTTAGCTCACATAACCTATTAGAGCACTTCCTAGTTTATAAAATATGTAGTAAAGCAAATTAAACTCTAAAAATTTGAACAAAGATTAGATTTTATAAAATATGTAGTAAAGCAAATTAAACTCTAAAAATTTGAACAAAGATTAGATTTATTATCTAAATTATTTATTTTCTGCATACCTAGCAAATATAACAAGTTCTAGACCTAAACCTCCAAAGCTATGTGTAGCTATGTACAGATAGGGCTACATGCCTAAGACTCGTTATAAATTGTAAAATCTATAAAATCATAGTAACAAAAATTATAAAACCAAATGTTGTAAAATATATAAGAAAATCATAGTAACTCTAAAAATTATAAAACCAAATGTGACAATCCTATAAAACATAACCCTTCACCCTTATAAAGTCAAATTAATAAAATTCAGATTATAGAAACACTGTCCAAACATCACCTAGCCCTATATCGATAAAACTTCTAAAAATCATAACTCCCAAATAGAGTAATATAAATTAAAAATTGTTCCACCTAAAATCATTAGAGATCAGTAACTACTCAATGTACAAAAACATTTTAGAGTATTTTAGATTTTTGCCTATTTTCGGTGTTTAATTGCATATCGTTATTTTGTTTAGATGATTACGTAAATGGTGATGGAGTGGATCGAGGCTAAAATTTCTCTAGACCAAGGTAAGTTCATGTCACTCCTTTGAACACTTTGAATTTGAATCCCATGTTTTCGAGCTAAATGATTTGTTTGTAAAGTTGCATGCGTATTTTACTCTATCAACAAGAACCTATGATCGATAGTTATGTCCTGAAAATGCATGAACCCCTTTTGAAAATTAATTTATTAATGTTTTGAACCTTAGGAATTAATTAGAGTACTCTAAATGTGTTCATATGTCTATGTTATGATTTATAATTTGCAAATGCTTAGCCTTGCTTAGTGATAAACAAAAATATGGTTATGAATCTCTTATTGTATTTTCTGAAAACCTTGTTGGACATTTTGAACCAGAGATGAACCTCTTAATATTTGTGAAATAAAATTTAAATAAAATATGATTTTAGACTTGGACGGCAAGTGGTATGCGATTGATGTATTCGTATACCGATAGGGGTGTGTTTGCCCGAGTCGATTAAGGATTGAACTACATGTCTTTCATTGTGTATACCGTATATCCACATGTGCTAGTATGGGATAGCCTTAGCCGAGTAATATATTTAGCACCTAGCCTTGCATTATGGTAGGCCGAAGTATATGTGTTCGGATAATCCAGAGGAACTTTCTATTTACCTCGTCGTGGTAGTTTAGGCGACTAAGTATGTCCAATACAATGATATCGTGCCACGTGGGGTGGGTTCCTGTCATGTCCGTCACCACGGCGTTAAGTTAAGGCATGGGTCTGCCACTTAATGGTTCTAGATTACATTTTCGGTATGACTTAGGATGGAGAAAACACATATCGTGCTGGTGCAAGGCTAGGGACTAAGTAGTGTAAAGGCTTCGTGGTGACCTCTAGACTATACTCAAAGTGTAGAGTATGGTGGTACCGACGGGTAACGAATAAACTAGAGCAATTCACTTCATGTGGGTAAACCTGTACAAACTTTGCAGAGTTAATAAAACTAATCGATTAGTCGTGCTTATTGTCATGAGCGACATGATGATATGCTATGGGTATAATTTTGTGTTTTTTCTAAACGGTCTTGAAAATGAAATGTATTGTGTTGGAAAAATGTTGTTTCATGTTTCGTATTTGCCTTACTCCTCGACGTGAGTAATGGACTAGTATGTACCTATATAAATGATGAGACCATGCCATGGTTAGTAAAGATTTGTGTTCTGCTGAAAATGCCTTGGTTAAAAACTACGTTGCCAACTGATTGTGAAGAAAAATATGCTTTATGCCATAAATTGAAACTACTATTAGCCTTCCTTTGAAGTAGAGCTGGCATGTACTTAGGGTTGATTGTGCTCTTGCCAGTACATTATTTCGAATAATGTACGACACTAGTGATTGGAATATCCATTTTGATGCATATCATAGACTTAGCTCTTGAGATTGATGTGGGTATCGACGCTCCTTCTAGAATATGAACTTAACGGGGTAAACCCTAGTCGGTGTGCTTGTGGGTGAGTAATCAAGCCACACATTCACCGTACTCGATTTATTTATATTTATTTGGCCATCGACCAATGTAATTATTTATGTGTTGTAATCTTTTAAAGTCCTTTCATCTTACATGTATTAGCTTTGTATGACCATGCTTGAGATGAAAGTGTGAATCTAGTGCACATCTTGGGAACTAGATTCACACGAGTAAAGTTAAATATTTGAGATGTTGTAGATCTTTAGCCAATTTTGTCAAGTCTCCGAATGTGTAACACATCGGTTGTCGCCTTCGAGTGGTTTGACGAGCACATCTCAGCTGAAGTTGACGGGCTAAAGGCCCAAGCAATGTCTCCAATATTCTTCTCTCGAGACGTCGGATGTTCCTTTATGTTTGTTGGATGATTTGAGGTGATTCACTTCATCCCGCAAATATAATAGGAGGCTGCACAGTCTCCGACATCCTATTTGCAATTCCGATTGCTTGTTTCTTTAATTTGCTTGTAGGAATAAGATTGGTTGTTAGTGATATGTCCTAGAGGCAACATGGAGATGTTGGATATCATAGTCAATGTTTATGTATTTATGAATAAAGTGTTATTCAGTTCCATGAAATAGATATTTTGTATTGATCAATAAGTACGTGACTTATTTATGAGACTCTATGTATGAATCTATTTCTAAATGATCCCTCGATCATATATCATATTATTGGAACTAATATGATTGTAAGATCGACATGTTTATTGATTGACGATCATGTTTCATAGATCATGGGTATGGAGATACCAAATCAATAAACATAGACATATGTGTTAGAGAACACATTGATGGATAGACCCACCATGAGACACTTACGGAATTAATGTGTCATTAGTTGGTCTCGGTAGTGTTGATACAAAGTCCTTAGACTGAGATCCCCATGGATTCCAACATGTGTAGTAGTCTACTTTGGGACTACCAAACGCTATTCTGTAACTGGGTGTAGTTATAAAAGTAGTCTTCGGGTTTGCTATGAAACATGGAGTGGAATGTGAGTGATCAAGATGGAATTTGCCTCTCCTTTGGAGAGATATCTCTGGGCCCTCGAGGTAATGGATTATGGAAATGCATGGCCATGCTAAGTTGATTGATGAGTCAATCAACGTACGATAATCCAATACGGGGTTCGAGTGAATGGTTAAGCTATTGAAAGGATGGCACACATCTTGCCTATAGCTTAATTGGTATCGTGAGGCAAAGGGATTTGTGTACACATTACAGGTTCGAGCCGATATTATATTCTTGTATACTATGGTGTCAATATGTGCCGCTAAGCGCCGCTATTGACAAGTCGGCCGAGTTGGACTCAGTCGACGATCGGCTAAGTTAGACTATAGCCGAAATCGAGTATACCTGAACCTACTGTGGTCGCACGCTTAAGGGGATAAGAAGGACATTCGAGTTGGACTCGGATACGGCTCGATCGGATAGGGATCCGATCGGATAGAGTCGTATGGTCTTACGACGTATAGGCGGCCAACTCTTTGAGATTCGGATGAGATCCAATTCAAAATAGAGTCCTGATCGGCCACTAGTCCCGGCGAACTCTATATAAAGGGGTGAGGGGTGGAGAGCTAAGACACGTCAATTGAAGTCAATTGCGCCGAAATTAATCTGATCAGACGCGACTTTAGAAGTCAGCGAGATCAATCTCCACGGAAACCCTCCCCACTTTCGAGCCAAAACCCTAGCCTTGCATCGCGTGCTAGCACACGGGTGTTCGACGTTCTGTTCCCGGACGTGTGGATACCGGTAGAGGCGCTGCTACGTTGCGCGCTGTTGATCGGCTACGAATCGACTGTGGGGGAATCGGCTGCGGTCGAGCGCATCGGAGCGAGGCGCGAGAACGTGGTCAGACGACTCGGCGAATCGGCTACATCGGCGAATCGGCTGTCCCTGGGAATCGGCTGTCGGCTTGCGGAATCGGCTGTCATCAGCCAGCACAGTTCCAGATTGGATAGTCCTGATTGGCTATTTCCGCTGCATACTCCAATCGGTAACGATCTATCGGCCCTTACTGTCAAGTGTTCCTGGTTTGCGCGGTAGAAAAGTTTTTGTTTTCGGCTAGCGTAGCCTCCGCGTAACCCTTCAGGTTTGTACCTACAAGATCAACAACCCATGAAGAAGTGTATCGATTGCAAAGATGCAACACAATCATTTATCATACGGTTGTAGTCAGGTCGTCAACGTTTCTTCCAAATCATAGTTATCATCGACTCACCAAAAGATTGGGCCAACCAGAGCCATGAGCTTATCAAGTGAAGCTCAGGGTTTATTAAGTGGTATTAGAGCTTTCTTTGCTCGGTGAGAGATTTCTTGTTTTGTGATTTTGTTATACCTACAGTAAAAAAAGCCAAAAAAATTTAGTAGATTAGTTTTCTGTAATCCTATTTACCTTTGAGCCTTTTTACTAGTTTTTGTTTAGTCTTAGCTTACTGAGTTTTCTGTTACATTGTTGTGTCAAGTTACTAGTCTTAGAGTTTTCTGTTACATTGTTGTGTCAAGTTACTAGTCTTAGTGTTTTGTCTTATAGAGTTTCGAGTTCTTACCATGCTCATCACCAATGTCTCTCCATCCAATCGATTTACCTTTTTATCAAAAGATGGGGACACCGTAGCACACATCACCTTCCCTGTTGACGACTTCATTCAGTGTGGGAACAGTGAGAGCCGTCCGTCAGATTGGATAGCTCAGATTCGCCCCGGGTCGGGCCGCCATCTCTGCTGATTACACGGCCTGCTGGGCCGTGGAAGTGCACACGGGCCATGCACAGAGTCACCCTCCGCGTTGGGCTATTGCCATGATGCGCTACATAGCTTGCGGGCCACGGTCTCTACTTGGGGCGACGCTTGTGTGTGCTCATAAGGCTGAGCAGCCTGCGGGCCACTGTTGAGTCTTCTGGATGGCACTCAGCATGCATGCGTGCAAAACAGGCCGGCCCAATTATGTGCTGGCTTTGAAAGAGCTGGGCTAGTACAATCAAGGTAAGATGATTTCTAGCATCTATAATGGAAGCATTAGAAAGCACATCTTTGAGATGACTCATATGGGCATCAACTCAAATTTATGGATATGGAACTAGCGAAGGTTTCTTAGTGCACTTCATTATGAGTTCTTTTGGTCCTAATTATGGTCCATTTAAGATCAATTATAACACTCAGTACAAGAGTAAGAGTGTCGAGATCTGAAAACAAAAGCAAAAGCTTAAAGACCAGCTCAACCTCACTAATGCCAACAAAAAGGGCAAAAGAAATATGTATCAAGGGGAATGCTCTAACAACAAGAACAATAAGTAGGACGACTCTCAGAGGCAAGGAGGGAGTAACCCCACTTCTACAAAGCTTCAAACTTTAGCCGGTCCTCCTAAGAGTTTATATTGTCCTTTCTACGAGCTGATGGACAATGGCGAAGAAATTGCTCACGGTTCAAATCATGGCTAGCTAAGAAAGATATTAAAGAATTTGAAGAAATATCTAATGTTAATGAATCCCTTTATACTGAATTTTCTCTTAATACCTAGTGGGTTGACTCGTGCCAATATGCACGTTTCTAACTCATTACAAGTATTCAAGATCGTCTAGAAGGAGCAAAAGAGGAGCAAAGCCTAAGAGTATCTAATGCAACAGAAATTGTGAGGGATGTTGGCGAGCTCACACTTAGACTTCCTAACGACCGCAATTTAATCTTAAATAATGTTTTGTTTGCTCCCTCTATTAACAGAGATGTATTTCAGTTAAAGCCTTAGCAGAGACAGGTTATGACTGTCATTTTACAAAGAGAACATGTTATATTAAGTTTAATAATAAATTTATGGGTCTTGCCTTCGTGCAAGACAAACTCTATTTGCTCTCTTTGGATGATTTTGTGATGAATTTTATAAATGCCTGTAATGATAAAGCTGAGACATCATCGAAATAATTATGGCACTATCGCTTAGGCCATATTTCTAGGGAGAGAATTGAATGTCTTATTAAAGAAGAATTAATCCTCCCCTTAGATTTTTCTGACGCATATCATTGTGTGGATTGCGTTAGAGAAAATTCGTTAAGTCAATTAAGAAAGGGGCCACTCGAAGCACAAGTCCACTAGAAATAATACACACTATATTTGTGGATTGTTCCCAATGACATCTCTCGATGGCTTTGACTCATTCATTACGTTCACTGATGATTATTCTTGTTATGGCTATATTTACTCCATTAATGATCATTTTGAATATCTTGAGAAATTTAAGATATTTAAGCTAAAGTGGAAAAATCAGCATAATCCTAAATTTAAAGTCATGAGACAGATCGTGGTGGTGAATACTATGAAAAGCATATTTCATTTGGGCAAATACCTGGTCTGTTTGCCTTATATCTCCAGCAACATGGGATTATTGCCCATTATTCTATACATGGAGAAACTCAGTAGAACAAAGTAGAAGAATGACGCAACCGCACATTGATTGATATGGTGCACAGCATGCTAAGTCATTCTACTCGTCAAATAAACTATAGATTGAAGCCTTAAAGACAACCACCCACATAATAAACAAAATTTCATGTAAGTCAGTATCTAAGACTCCTTATGAATTATGGACCGGAAGAAAGTCGACATTAAATTAGTTACGCATGTGGGGCTGTTGTGCAAAAGCCAGAATATTTAACCCACAATTGAAGAAATTAGACCCTAAGACTGTGAGCTATTATTTCATCAGGTTTCCAGAAAGATCTAAAGGATACCAATTTTATTGTCCAGATAGTATCACTAAATTTGTGGAGACTAGACACGTTGTCTTCTTCCAAAAAATAATGAATGGAGGAGTTCACAAGATAAAGAAATTAATCTTGAGGAAATTTGGGCTGATGTTGTAATTCTAGAAATTCAAGAGTCTTAACATTCCAATTATTCAAATTGTGCCACATTATATAGTGCCAACGATGCATAATTTTGGACCCTCTGGCCCTACAACTAATGTTGAAGAATGTGTCATGGTAATAATGATGAAAATAATGAGCTTCAATAGGATTCTGGGACACACAATAAAGAAGAATCTTCATAAGAAAATGCTCAACCACATGCGAACAATGGTGAAAGTCAACAGTTAAGAAGAGCACAGCGGACAAGGAAATCTGTCATTCCTGATTATTATGAAGTTTATATGAGTGAAGACATAGGAAAGTGTCGAAACTTGGTTTCGGCAATAGAATTTTGGGGGTGCGCCAAGATCGCCAAGCTCGATGGGTTGGATGAAAAACAAAGGTTTAGACAGTTCAGCCCTCTCGTGAGGTAATTCCCTACTCTGTTTCGGTGATTCGATCCGCCGAGTGTTTATTGATCTCAAGATCTCGTAGCTTAGAAAACTCATAAATCTAATATCCCTCAAGGGACGCCCTCACCCCCTTATATAGTCCCGGGAGGCGGGCTTACAAATCGGAAACCCTATCTTACTCTAAGTCGGTTTCCTCAATCTTAACAAACCATGACTATAGGCCGTTGCCTTATCTCAATCAGCAACGTAACACCCAAGTCATATTTGGTTTACATATCTGGTAGGCGCAACCTATCCCTATCTCCAGTCGGATAAGCTTGCCATGTGGATATCCGATTACCATAATCTCCACAGTAGCCCCCGAGTCCTTTTCAGTCGACGAGACAACTCAACTTCAAACCAAGACAGTACACAACCAAACAACCCTTTGCCCGAGTGCTTCTGGCGCCGAGCGATTCCATCATCTCTGCCTGATTCTCCCGAGTGGCTCCAAAGACTGTGAAGGGCTGGAAAACATTCATGCTAAAGCAAATATAAAAAATCTCATCACTCAGCAAGCTCGTGCTCATCCGAGTGAATTTGCCCGAGTCGTCTCAGGACAAATAACTCAATCAACCCTCGCAGGTGGAAAGCACTCGGTAAGCTCGTGCTTATCCGAGTGGATTTGCCCGAGTCATTTCGGAACAAATATTTTAATCGTCCCTCATGGATAAACAAGTTTTTCAGTCGTCTGAAAAATATGACCAAGTTATTAAATAGCTTCCGCCATAATATCGGTCTCAATTTATAAAGATCTTCACCAAGGTGGAAAAAATAACATTGATACAATCACTTAATCAAATGCTAAATAACCAAACAACCCTTTTCATCAAGGCAGCTATAAAAAGCTTAGCTGTTTGTCACCTTTTAAATTACATCGTGCTAGCTTCTCATGAAGTCAAGCAAACCGTGGTATGAAAGGATTTCCAAAGGTATAGGGCATTCGAACACGTGCATATTGCCAAGGCAAATAATCTTAAGCTCATCCACTTAAGTCCCTAAGGACACACGTCGGGCCACACCTTAGCTGGGCCACAGGTCTCTCATGGGCTCGGCCCAATCACGTGAAAACCTAGCGCAACCCTCAAATCTCTTTACAAAGCCTCGAGGTCATCCCCGCCACTTTGTCTTCCCAAAATTTTCTCTTTTCGCAAAGACCTTGTTCACCGCCTCCCCGCGAAAACCCTAGACTCGCGCGCACCCGAATCCATCGACCCAGAGCTCGTCCTTCGCCACAAATAGCCTCCGCATCCAGCTCCCAAGATTCCCATCTCAAACCCCTATCCTCTTGGCCAGATCTACTTCCCACCCAAACCACATTCATGGCGGATGAGAAGAAAATCCCCTTCGAGCAGTGGGCTACTTCGGATGTGAGGGAGTCCACCCTCAAGGAGATGGTGAAGCACGGAGTGCTTCCTCCCAAGGAGAGATTGCGCTGGCGCCCGCGGCGGTGAGGAGTTCCCTACCCCGAACACCGGCGAGCTTGTTGTCTTCACTTCTTTCTTTTACGTGGCTTCAACCTCCCCACCTCCGAGTTCTTTAGGGGGCTTCTGGATTATTATGGCCTTTGGCTCTATCATCTGAACCCCAATTCCATGCTTCACATCGCTCTTTTCATCCACGTGTGTGAAGCCTTCCTTGGCATCCTCCCCCACTTCCAACTTTTCGTCGCATGTTTTACTTCAAATCGCATCCGAATAAGGACCATCCATGCGTCGTCGGTGGAGCGGGTTTCCAACTCCGCGGATCCCTCCGCAAGAAGTACTTTTCTCTCCTCTTGAAATCCTCCAACAAGGGTTGGCATGCAGCTGGTTCTATATTTCCAATCTTGAGCCCAGCCTGCTGAACTTCGTTGGCCTTCCCCCTGCGCCTAAGCATACCTGGAGCACTGTGCCAGTAGCCCAAGATTGGGATGAATCCAACAAGTTACTAGCGAAGATTCTGGAGATGAAACAAAAAGGTCTTCACGGCGAGCAAATCACTCGACACTTCATCAAGAGCCGACTGGCGCCGATTAAAGAGCGATCGAAGCCACCCTTCGAGTATGAAGGCGAGAGGGACCCCAATCGGGAAGACCGGGATTCCCTTAGTTTTGAGATCTTGAAGATCCGGATGTACAAGGTCTTCTCGACTGGAGTCGCAGTCGAGCGCAGCCTCGTGCTGCCGGTCCTTCCTTTCAGCCTCTACCGACCTCCTCCTTTGGTAAGCCGACTGAACTTTTTGTTGCCTCGCAGTCTTGATGTCATGCCTCTTAGTGTCGTGAGAGTTTCTCTTGTAGGAAAATGCCTCCATTATTTCAAAACCATACAAGGTTCCTCATGATAACGTGTCGCTTCGCTCTGCCAAGAAGCCGACTGGTGGAGTGAAGATGCAGAGCGATCTAGTTGGGAAAAGGGCGGCCCCGAGTGAGGACACCAAGAACGGGCGAGTAAGAGGAGGCTCATCATCGATGACTCGGACGATGATGTCCCAGCCTCCTCCACCAAGCAACCCCTCCAAGGCCGTCACTGAAGGCGGCGCCGAAGATCCGCTGGTCATCCAGGTGCGCCCTATGACTGATGTTTGAACTTCATTGCTGAAAATTTCCTTGTCTTCATTCCGACTGAGCGCGTCGTTGGTTCGGCAGGAGGCCCTAGGATATAGATCCTGCCGGGAAGAGTGAAGGGCCGACTTCAGCTGCCGCGTCCGAGGCATCCAAGCCTACGGAGCCAAAACCCCGGAGCCCTCTCCCGAGCGAGGGCGCTCCGGGCCGAAAGCCCTCGTCTCCAAGCAAAGACATCCCAAGGAGAGAGCCTCGACCGTCGCCGGACATCCCGACCGGAAATCGCCAGCCACCGAGAAGCCCCTGCTGCAACTCAAGGCCCCGATCAAGATCGGCCGGTGAAAAGTCAAAAGGAAGAAACCAACCGGGTGCTCCGGTCAAGGGTTCAGCTGCGTCGAGGCGTAGTAAGTCTTGAGTTGAGATTTCGTCTTCAATTTTTAATTTGATTCTTTCATATCTTCATCTGCTCCCTCGACCTATCAGCCCACGTAGAAGACATCCCCGTGTTACGCCTCGAAACCCGGGTTCCTCCAATCAAGATCGAGTGGCGAGATACGGAAGGCCAAAGGCAGGGCATCATCCTAGATAGGCAAGCGGAGAGCGAGGAAAGGGATGCCCTTGTCAACAGCCTGAATGAGGCGACTCGGCTACTCAACGTAAGCCTTGGTCCTTTTCTATTATTGCATCATCATTTCCTTTTAGTCGGTCAACTTCAGATCTTGCGTGCAGAAGGAGTATTGCCGATCGATGGCCAAGTCCGAAGCGCTCGAGAAGTTGGTCCCTCATCTAAACTCCCTGGAGGACGTCCAGCGGAAGTTAAACACCACTCAGGAAGAGGCCGCGTCGAGGGAGGCAGCCCTGAGGAGGAAAATAGCTGAACTCCGGGAAGAAAACCTCGACCTCCGGGGTTCAGTCGGGAGTAAGCTTAACCTTCCCAGTCTCTTTGTGGTTTCTGTGTTGATCTTGGTTGCTGATAGCCTTCTTTGTTTGTAGAAAATTCGTCGGAGGTCCACTCGCTCCAGATCCAGCTGGAGGCAATCAGCCTCGGCAAGACCGAGTTGGAGGCCGAGTTCGAAGGTGAGCTTCTTTGAAGTAACGTTCTTTGTGCTGCTTTGTCTTCGAGTACTTTGCGTGATCATGTTCTTTTGGCAGCTTACAAAGTCAAGACCCGAGCTCAATACGACGTTCTTCTTGAGAGGGTTTAACAAGCCGGACGGGTCCGGGAAGATGTTGCCAAAGCAACGACACCAATCCTGCTGTCTTTATTTCATCAGGGAGTCGGTGCTAGCTCACTGGACCCAGTCGAAATCTTTGATAACCTGCGGAGAGCCGCCGACCAATACTTGGCCAACATCACCGAGGCTGCTATCATGGGGGCTGGCCCTGCTCTTGCACAGACCAAATCTCTCTACCCCCGAGTGGACGTCAATTCAGTCGGGGAAGGCTTCGCCGACGGCACCCCGGATAAACAAGCTCTAGACATGATTAGTGATGCGCAGGAGTCGGCTAAGAAGATCGCCATTGATGTAGTGAACAACTTCCGGCCTTAATTGCCTTGTAAACATTGCATGCAACTTTCTGATGTATACTCGTAAATATTCAGCTTACTTATGTTAATGCCTTGATCCGAGTTTTTACGTGAAATTTTTTAAGTAATTTTCATCCGACCGTCATCAAGCCTAAGCTCGATTAGGTCATCAAAAAAATTCTCAGTCCTTAAACACTGAACTCGAATCAAGGGACATTAAGCAATGATAAACCGAATACGCACATGTTGTCGAAAACCATGCTTTATTGACATATGTACAGACCCTCGACCGCTAACTCAAGAAGTCATCTTGCTTGAGGTTGGCCAAAGAGAAACATGAAACTTAAGTCAGTTTAGGCATAGAATCATCGAAGATGCTCGATATTCCAAGAATTCTCCACCATAGATCCGTCTTCACGCTTTAGTCGATATGCGCCTGGCCGAGTCACCTCAGCAATTATATATGGTCCTTCCCATAAGGGGGATAACTTGTGACGGTCCTTGGTGGTCTGAACCTTGCGTAGAACCAAATCGCCAAGGATAAAAGCTCGTGCTCAAACGTTGCGACCGTGGTATCGTCTCGAGCCCTTGAAGATATTTTTTGCCGACCCGGATGAGGGCTGCCTCCGGGCCTCTTCCGGTCGGGTGAGATCATCCACTCGGTCTGGGTCGTAGCGTTCATCATTGAAGCTGCGGACTCGGAGGAATTCATACTCCATCTCATTTGGCAGCATGGCTTCTGCGCCGTAGACAAAAAGAAAGGAGTTTGGCCGGTAGCCCGACTGGGTGTGGTCCGCAGGGACCATAGAACCGAGGGGAGCTCTTGAACCCACTTGCCTGCGTAAGGATTTAGGCGGTCGAACACACGGGCCTTGATGCCTTGAAGGACCATGCCGTTGGCACGCTCGACTTGTCCATTGCTTTTGGGATGGGCAACTGACGCATAGCAAATCTTGATTCTGAAGTCTTCGCAGAATTCCTTGAAGATGCCTCCTGTGAATTGAGTCCCATTGTCGGTTATGATTCTGTTTGGGACATCGAAGCGGTGCACGATGTTGAGGATGAAGTCCCGTGCCTTGTCAGCAGTAATTGTGGCAACCGGCTTAGCTTCAATCCACTTGAAGAACTTGTCGATTGCGATAAATAAGTGTGTGAATCCTCCTGGAGCCTTCTTGAACGGGGCCGACCATGTCTAAGCCCCATACCGCAAACGGCCAGGATAATGGCCACTTGCACTAGAGTCAATCATGTAAGTATCTAATACCCATTGCTCTTGTGTGCGCCTCATGCTTCGGCTGAGGGAGAGGTTTTGTCAGCGGATCGGCTATGTTGAGATCTGTGTGCACTTTGCATATCTTGACATCACCTCTGTCCACTATCTCGCGGATGAGATGATATCGCCGAAGTATGTGTTTGGACTTCTGATGTGATCTCGGCTCCTTGGCTTGCGCAATGGCTCCACTATTATCACAATAGAGAGACATTGGACCAGTCGTACTAGTCATCACACCAAGCTCGAAACGAATTTCTTGATCCAAACAGCCTCCTTTGCAGCCTTCCGGAAAGAATGTACTCGGCCTCCGTTGTAGAATCACAACAGTATCCTGCTTGAAACTCTTTCAGCTGACTGCACCTCCGTTCAGGTAGAACACGAACCCAGATTGCGATCTATAATCATCCTTGTTTGTTTGGAAGCTAGCATCGGCGTAACCACTTACAACGAGCTCTTCTTCACCTCCATAGACTAGGAACATATCCTTAGTTCTTCTCAAGTACTTAAGGATATTCTTTACGGTAGTCCAGTGACCTTCACCTGGATCTGACGGTATCTCGCTCGTAGCATTCAAAGCGTACGAGACATCTGGGCGTGTACAAAGCATGGCATACATGATGGATCCAATTGCCGTGTCGTATGGAACCATACCCATCTTATTCCGCTCATCATGTGTCTGAGGACACTGATTCTTGCTAAGATTAATGCCATGTGACATGGGCAAGAAACCTTTCTTGGAATCATGCATGTTGAACCTTTTCAACACTTTGTCAATGTATGTACTTTGGCTTAATCCAATTAGCCTCTTGGATCTATCTCTATAGATCCGAATGCCCAATATGTATGCTGCCTCCCCTAAGTCCTTCATGGAAAAACTATTTTTCAATGAAGACTTGACGGATTCTAGCATAGGGATATCATTTCCAATCAGTAATATGTCATCCAGATACAAGATTAGAAATACAATTGCGCTCCCACTGACCTTTTTGTAAACACTGTTAGTGATATGCCCTAGAGGCAACATGGAGATGTTGGATATCACGTCAATGTTTATGTATTTATGAATAAAGTGTTATTCAGTTCCATGAAATAGACATCTTGTATTGATCAATAAGTACGTGACTTATTTATGAGACTCGATATGTATGAATCTATTTCTAAACGATCCCCGATCATATGTCATATTGTTGGAACAAATATGATTCTAAAATCGGCATGTTTATTGATTGATGATCATGTCTCATAGATCATGGGTATGGAGATACCAAATCAATAAACATGGACATATGTGTTGGAGAACACATTGTTGGATAGACCCACCATGAGACACTACAGAATTAATGTGCCATTAGTTGGTCTCAGGTAGTGTTGGTACAAAGTCCTTAGACACCGAGATCACCATGGATTCCAACATGTGTAGTAGCCTACTTTGGGACTACCAAACGCTATTCCGTAATCGGGTAGTTATAAAGGTAGTTTTCGGGTTTGCTATGAAACATGGAGTGGGATGTGAGTGATCATGATGGAATTTGCCCCTCCTTTGGAGAGATATCTCTGGGCCCCTCGAGGTAATGGATTATGGAAATGCATGGCCATGCTAAGTTGATTGAGGAGTCAATCAACGATGAGTAATCCAATACGGTTCGAGTGAATGGTTAAGCTATTGAAGGGATGGCACACATCTTGCCTATAGCTTAACTCGGTATCGTGAGGCAAAGGGATTTGTGTACACATTACAGGTTCGAGCCGATATTATTCTTGTATACTATGGTGTCAATATGTGCTGCTAGGCGCCGCGTTGACACGGCTGAGTTAGACTCGAGCCGACGATCGGCTAAGTTAGACTATAGCCGAAACCGAGTATACCTGAACCCTGTGGTCGCACGCTTAAGGGATAAGAACGGGCATTCGAGTTGGACTCGGATACGGCTCGATCGGATAGGGATCCGATCGGATAGAGTCCTATGGGCTTACGACGTGTGGGCGGTCAACTCTATGAGATACGGATGAGATCCGATTCAAAATAGAGTCCTAATCGGCCACTAGTCCCGTCGGCCAACTCTATATAAAGGAGGGAGGGGTGGAGAGTTGCGGCATGTCAATTGCATCGCGTGCAACGAAGTCGCCGAGATCAATCTCCACGGAAACCCTCCCCACTTTCGAGCCAAACCCTAGCCTTGCATCGCGTGCTAGCACACGGGTGTACGGCGTTCGTCCCCGGACGTGTGGATACCGGCAGAGGCGCTGCTACGTTGCGTTGCGCGCGTTGATTGGCTTCGGATCGGCCGCAATCGGAGCGATCGGGTGGTGGAATCGGCTGCGGTCGGGCGCATCGGAGCGAGGCGTGAGAACGCGGCCGGACGACTCGAATCGGCCGTCTCCGTGAATCGGCTACACCGTTCGGATCGGATTGCCCCGATTGGCTATTCCGCTACACTCTACTCCAATCGGTAACGATCTATCGGCCCTTACTTGCAAGTGTTCCTGGTTTGCGCGGTTAAAATTTTTCTTTTCGGCTAGCGTAGCCTCCGCGTAACCCTTCAAAGTGGTATCGAGCTAATCTTGCTTAGTTCGGGTTTTAGATTGGATCTGGAACAAGTTTTGCGCACGGGTTGATTAGATCAATCGGTTTTACGGGATTCGTTGAGGAGAGTTAATGGTAATTGCGTTCCTTGATAGTGTATCGGAACGGCGTAATGTGATTACGTCGAAGCAATTTCCATATAACTCGGTTTGAGTTGGGTTCGAGATAGCGTTCCTTGATAGTGTATCGAAACGGTATAATGTGATTATGCCGAAGCTATCTCGTAGTCCGATCTTGTTTGTCGCCTCGTGCCTGCGCAAACCATCTCCCTTGATAGTGTATCGGGACGGCATAATATGATTATGCCGACATGGTTTTCGTAAGCGATTTCATAGATTGGATCTATGAATTTCGTGTGGTGTTCGGCGCCTGCCCGGAAGCCCGCGAGGGGGCGGCTTCCTCGACCCCCCGCCGCTAACCGTCGTGTGCGTACCCTTATAGGTCGTCTCGATGCCGTAGCTCGCGATAAGTAGAAAACGTTTCTACGCCTAACTTGTTTTTGCAGAGAATGCTTTGAGATGGTATGGCCCTATTGTATGTATGAGATGTATGAGATGCATGTGATGCATGTAATATTCTTTCATATGTGCAATCCCCGTAATATTCTTTCATACATGCAATGCTTGTAATATTCTTTCACGACCTGCGAGTCGATGTAATCTTCAATTAGAGCTTCTATAGTAGTAGCTTAGTTTGAAGAAATCAAGCATTCGGCACTCGAAAGAATGGTGATGAAGATGGAGATCCTCTACACCGGCATGGAGATGGAGATCACCATGTGAAGGGGGCCATACTATTTTACTATATGCTATTCTTCTTGCTTTCATATGTGATATGTTCGTTTGATAGGATAGCATCCCTCACAAAATTAAGTAGTAATGATGCCCTTCCAAATGTTGCACTGGCGTCACCGTTATGCTCGTCAATGGTGGGTCCGCAAAGCAGAGTGCCATTCTCTATCATAACACGAGGGGTATATGTCGACATATATAGCAGGAGCATTTGGTTTACTTAACAAGGCTATCAAAACAGTTTTTGGCCTTGGGGCATAGGTTGGGGCCGGGGCATGGAGATGCCACACCAACAACAAGAGTCACATAGAGATGTGATTAGCAAGGAGTTGCTTACCGATGTTATTAATCTTCTAGCAGTGATGCCAAAGCTCACTAGAAAATTAATTAACATGTGGATCTTGACCCAATACGTAACCTAGAGGGAAGGTGGAAAATACGTAATGGGAGTCTAATGTTAAATTGTTTAACAATAGACATTGCATAAACATTGTGCTAAACTTTTCTTTTTCGTTGTAGAATAAATGGCGCTAATACTACACCCAAGTACCTTTAATTTGCGATCTATTCTCGAAAAGAAAAATTAAATGGAACAAACTTTATGGATTGGTATCGCAACTTGAGAACTGTTCTCAAGCAAGAGCGTAAGGAGTACGTTCTTGAAGTACCCTATTCTCGAGGATTTGCCGAATAATGCCACCGCAACCGCACGGAGGGCTTATGAGAAGCACACTAATGATGCCCTAGATATAAGCCGTCTCATGCTTGCTACAATGTCCCCGAGCTTCGAAGCAATATGAGAGCAGCGATGCTCACACTATTATTCGGGGTTGCGTGGCATGTTTGAGAACCAAGCTCGGGCCGAGAGGTTCAACACCTCAAAGTCCTTGTTTGCGTGCAGGCTTGTTGAGGGGAATCCCGTCGTCCGCATGTGATAAAGATGATTGGCTACATTGAGAGTCCGGAAAACTGGTTTTCCCTTAGCCAAGAGTTGGCTACCGATGTGATTCTCCGGCCGCTCCCTTCGAGCTTCGAGCCATTCATATTGAATTATCACATGAACAATATGGATAGAACCTTGGCTGAATTGCATGGGATGCTAAAGACAGTGAGGAGAGTATCCAGAAAAACGGTCATCATGTGATGATGATGCGTAAGGCTAAGCGCAAACCACTGTCAAGAAACTTTGCACCAAGAGGAAGCTAACTCCCGATGAGATCGCGAGTGCCTCCAATGCAAAGAAGGGCAAGAAGGGGTCGGCGGCATCGATGCCGTTTGCTTCTCTTGCAAGGAGACATGCCACCTGGAAGAGGAACGCAAGAAGTACATAGAGGATCTCAAAAGGAAGCAAAGTGTGACTTCGCTTCAGGTATTAATGTTATAGACATTAATCTTGCTACTTTACCTACTGACTCTTGGGTATTTGATACCGGATCGGTAGCTCATATTTGCAAATCGTTGCGTGGAATGAGAAGAAGTAGATGATTGAGAAGGGCGAGGTGAACCTGCGCGTCGGCAATGGAGCAAGCGTTGCTACGCTTCTGTCGGCACGAGCACCACTTCATCTACCTTCGGATTAGTTTTGGAATTGAATAATTGTTATTGTGTTCCAACACTATGTCAAAACGTTATTTCCGCTTCATGTTTGCAAGCGGAAGGATATGATTTTAGATCAATGGACAATGGTTGTTCAATATATCTCGAGAGATATGTTCTATTTTCATGCTCCATCGAATGGATTATATGTTTTGAATCTTGAAGCGTCTCCCATCTATAACATTAATACGTAAAGACAACTCTCAAATGATACAAACCCCACATTTATCGCATTGTCGCTTAGGCCATATAAATAAGAAACACATGGAGAAGCTCCATAAGGATGGATTGCTTCACTCTTTTGATTTTGAATCATTTGAGACATGTGAGTCTTGTTTACTTGGTAAGATGACAAAGGCACCTTTCACGGGACATAGTGAGAGAGCAAGTGACTTATTGGCACTCGTACATACCGATGTATGTGGACCAATGAGCTCAACGGCCGGAGAGGAGGTTATCGCACTTCATTACCTTTACCGATGACTTTAGTAGATATGGTTATATCTACTTAATGAGGCATAAGTCCGAATCCTTTGAAAAGTTCAAAGAATTCCAGAATGAAGTACGTAATCATTTAGGGAAAACAATCAAGTTTCTATGATCGATCATGGAGGGGAATACTTGAGCCAAGAGTTTGGTAATCATCTCGAAAGATTGTGGAATTGTTCCACGCTTGACTCCGCCAGAACTCCACAATGGAATGGGATGTCCGAACGGAGAAATCGCACCTTGTTGGACATGGTGCGGTCGATGATGAGCCAAAGTGATCTTCCGTTATCCTTCGGGGATATGCTCTTGAAACAGTGCGCTCACACTAAATAGAGTTCCATCTAAGTCGGTTGAAAAGACACCATATGAGATATGGACAGGGGCAACCCCTAGTTTGTCTTTTCTCAAAATTTGGGGATGCGAAGCTTATGTAAAACGTTTACGTCCGACAAGCTCACACCCAAATCCGACAAGTGCTTCTTTGTGGGATATCCTAAGGAAACTAAGGGATATTACTTTTATAATCGGGAACAAGGCAAAGTGTTTGTCGCCGACACGGTGTCTTCTTGGAGAAAGAGTTTCTTTCAAGAAGGGTTAGTGGGAGCAGGGTGCATCTTGAAGAAGTTCAAGAAACACCGAAAACGTTTCGCGACCACGGAACCACAACAGAGGAGCAAAGTGTTGCGCCACCGCTTGTAGACACACCAGCCCCACGGAGTCGAAAGATCACGTCGTGCACCCGACAGTACACGGTGCGGACAACGTGATATATTGTTGTTAGACAACGATGAGCCTAAGACCTATGAGAAAGCGATGGTGGGACCCGATTCCAACAAGTGGCTTGGAGCCATGAAATCCGAAATAGAATCCATGTACAACAATCAAGTTTGGAACTTGGTTGATCCACTCGATGGTGTCAAAACCATTGAGTGTAAATGGGTTTTTAAGAAAAGGCCGATATGGATGGAAATGTTCAAATCTATAAGGCGCGATTGGTGGCGAAAGGTTTTAAACAGATTCAAGGAGTTGATTATGATGAAACCTTCTCGCCCGTCGCAATGCTTAAATCTATTCGGATTATCCTAGCGATTGCTGCATATTTCGATTATGAGATATGGCGATGGATGTCAAAACGGCTTTCCTAAATGGAAACCTAAGCGAGGATGTATACATGATACAACCTCGGGTTTTGTCGATCCAGAATCGCGGAAAGATATGCAAGCTACGAAATCCATTTATGGATTGAAGCAAGCATCTCGGAGTTGGAATATTCGTTTTGATGAAGTAATCAAAGGGTTTGGTTTCATCAAAAATGAAGAAGAGGCCTGTGTTTACAAAAAGGCCAGTGGGAGCGCAATTGTATTTCTAATCTTATATGTGGATGACATATTGTTGATTGGAAATGATATCCCTATGCTAGAATCCGCCAAGTCTTCATTGAAAAATAGTTTTTCCATGAAAGACTTAGGGAGGCAGCATACATATTAGCATTCGGATCTATAGAGATAGATCCAAGAGGCTAATTGGATTAAGCCAAAGTACATACATTGACAAGGTGTTGAAAAGGTTCAACATGCATGATTCCAAGAAAGGTTTCTTGCCCATGTCACATGGCATTAATCTTAGCAAGAATCGTGTCCTCGGACACATGATGAGCGGAATAAGATGGGTATGGTTCCATATGCTTCGGCAATTAGATCCATCATGTATGCCATGCTTTGTACACGCCGCATGTCTCGTACGCTTTGAGTGCTACGAGCAGATACTCGCCGATCCAGTGAAGGACACCGGATGTCAGTAAAGAATATCCTTAAGTACTTGAGAAGAACTAAGGATATGTTCCTAGTCTATGGAGGTGAAGAAGAGCTCGTTGTAAGTGGTTACACCGATGCTAGCTTCCAAACGGACAAGGATGATTATTGGGTTCGTGTTCTGCCCGAACGGAGGCGCGTCACTGGAAGAGTTCCAAGCAGGATACATTGCCGATTCTACAACGGAGGCCGAGTACATTGCGCTTCGGAAGCTGCAAAGGAGGCCGTTTGGATCAAGAAATTCGTTTCGAGCTTGGTGTGATGACCAGTGCGATCGGTCCAATGTCTCTCTATTGTGATAATAGTGGAGCCATTGCGCAAGCCAAGGAGCCGAGGTCACATCGAAGTCCAAACACATACTTCGGCGATATCATCTCATCCGCGAGATTGTGGACAGAGGTGATGTCAAGATATGCAAAGTGCACACGGATCTCAACATAGCCGATCCGCCGACAAAACCTCTCCCTCACCGAAGCATGAGGCGCACACAAGAGCAATGGGTATTAGATACTTACATGATTGACTCTAGTGCAAGTGGGAGATTGTTAGTGATATGCCCTAGAGGCAACATGGAGATGTTGGATATCACGTCAATGTTTATGTATTTATGAATAAAGTGTTATTCGGTTCCATGAAATAGACATCTTGTATTGATCAATAAGTACGTGACTTATTTATGATACTCGATATGTATGAATCTATTTCTAAACGATCCTCGATCATATGTCATATTGTTGGAATAAATATGATTCTAAGATCGGCATGTTTATTGATTGATGATCATGTCTCATAGATCATGGGTATGGAGATACCAAATCAATAAACATGGACATATGTGTTGGAGAACACATTGTTGGATAGACCCACCATGAGACACTACAGAATTAATGTGCCATTAGTTGGTCTCGGTAGTGTTGGTACAAAGTCCTTAGACTGAGATCACCATGGATTCCAACATGTGTAGTAGCCTACTTTGGGACTACCAAATGCTATTCCGTAATCGGGTAGTTATAAAGGTAGTTTTCGGGTTTGCTATGAAACATGGAGTGGGATGTGAGTGATCAAGATGGAATTTGCCCCTCCTTTGGAGAGATATCTCTGGCCCCTCGAGGTAATGGATTATGGAAATGCATGGCCATGCTAAGTTGATTGAGGAGTCAATCAAATGCATGTAATCCAATACGGTTCGAGTGAATGGTTAAGCTATTGAAGGGATGGCACACATCTTGCCTATAGCTTAACCGGTATCGTGAGGCAAAGGGATTTGTGTACACATTACAGGTTCGAGCCGATATTATTCTTGTATACTATGGTGTCAATATGTGCCGCTAGGCGCGCCGTTGACAGTCGGCTGAGTTAGACTCGAGCCGACGATCGGCTAAGTTAGACTATAGCCGAAACCGAGTATACCCGAACCTCTGTGGTCGCACGCTTAAGGGGATAAGAACAGCATTCGAGTTGGACTCGGATACGGCTCGATCGGATAGGGATCCGATCGGATAGAGTCCTATGGGCTTACGACGTGTGGGCGGCCAACTCTATGAGATACGGATGAGATCCGATTCAAAATAGAGTCCTAATCGGCCACTAGTCCCGCCGGCCAACTCTATATAAAGGAGGGAGGGGTGGAGAGTTGCGGCATGTCAATTGCATCGCGTGCAACGAAGTCGCCGAGATCAATCTCCACGGAAACCCTCCCCACTTTCGAGCCAAACCCTAGCCTTGCATCGCGTGCTAGCACACGGGTGTACGGCGTTCGTCCCCGGACGTGTGGATACCGGTAGAGGCGCTGCTACATTGCGCGCCGTTGATCGGCTTCGGATCGGCCGCAATCGGAGCGATCGGCCGTGGTGGAATCGGCCGCGGTCGGGCGCATCGGAGCGAGGCGTGAGAACGCGCCGGACGACTCGAATCGGCTTTCTCTCGGGAATCGGCTACACCTGTTCCGGATCGGATTGCCCCGATTGGCTATTCCACGCACTCTACTCCAATCGGTAACGATCTATCGGCCCTTACTTGCAAGTGTTCCTGGTTTGCGCGGTTAAATTTTTTGTTTTCGGCTAGCGTAGCCTCCGCGTAACCCTTCGTAGGCCTCATCTTCGTTTTTGATGAAACCAAACCCTTTGATTAGTTCATCAAAACAAATATTCCAACTGCGAGATGCTTGCTTCAATCCATAAATGGATTTCGTAGCTTGCATATCTTTCGTGCGATTCGGATCGACAAAACCCTGAGGTTGTATCATGTATACATCCTCGCTTAGGTTTCCATTTAGGAAAGCCGTTTTGACATCCATCCGCCATATCTCATAATCGAAATATGCAGCAATCGCTAGGATAATCCGAATAGATTTAAGCATTGCGACGGCGAGAAGGTTTCATCATAGTCAACTCCTTGAATTTGTTTAAAACCTTTCGCCACCAATCGCGCCTTATAGATGTGAACATTTCCATCCATATCGGCCTTTTCTTAAAAACCCATTTACACTCAATGGTTTTGACACCATCAGTGGATCAACCAAGTTCCAAACTTGATTGTCGTACATGGATTCTATTTCGGATTTCATGGCTCCAAGCCACTTGTTGAAATTGGGTCCCAACATCGCTTCCTCATAGGTCTTAGGCTCATCGTTGTCCAACAACAATATATCACGTTGTTCCGCACTGTGTACTGTCATGCGCACGACGTGATCTTTCGCACCTTCGTGGGGTGGTGTATCTACAACGTGGCGCAACATTTTGCTCCTCCCGTTGTGGTTCTCGTGGTCGCGAAACATTTTCGGTGTTTCTTGAACTTCTTCGAGATGCACCCTACTCCCACTAACCCTTCTTGAAAGAAACTCTTTCTCCAAGAAGATACCGTGTCGGGCGACAAACACTTTGCCTTGTTCCCGATTATAAAAGTAATATCCCTTAGTTTCCTTAGGATATCCCACAAAGAAGCACTTGTCGATTTGGGTGTGAGCTTGTTAGATCGTAAACGTTTTACATAAGCCTCACATCGCCAAATTTTGAGAAAAGACAAACTAGGGGGTTGCCCTCGTCCATATCTCATATAGTGTCTTTTCAACCGACTTAGATGGAACTCTATTTAGTGTGAGCGTAGCTGTTTCAAGAGCATATCCCCGTAAGGATAACGGAAGATCACTTTGGCTCATCATCGACCGCACCATGTCCAACAAGGTGCGATTTCTCCGTCGGACACTCCGTTCCATTGTGGAGTTCGGCGGAGTCAATTGTGGAACAATTCCACAATCTTTCGATGATTACCAAACTCTTGGCTCAAGTATTCCCTCCACGATCCGATCGTAGAAACTTGATTGTTTTCCCTAAATCATTCTCGTACTTCATTCTGAAATTCTTTGAACTTTTCAAAGGATTCGGACTTATGCCTCATTAAGTGGATATAACCATATCTACTAAAGTCATCGATAAAGGTAATGAAGTACGATAACCACCTCGGCCGTTGAGCTCATTGGTCCACATACATCAGTATGTACGAGTGCCAATAAGTCACTTGCTCTTTCACCGTGTCCCGTGAAAGGTGCCTTTGTCATCTTACCAAGTAAACAAGACTCACATGTCTCAAATGATTCAAAATCAAAAGAGTGAAGGAATCCATCCTTATGGAGCTTCTCCATGCGTTTCTTATTTATATGGCCTAAGCGACAATGCCGATAAACGTGGGGTTTGTATCATTAGAGAGTTGCCTTTCGTATTAATGTTATAGATGGGAGACGCTTCAAGATTCAAAACGTATAATCCATTCACCAATGGAGCATGAAAATAGAACATATCTCGAGATATATTGAACAACGATTGTTCATTGATCTAAAATCATATCCTTCCGCTTGCAAACATGAAGCGGAAATAACGTTTTGACATAGTGTTGGAACACAATAACAATTATTTAATTCCAAAACTAATCCCGAAGGTAGATGAAATGGTATTGTGCCGACAGCAACCGTAGCAACGCTTGCTCTATAGCCGACGCGCAGAGTTCACCTCGCCCTTCTTAAGCCTCTACTTCTTCTCATTCCCGCAACGATTTGCAAATATGAGCTACCGATCCGATATCAAATACCCAAGAGTCAAGAGGTGAAGTAGCAAGATTAATGTCTATAACATTAATACCGAAGCGAAGTCGTACTTTGCTTCTTTTTGAGATCCTCCATGTACTTTTTGCAGTTCCTTTTCCAAGGGCTCTGTCTCCTTGCGGTAGAAGCAAACGGCATCCGATGCCGCCGACCCCTTCTTACCCTTCTTTGCATTTGAGGCACTCGCGATCTCATCGGGAGTTAACTTCCTCTTGGTGCAAAGTTTCTTGACAGTGGTTTGCGCTTAGCCTTCGCATCATCATCACATGATGACCGCTTTTCGGATACTCTCCTCACGTGTCTTTAGCATCCCATGCAATTCAGCCAAGGTCCTATCCATATTGTTCATGTGATAATTTAATATGAATGGCTCGAAGCTCGGAGGGAGCGACTGGAGAATCACATCAGTAGCCAACTCTTGGCTAAGAGGGAAACGTAGTTTCTCAAGACTCTCGATATAGCCAATCATCTTTATCACATGCGGATCGACGGGATTCCCTCAACAAACCTCGCACGCAAACAAGAACTTTGAGGTGTTAAACCTCTCGGCCCGAGCTTGGTTCTCAAACATGCCACGCAATCCCGAATAATAGTGTGAGCATCGCCGCTCTCATATTGCTTCTGAAGCTCAGGGGACATTGTAGCAAGCATGAGACAGCTTATATCTAGGGCATCATTAGTGTGCTTCTCGTAAGCTCTCCGTGCAGTTGCAGTGGCATTATTTGGTAAATCCTCCGGATAAGGTACTTCAAGAACGTACTCCTTACGCTCTTGTTTGAGAACAATTCTCAAGTTGCGATACCAATCCATAAAGTTTGTTCCATAAAGTTTAGCACAATGTTTATGCTATGTCTTTTGTTAAACAATTTAACATAAGACTCCCATTACGTATTTTCCACCTTCCCTCTAGGTTACGTATTGGGTCAAGATCCACATGTTAATTAATTTTATAGTGAGCTTTGGCATCACTGCTAGAAAATTAGTAACATTGGTAATCAACACCTTGCTAATCACATCTCTATGTGACTCTTGTTATTGATGTGGCATCTCCATGCCCCGGCGCCAACCTATGCCCCAAGGCCCAAAACTGTTTTGATAGCCTTGTTAAGTAAACCAAATGCTTCGCCGTATATGTCCGACATATACCCCTCGTGTTATGATAGAGAATGGCACTCGCTTTGTGCACCCACCATTGACGAGCAAAACGGTGACGGGTGCAACATTTGGAAGGGCATCATTACTATTTAATTTTATGAGGGATGCTATCCTATCAAACAAACATATCACATATATGAAAGCAGTAGAATAGCATGAAATAGTATGGCCCCCTTCTCATGGTGATCTCCATCTCCATGCCGGTGTAGAGGATCTCCATCTTCATCACCGTTCTTCCGAGTGCCGAATGCTTGATTTCTTCAAACTAAGCTACTACTATAGAAGCTCTAATTGAAGATTACATCGACTCGCAGTCGTGAAAGAATATTACAAGCATTGCACGTATGAAAGAATATTACAGTGGATTGCACATATGAAAGAATATTACATGCATCACATGCATCTCATACATACAATAGGGCCATACCATCTCAAAGCATTCTCTCGCAAAAACAAGTTAGGCGTAGAAACGTTTTCTACCTATCGCAGAAACAACATCAAGACGACCTATAAGGGGTACGCACACGGCGGGCGGGGGTTGAGGGGAAGCCACCCTCGCGGGCTCGGGCGCGCCGAACACCACACAAAATTCATAGATCCATCTATGAAATCGCTTACGGAAACCATGTCGGCATAATCATATTATGCCGTCCCGATACACTATCAAGGGAGATGGTTTGCGTAGGCGCGAGGTAGCTAACAAGATCGGACTACGAGATAGCTTCGACATAATCACATTATACTGTTCCAATACACTATCAAGGAACGCTATCTCGAAGCCGACTCAAACCGAGTTCTATGGATATTGCTTCGACGTAATCATATTACGCCGTTCTGATACACTATCAAGGAACGCAATTACCATGAACTCTCCTCAACAAATCCCCTAAAACCGATTGATCTAATCAACCCGTGCGCAAAACTTGTTCCAGATCCAATCTAAAACCCGAACTAAGCAAGATTAGCTCTGATACCACTGAAGGGTTACGCGGAAGCTACGGTAGCCGAAAACAAAACTTTTAACCGCGCAAACCAGGAACACTTGCAAGTAAGGGCCAACAGATCGTTACCGATTGGAGTGTGTAGCGGAAACAGCCAATCAGGGCTATCTGATCTGGAACTGCGTAGCCGGTTCGCGCAAGCCGACAGCCGATTCTCGGGGACAGCCGATTCACCAATCAGCCGATTCGCGGATGCCGTAGCCGATCCGAGTCGTCCGACTGTGTTCTCGCGCCTCGCTCCGATGCGCTCGACCGCAACCGATTCACAGCGCGCAACATAGCAGCGCCTCTACCGGTATCCACACGTCCGGGGACAGAACGCCGAACACCCGTGTGCTAGCACGCGATGCAAGGCTAGGGTTTGGCTCGAAAGTGGGGAGGGTTTGCGTGGAGATTGATCTCGGCGACTTCTGTTGCGGATTCGGTTCAATGCGATGCAATTGACATGTCGCAGCTCTCCACCCCTCCCTCCTTTATATAGAGTTGGCCGACTGGGACTAGTGGCCGATCAGGACTCTATTTTAAATCGGATCCTATCCGAATCTCACAGAGTTGGCCGCCCTTACGTCGTAAGCCTATATGACTCTATCCGATCGATCCCTATCCGATCGAGCCGTATTCGAGTCCAACTCGAATTCTGTTCTTATCCCCTTAAGCGTGCGACCCTATAGGTTCAGTATACTCGGTTTCGGCTATAGTCTAACTTAGCCGATCGTCGGCTCGAGTCCAACTCAGCCGACCCGTCAATGCGGCGCCTAGCAAAGACATATTGACACCATAGTATACAAGAATATAATATCGGCTCGAACCTGTAATGTGTACACAAATCCCTTTGCCTCACGATACCAATTAAGCTATAGGCAAGATGTGTGCCATCCCTTCAATAGCTTAACCATTCACTCGAACCGTATTGGATTATCTGTCTGTTGATTGACTCCTCAATCAACTTAGCATGGCCATGCATTTCCATAATCCATTACCTCGAGGGGCCCAGAGATATATCTCCAAAGGAGGGGCAAATTCCATCTTGATCACTCACATCCCACTCCATGTTTCATAGCAAACCCGAAAACTACCTTTATAACTACCCAGTTACGGAATAGCGTTTGGTAGTCCCAAAGTAGGCTACTACACATGTTGGAATCCATGGTGATCTCAGGTCTAAGGACTTTGTACCAACACTACCTGAGACCAACTAATGGCACATTAATTCCTTAGTGTCTCATGGTGGGTCTATCCAACAATGTGTTCTCCAACACATGTGTCCATGTTTATTGATTTGATATCTCCATATCCATGATCTATGAGACATGATCATCAATCAATAAACATGCCGATCTTAGAATCATATTAGTTCCAATAATATGATATATGATCAGGGATCATTTAGAAATAGATTTGTACATATAGAGTCTCATAAATAAGTCACATACTTATTGATCAATACAAGATGTCTATTTCATGGAACTGAATAACACTTTATTCATAAATACATAAACATTGACGTGATATCCAACATCTCCATGTTGCCTCTAGGGCATATCACTAACATAAAATGGGGTAGACAACCTAGGCTGAGTACTATAAGTCCCATCCTGATTACATTATAAAACAATGCAATTTAACAGATAAAGCGAGAATAATTCATAACATGGGTACAACATGATCACTGGAAAATGACTTGCCTTGGTCTTGTTCCGACGGAACTTCAGCGACTACCTCAAGATAAACGGGAACGTCCTCGGAACTAGAATCTATCGACAAACAAAGCACATGAAAACAGGCTATTAAACTACTGGAACAGACAATTAAACTATTTTTAATGTGTTCTAGACATTTTTATGAATCCGCTGCAACTTGAACGGACTCAAACGGAGTTCGGATGAATTTTCTGTAAATTTTACAAATTTCAGCCTTTTTACTAATTAAAGAAAAAGGAAACCGATTTACAGTGCAAGCGCCCTAGGGCTGATGTCACGGCCGAGCGGCGGCACCGACAGGCGGGCCCCATGGCACAGCGACACAAGGGAGAGGAGGGCTCACGGTGGACTCAGTCCACCGAGCTAGGGGAGGAGGTGCGCCACATGGCGCTTGCGTGGCGCCTACGCGGCAACCACGTGCGCGACCACGTGGGCAGCGGGGTTTGAGGCGGTTCGGGATGGACGGCCCGGATGTGCTCGCGGTCGGATCCGACGACCGAGGGAGGGC
The DNA here is from genome assembly GCA_019925245.2 of Oryza australiensis. NCBI lineage: Eukaryota > Viridiplantae > Streptophyta > Magnoliopsida > Poales > Poaceae > Oryza > Oryza australiensis. The sequence continues at coordinate 217,562 of JAIFGZ020000500.1, forward strand.
GCGCGCGAGAGCGGCCGGAGTCGAGGCACGGCGCGGCGGATCGGCGACGGAGCTGCGGCGCATGCGACCGGATGGTCACCGGCGAGTGGCGGAGGATGGCGGACAACGGCGCACGTGATGCTACATCTAAATTTCGCATGGGTTCGAGAGGAAAACGGTGCTAGGCGCGACCGACAATGAGGAGCCGACGTCGGCCGACGGCGAACCGGCTGTGCACGGGCCCTAGAGGCACCGACGGCGATCGAGACGGCACGCGCGCACGCACACGCACGAAGACGAGGTGCGGCGGCCTCGGGACCGAACGTAAATGGAAATGACACAGGAAAACAACGAGCGAGAGAGGGTTGAAGCTCACCGACGACAAAGCAAAAGGGACGACGGCGACGGTGCGATTTGGCGATGGGATTTTGGAGAAAGGCGCGGGGAAATACGTTCCCGAGAGCGGCGAAGGTGATGACATCGTTGGTTGTGCGCGGGGTGCGGTGGTTTGGCCGGAACGGCGGCCGGAAATGGAGCTCTGCGGCGGCGGCGGTGCTTGCACGGTGCGGGAGCTCGTGACAGCACGGATGCGGGCAAATGTGACAAGGGAAAGACGCAACGGGGTACGGGGATTCTTTATAGGGGTTTGAGGCGGTGCGGCACGACCGGGTTGAGCAGAAATGGTGGTGCGACGTGGCACGGGTAAGGCGGCGCCCCAAATTTTAAAACGCGGCCGATTCGGTGCGCACGTGGGACGAGAGAGAGGGGAAAGTCGGGGCGCGAGGTACGGGCGAGTGAGGGCACCGGGTGACGCGGGCGGGGAGAGCGGGACGTGACCGAGAAGGCGGCCCGGCACGGACGCAGGCGCGCGGATGCGATGCGAGATCGACCTGAGAGGTCGAGGATGACAAGCGGGGCCCGCTTGTCATTGCCTTGACCCGAGGGACGTTTAGCGACTTTTGCAATGGCGGCGAGGAGATCCAGGCCGGCCCGGGAGGGGAGAGGAAGGAGGGGATGGGTGGGCCGAAAGGGGAGGGGGAGAGTGGGCCAAAGGCCCAAGGGAAAGAAAAAGAAAGAAAAAGAGAAAAAGAAAAAAGAAAAAGGAAAAACCTTTTTCCTTTAGGAATTTAATTCTGATTAGCCTAATTTAATTTTTAAAATTGTTTCCGGTGCTCTGAAAATTCCAATAAAAATCCTGTTAGCGTATTTTGACACGGGGAATCCGGTGCTGGCGAAGAGGTGCGAATGGGTGGCCTTCAGCTCATCTTCTCTTTCCCAGGTTGCCTCTTCTTCTGAGTGATGACTCCATTGCACTCGACAGAACTTGGTAACCTGGCTCCTGGTTGTCCTTTCACTGGTGTCGATGATGCGAATGGGCTTTTCAACATAGGTCAAGTCCTCTTGAATCTCAAGGTGATCGGGACTTGCTTGCTCCTCAAGCACTCTCAAGCATTTCTTCAACTAAGATACATGAAACATGTCATGGATGCTTGCCATGGAGGAAGGAAGTTCCAACTGGTAGGCAACTTCACCGTGGCGTTCAAGCAATTCGGTAAGGTCCCACGAAGCGTGGTGCCAACTTCCCTTTGTCTCGGAAACGGTGCACTCCCGGCGGAGTGACATGAAGGTACACATGGTCTCCAACCTCAAAGCTTAACTCTCTTCGACGGTTGTCGGCGTAACTTTTCTGACGAGACTGGGCGGTTTTCAGTCTTTCCCGAATCAGTATGACCTTTTCCTCAGCCTCATTTAAGACATCAGTCCCAAACAACTGGCGTTCTCCTGTTTGATCCTAGAAGAGCGGCGTGCGACACTTTCTGCCATACAATGCTTCGAACGGAGCCATTTGAAGACTCGCCTGATAACTGTTGTTGTACGAGAACTCGGCATAAGATAGACTCTTATCCCAAGCTCCACCAAAGTCAAGTGCACAAGCTCTCAACATGTCTTCCAAGATCTGATTGACCCTTTTGGTCTGACCATCAGTTTGCGGATGGTAAGCAGTGCTGAAGTTTAAACAGGTTCCCAATTCTTCTTGCAACTTCTGCCAGAACTTCGAGGTAAATTGACTCCCTCGGTCCGACACAATCTTCTTTGGCACCCCATGCAAACACATGATCCTTGCCAAATACAGCTCTGCTAGTTTCTTTCCAGTGTAGGTGGTATGTACCGGAATGAAGTGAGCGACCTTGGTGAGTCGGTCCACAATTACCCAAACAGAATCATGGCCGGTGGAAGTTTTGGACAGACCGGTGATGAAGTCCATCCCAATTTCTTCCCATTTCCACTCCGGAATCTTAAGGGGTTGCAACAATCCTGCAGGTCTCTGATGTTCTGCCTTGACTTGCTAGCACACATCACACAAGGCAACGAATTCTGCGATCCCTCTTCTCATGCTGACCCACCAGAATTTTTCCTTAGGGTCTTGATACATTTTGGTGCTTCCGGGGTGAATTGAGTATTGAGTTTGGTGAGCTTCTCTAAGAATTAGGTCTTTCAGTTCTTTGTTCTCGGGCATGCACAATGTTTCTCCCATCCAGATTGTTCCGTGTTCATCCTCAGAGAAATCTCTGGCTTTGCCAGTCCTCATGTTTTTCTTTAGCTCGACTATGTCAGGGTCATTAGCTTGAGCTAGACGAACATGCTCCATGAGTGTCGGCTGACCTTCGAGAGCAGCCACGTATCTGTGTACAACGATTCCCAAGTTCAACCTTTCCAATTCCCTTTGCAATTCCCTGCACATCTCTTCCGAACGAGCGGTGTTGCAGTAATTCTTCCGGCTCAAGGCGTCTGCCACAACATTAGACTTGCCGGGGTGATAGTGTATTCCCGTATCATAGTCTTTAATCAACTCCAACCACCTTCGCTGACGGAGGTTTAGGTCTGGATGGGTGAAGATGTACTTCAGACTCTTGTGGTCTGTGTAGACTTCACAGCGGTTGCCGATAAGGTAGTGTCGCCAAACCTTTAAGGTGTGAACCACTGCTGCTAGTTCCAAGTCGTGGGTCGGATAGTTACTTTCATGAGGTCGCAACTGGCGTAAGCGTATGCAACCACTCTTCCGTCTTGCATCAACACACATCCTAGCCCATGACAAGACGCGTCACAATAGACTTGGAAATCTTTCATCTGATCCGGCAATGTTAGCACTGGTGCCCTGACCAATTTCTTTTTAAGTTCCTTGAAACTTTTGTTGCACTCGGCAAACCACATGAACTTTTTGTCTTTCTTTAACAACTGTGTCATTGGCCTTGCAATTCGGGAGAAATTCTCAATGAACCGGTGGTAATAACCCGCGAGTCCAAGGAAACTTCGGACTTGAGAAACAGTCCTCGGTGGGATCCACTTGGTAACTGACTCCACATTGGATGGGTCAACTGCTACTCCTTGAGCGGTTATGACATGACCAAGAAACTGAACTTTTCTCGAGCCAAAAGTCACACTTACTGAACTTGGCGTACAACTGGTGTTCGTTTAACCTTTCAAGCACTAGGCGGAGGTGTTGCTCATGCTCTTCCTCAGACTTTGAGTAGATGAGAATGTCGTCTATAAAGACCACAACAAACTTATCCAGGAAATCCATAAACACCTTGTTCATTAGGTTCATGAAGAAGGTCAGTGCATTCGTGAGTCCAAAGGGCATGACGGTGCACTCGTACAACCCATAGCATGTGATGAAGGCCGTTTTTGGGATATCTTCTTCTTTTATCCGCAACTGGTGAAAACCTGATCGTAGGTCTATCATAGAGAACACTTTAGCTCCTTTCAGTTGGTCGAACAAGTCATCAATCCGAGGTAACGGGTACTTATTCTTAATAGTGACCTCGTTGAGTGCGCGATAATCCACACACATCCTCTTGGTTTTATCTTTCTTCTCCATGAATATCACCGGAGCACCCCCAAGGCGATGTGCTCGGGCGAATGTATCCCTTCTGTAGTTGTTCATCGACCTGTTTCTTGACCTCGGCCATCTCGTTGGCAGCCATCTGTAAGGTCGCTTATGGATCGGGGCGGTTCCTGGTACCAAGTCGATCCGGAACTCAATCTCCCTCTTTGGTGGAATGGTTGTGAGGTCCTCTGGAAAGACCTCCGGATACTCCCGGACTACAGTGATGTCCTCCAGTTTCTTTGGTTCTTGCTTTTCTGCCACTGGTTCATCCTGACCGGCGATCTGGCTCAGACTGACTCCTTGCTCTAGAGGCATCGAAGACTGGAAGGTAACCACTTCTCCTTCCGGGTTGGTTAGGGTGATGGTGCGCGTCGCGCAGTTTGTCACTCCCTTGTATCTTGTCAACCAATCCATCCCAAGGATGACATCTAGGTCTTTGGATTCGAGAAGGATGAGATTGGCTAGAAATTGTGATCTTTGGATTTCTATCGTCACCGAGGGACTATAGCTGACTAACATCAGACTATTTCATGGGGTGTGAACCCGAATCAGTGTGACAAGTTTCTCTTTTCTTAACCCATGTTCCCTAACAAATCTCTTCGATATGAAGGAATGAGTTGCACCAGAATCGAACAAAACTATAGCTGATACTGAGTTTATAGGAAACGTACCCAGTAGGACGTCTGGTACTGCCTGAGCTTCCTCAGCCGTGGCGTGGTTGACTCTAGCATGAACGAACCTAGGCGCGTTGCGCTTCGGCTTCGGACACTTGTCGGCGAAGTGCCCGGGCTCGTTGCAGCTGAAGCAGACCAATGGCTTGCCCCCAAAGTCCTTCTTGGGTTGAGTTGGCGGGGCTGGTGCCAGTGGTGGGCGCGGAGCAGGGTTCCGGTGGGGCTGGCCACCACTGTTGCTGTTGCTGCCACGGTTGAAGTTGGGGTTGTGATGGAAGTTCCCCTGGTGAAATGGGCGGTGTTGGCGGACAACCATGGTGGAGGGCCCACCTTGCTGCCCTGGCATGAAGCGGGGTCGTTGGTTGTTCCCTTGGTTCGACCGGAACTGGGCTGCCTTTCTTTTGCAGTCCATTTTTTTCCACTGGTCTTCTTGGCAGATGGCCTTGTCGACCAGTTTCTCGAAGTCGACATAGTCATCCGAGATCAGCTGGTTGGTTAGTTCATCGTCAAGACCGGCCAAAAGCTTGTCCTGCCTCTCGGCATCAGTGCGCACATCTTCCGGTGCGTAGCACGCGAGGCGGTTGAACTCATGTAGGTATTCCGTCACGGTTCGATTGCCTTGATTTAGGGCTCGAAATTCCCTCTTCTTTTGCACCACAATTCCGTCAGGAACTTGCGTCTTCCGGAAGCTACGGCAGAACTCTGCCTAGGTAACCTCCGCCCCTGCCAGACAAGTCATCAGATGGTTGTCCCACCACGCCGAAGCGGGACCCTGAAGCTGATGAGTGGCGAACGCCACCTTCTCCTGGTCGTTGCACTGCAGGAGGTTAAGCTTCTTCTCGATGGCATGGAGCCAGTCGTTTGCCTCCATGGGGTTGGTGGTGCTCGAGAAGGTAGGAGGACGGACGCGGAGAAACTCGGGTAGCTTAGACTGGAGTGGTGGGGTGGACCAGCCGCTGTTGCTGCGGTTCTTGAACTTGCGCTGCAGCTTGTTGGTGCATCTCGTTGCACTCGCGATGTTCTTCTGCATCTGTGCATCATGGCAGCCATCATCTGAGTCTGAGCTAAAAGGACTTGGGCGAGCGTCGAGTTCTCTGGCGGCGGAGTGGGACCGTTGCCTGCAGCCCCGTTGAGGTTGTTGCCTCCGCTCTGGTCCTCGCCGTTGTTGACATTCCCGTTAAGAGGCCTGGTGTTCACCATCTGGAGAGGGCGGACAGAAGGAAAAAGAAAGACAAGAAGAAAAACAGACTGCTCAGAATCCTAAACTTTATTATAAATTATTCTGGTCTGAATGTAAACATTACGGAAAAGAAAACAGTTCAACTCCTAATTAATGGTAGCCATACCACAACCAATTGGTACGGTCTGCCAACTATCTCACAAGCAAACAAACCTAAGAACACAGCTACCAAGAAACGACTAAGGAAACGAGGAACTAGGGTGACGTCCTAGTGCTCGAAACGGCTCCTGCGGTCGGTGGAGTCGAAGTCGGACTCGGGCTCGTCTCCGACGTCCTCTGAGCGGCTGCGGGAGTCCAACAAGTACGTCTCTCCACTGCATAGCTCACTGCCACTGGAACTGCCACTGGAGCTGCCACTGCTGGAGCTGCTACTGGCGCTGGAGCTGCTACTGCCGGTGACGTTGACGAGTTGGGTGGAGGGGCTGGGCATCGCAGACAACCAACCTCCTCTGCTGCTGCCAACTGCTGCTGACGCGGGAGCGAAGGTCAGCGGCGAGAACGAAGCGGGCGAAGGCGGAGGTGAAGGCGGCACGAACACCGTAAGCGGCTCGGAGAGCTGGAGGAGGGTTCCGGTGCGCGAGCTCGATGCGCACAGGAGCTGTAGTGGTCTTCCTCGGAGTGTTACGGAGCCTGGCACCCCTGGGAGGCGAGTGGCCCTGGAGAATGGCATTCTCCCTCTTGAGGCGGGCCACCTCGTCCTTCAGCCGGACGATCTCCACAACTTTCTGATCGTTGAGGGCCTTGGCTGCCCTGTGCAGATCAGCGTGCAAGGCATCCAACCCCTGCAGGACTGTGGTCATCCGCCAAAAAGTCATGTCGTTCTCGACACGGCCGAGCGGAAGGTGCTGAGTGCTGTCGTAGTCGCCGCGGCCGGGTGGTAGCGAGGCGGTGCGGCGTAAGTCGATGTCGTGGCGCTCCCGAGTCCGGTGAGCACGTGTAGGCAGCCTCCCGACAAGCGTGCTCGAAAGTGCCTCCAGAGGCCTCCACCACCATGTTGGGCAATACAGTGGGAATGCCGTGCACCTCCAATCTGACACGGTGCGGGAACTCGCCGTTGAGGTGGCGGATCTTGGTGTACTCGGGAAGGCTGGGGTACCCGACCAGGAAGTCATCTTGCTCAGCTCTGCCACAAAATCTCCAAGGCCCTGACCATAGTGCGTCGGGGGAAGGTCTGCCATCTATAGAAGACAAAGGAGGTGGAATCATCCAAATTAAATAAAGCAATAAAGACTCAAGTAAATAACCAAGTAAGAAGCATATTTTATGCATGAAATAATTTTAGCATGATTACAAATAAAATACTACAGACTCTGCTAAGCAACAAATTAATGGGCAAAATAATTACATATTAATAATAAGATGCATGAAATATTGCAACCCGCAAATTCTAGACGCGACTTAATGCATAGTCCCGATGATTCCCAAACGACTGTCGAATAAAATTCACTCCGACTCGGGACCTGTCTAAGAAAATTTCTAAAACCCTAGACCGACCATACTCGGAAAATTCCACTTCAAAGGACGATTAAGATTTTTCCCACGAAGCGAGAACCCCAAATTTTTCCCGAAACAACTCCAATTGCAAGAGGGCAAATGCATATGAAAGAGTTTCAGAGGGCTCTTAGGGTTAACCAGTGGGCTCATCCTATGGTCAAGGTCGGCTCTGATACCAACTTGTCACGCCCAGAAATTCCCACTAGAATTTTCGAAGCTGAATGTGCATTAAACACCCTGTCCAGGACCAGCCAGGGATACACAAACGATAAATTGTATATACAGATCCACGTCTTAAAACATATAAAAGTCTTACAATGCAGCGGAAAGGAAAAATAAACCCTAAGAACTAGGCTTCGATGCTTGCGGCGCGGCAACTCCACTCCACAGGCATCCCTTGACGGCAACGACGAACCAACTCATCGTCGAACCCAATGGCAGCTTCTTCCTCTAGCTCTAAGGTGGGGGAAAGGAAGCAAGACTGAGTACAACCACCGTACTCAGCAAGTCATACCGAAAGAAGGTATGAATGCAGGGTAATTCCCAGGGAAGGCTAGGGGTTAACTTTTGCACAAAGCGGCATTTCACAAAGCTAAGTTGAATACGGTAAAAACAATAATTAAATGTAATTGAACAATATTAATCATCTCTGCTCAACGCTACACCACATTGAGTCAGGCCCAATCCATCCAACTATGATATCCAGTTCCATTGAATCAGGTTATTATCATTAGTGGGACTAATCACGGTGAATCTGGTCGATAGCCCATAACCGCGGGCGCGGCTATTCAAATAGTTTCTAACTCTGATTAGAGGTGTACGTCTGTACCCACAAGACACTGCCCCACAACACGTTCCCGTGCGTCGACATGCCACCACGACATATCGAAAAGGGGTCTGTGACAGGACCATTCGCATAACCCTCCCTGACCAAGTGACACCACACCTCAGGTTTCGCCCCTACCTTTATATCCAAGGTAGGCAGCCCCCTCTCGTGCCTAGGTGAATCCGGCAGCCGCATAGACCTTTCTCGGTCCATCCGGACTCCATCACGCTCACCCTTGCCTGGATGCGTCGGCCAGAGAAAGCTACACTACAAGCCCAGCCGTTGCCCACGCTGGCTTGTGGTACGCACGAATAATTCTTCCAGGGTTTCCCGTGAACCGGTCCTTAACTGCCATGGGTGCATCTTGCACAACCGTGCACCCACAGCCCACCATTTAGTCAAATTTTAATTAACCGTTATCCTTTGCCAACGGCATATGCGGTCTGAGACCGTCATTTCATGTGACATAATTCTAGTAAAATAATTCTCCCATTAATGATCTAGTGGTACTAAGCAAGCTAAGCATGTCCTAAACCTGAAACTAGTCAAATTAATTCCCAGGCAATCAATAAATTAGGCTGAGTACTATAGGTCCCATCCAGATTACATTATAAAACAATGCAATTTAACAGATAAAGCGAGAATAATTCATAACATGGGTACAACATGATCAGTGGAAAATGACTTGCCTCGGTCTTGTTCCGACGGAACTTCAGCAACTACCTCAAGATAAACGGGAGCGTCCTCGGAACCGGAATCTACCAACAAACAAAGCACATCAAAAACAGGCTATTAAACTACTGAAACAGACAATTAAAATATTTTTAGTGTGTTTTAGACATTTTTATGAATCCGCTGCAACTTGAACGGACTCAAACAGAGTTCGGATGAATTTTCTGTGAATTTTACAAATTTCAGCCTTTTTACTAATTAAAGAAAAAGAAAACCGATTTACGGCGCAAGCGCCCTAGGGCTGACGTCACGGCCGGGCGGCAGCACCGACAGGTGGGCCCCACAGCACAGCGACACAAGGGAGAGGAGGGATCACGGTGGACTCAGTCCACCGAGCTAGGGGAGGAGGTGCGCCACGTGGCGCTTGCGTAGCGCCTACGCGGCAGCCACGTGCGCGGCCACGTGGGCGGCGGGGTTTGAGGCGGTTCGGGATGGATGGCCCGGATGCGCTCGTAGTCGGATCCGAGCCGAGAGAAGGCGCGCACGAGAGCGGCCGGCGGCGAGGCACGGCGCGGCGGATCGGCGACGGAGCGACGGCCGGATGGTCACCGGCGAGCGACGGAGGAAGGCGGACGACGGCACACGCGATGCTACATTTAAATGTCGCATGGGTTCAAGGGGAAAACGGCGCTAGGCGCGACCGACGACGAGGAGCCGACGTCGCTCGATGGCGAACCGGCTGCGCAGGGGCCCTAGGGGTACCGACGGCGATCGAGACGGCACGTGCGCACGCACACACAAGAAGGCGAGGTGCGGCGGCCTCGGGACCGAACGGAAACGACAATGACACGGGAAAACAACGAGCGAGAGAGGGTTGAAGCTCACCGACGACAAAGCGAAAGGGACGACGGCGACGGTGCGATTTGGCGACGGGATATTGGGGAAAGGCGCGGGGAAATGCGTTCCTGAGAGCGGCGAAGGTGATGGCGGTGTTGGTTGTGCGCAGGGTGTGATGGTTCGGCCGGAACAGTGACCAGAAACGGAGCTCTGCGGCAGCGGCAATGCTTGCACGGTGCGGGAGCTCGGGACGACACGGATGCGGGCAAATGTGACAGGGGAAAGACGCAACAGGGTGCGGGGATCCATTATAGGGGTTTGAGGCGGTGCGGCACCGCCGGGTTGAGCGGGAATGGTGGCGCGACGTGGCATGGGTAAGGCGGCGCCCCAAATTTTAAAACACGGCCGATTCGGTGTGCACGCGGGACGGGAGAGAGGGGAAAGTGGGGGCGCGAGGTGCGGGCTAGTGGGGCACCGGGTGACGCGGGCGGGGAGAGCGGGACGTGGCCGAGAAGGCGGCGCGGTGCGGACGTGCGCACGCGCGGGCACAAGATGCGGCCGGGTGGACCGGAGGTCGGGGATGACAAGCGGGGCCTGCTTGTCATTGCCTTGACCCGAGGGGAGGTTTAGCGGACTTTTGCGCTGGCGGCTGAGGAGATCTGGGCCGGCCCAGGGGAGGGGAGAGGAAGGAGGGGATGGTGGCCGGCCGACTGGGCCGAAAGGGGAGGGGGAGAGTGGGCCGAAGGTCCACGGGAAAGAAAAAGAAAGAAAAAGAGAAAAAGGAAAAAGAAAAAAAAGGAAAAACCTTTTTCCTTTAGGAATTTAATTCCGATTAGCCTAATTTAATTTTTAAAATTGTTTTCTGTGCTCTGAAAATTCTGATAAAAATCCTGTTAGCGTATTTTGACACGGGGAATCCAAGAAAAATTCCACCAAGCCATTTCCAATTATTAAATGGATTTTAAAATTCCAGGATGAGGTGTTTGTGCTAAAAGCAAACCCGAGCCAAATCCTTGTTTTCCCACTTGCATTCATACCCTCTCTATTCCGGTATGACTTGCTGAGTACATGGAAGTACTCATCCTTGCCTCTTCATCAGAACCTGAAAAAGAAGCCGAAGAAGAAGATGAAATTGTGTAGGCTTTGTCCTGCACTCTGGAAGATGCATGTGGAATGGTTGAAGCCACGTGGTCGCATCAGGCTTAGGTTTAGGCCCTTTTTCTTTTTCCGCCGCTCTTTCGTAATCTTTTTGTAATGTTTCTAAGACATGGAACTGTAATTCAACGATTGTCGTATGTGTACTCTCGCTGGTCCTGGACAGTGATTTTAATGCACATATAGCTTCGAAAATTCTGGTCTGAATTTCTGGGCGTGACAAGTTGGTATCAGAGCCAATTCCAGACCGTAGGAAAAGCCAAATGGAAAAAAACCTAGGAGCCCTCTGAACTTTTTCATATGCATAAGTCCTGGCATTTGGAGTCGTTTCGAGAAAATGGGTCTCTGTTTCCTCGGGGTTGGTGAGAATCTTGAGCGTTTTTCAAAGCAAGAAATTTCGAAAACTAGGTCAATATAAGTGATAGGACTTTGAAGTTAAATTTGAAAAAAATCATTTGCAATCTTATTCGACCGTCGTGGGATTTTTCTAAGGGAGCAAAGTCCTAAGTCCAAATCGGAGGGATGGCCGCGATTTTATACCTATTATAACTAAGCATCTATTTTAAGCATTACCACATCATCTACGGGATGTCGTTAGAAGCTTTATTTAGCCTCATGAAAATATTTCTCAAAAACCCTTCTTTCTCGTTTACTTCACTTGAGTCCTTTACCGTTTATCTAACTTGAGTTTTAGCATGCATTGATCCCCTACCTTGTCTTCTCTAGATGGCAGGCCATCCCGTCACCCCAACGGTCAGGGTCTGAAGGGTTTCATCACTGAACTGGCAAGGATGGCTTTGGCAGTAGGTTATGCTGGTGCACCCGAGTACACCGTCGTCTCACCTTTCAGCAGCGAGTTGCCCCATCAGGTCCGTTTGAAAATGCACGGTTTCGTCGGGACCAACATCCCGAACATGGTGGTCACTGCTTCGGGAGGAACGGATGAGCATGCTTGCCAAGAGGTTGCTTATCTGATGCTGGCCCGGATGAGGGAGATGTATGACTACCATCTCCGCCACTCTGCCTACCATTTCCATCCCTGACGCGGAAGCTCGTCGGTGGTCAGCTCCTTCCAATGCGCTGAAGGGGAGAATGACACCACCTTCTCTCACATGAGGACTGTGATTGAAGGGTTGGACAAGATGCATTCGGACCTTCATATTGCAGCCAAAGCCCTGAATGACCAGAAGATTCTGAGGATCAAGAGCCTGAAGGATGATGTGGATCGCCTCAAGAAAGAAATTGCCATCCTGAAAGGGCTTCCACCCCCCAACATCCTTCGGATCAGGATCACGCCTCGGAAGAACACAAAGGCCCCGGTGCGGATGCAGCTGGCGCCCAGGATTCCCCTTCCTGCTCCGCCACCTTCCCCAGCTCCTGCACCAGTGCCGGTCCTTACTCCTGCTCTGGTCCCCGCTCCGACCCTAAGCAAAGGAGGAGGATGGATCTCCGTGTCCAGCAGCAGCAAAGGTAGTAGCAGAGGCAGCTCCAAGAGCCCGGGCAGAAAAGAGGAGTTAGCAAGCTCTCGGATCCGCTCAAAGGAAAAGGAAGACGGGAACTCCCAAGGGAGTGGTTTCGACTCCACCGACCACGGAAGCCGCTCCGACCCCTAGAGTGTCGCCACCCTTAGTTTATCGTTTTCCCTAGTTTTCCTGCTTGTTTAATTGTTGTGTGTTAGGAGTGTTGTGTGTGGGGTAGTGGTCAACCTGTATCAAGTGCGGGTATGGGTTGTCCAGTTAAGGATGTTGAGTGTGTTTTAAGTGTTTTAATAAAGAACAGATCAAAACAAGTAATAAAGTTTAGCTTCTCAGTCTAATCTGTTTTACTCCTGCTCTCACCTTATACGTTCTGCTCCTTCAGATGGTGAACACCAGGAACGGCAGCATCAACACCAACACTGAGTCAGCAGAGAACAACACCAGGGCTAATGGCAACACCCCACCTCCTCCACCCGAGAACATCACCTTGGCTCAAGTCTTAGCCAACCAAACCCAACTGATTGCTGCAATGATGCAGCAAATGCAACAACAGCATCAACAGATGCAGTTGCAAATGATGCAACAGTTTCAACAGCAGAACCAGAACCATAACGACCAGTTCGCACCGCCACCTCCCCCACAAAACAAATTGTCAGAGTTTCTCCGTGTCCGACCCCCAAGCTTCTCTAGCACCACAAATCCCATGGAAGCCAACGATTGGCTCAATGCCATAGAAAAGAAAATGGACCTACTACAGTGCATAGACCAAGAAAGGGTGTCTTTTGCAACCCACCAACTCCAAGGACCCGCCTCGGCATGGTGGGACAATCTCCTAGTCACTCGTCGGGCAAACGCACCTGCAGTCACTTGGGCAGAATTCTGCCAGCAATTTCGAAAAGCTCACATTCCTGGAGGGATTGTGGCACAGAAGAAAAGGGAGTTCAGATCCCTTCAACAAGGCAACCGAACGGTCACGGAGTACTTGCACGAATTTAATCGCCTGGCACGTTATGCTCCGAAAGAAGTGCGCACCGACGGCCAGCGTCAAGAAAAGTTCTTGGCCAGACTTGATGATGAGTTAAAGGACAAGCTCATCTCATGTGAATACGCCGATTTTGGAAAACTGATCGACAAAGCTATTTGTCAAGAAGATCAGCGCAAAAAGATGCTTAAGAAATGGAAGGCTGTTTAGTTCAGACCACAGCCTCAACAAGGGGACCCCCAACGACCACGTTTCACTCCCAGAGGTCAAGGCGGACCTACTACAATGATCGTCCACCAGCATCGACCTTACCACCCTGGAAACTTCCAAAACAGTGGAAGCCGCTTTGGGCAGCCGCAACGGAATCCCGTCCCTCGTCCACCAATGGCACAACTGCCATCGCAACCCAAGCCAGCACCGCCGAAGAAGGACTCGGGATTTAAACCAGGCAACTGTTTCAACTGTGGAGAACCTGGACATTTCGTAGATAAGTGTCCAAAACCCAAGCATGCACCCCGGTTCATCCAAGCCAGGGTGAATCATGCGTCAGCAGAGGAAGCCCAAGATGCACCGGAAGTAATATTGGGTATGTTCCCTGTGAACTCCTTTACCACATCAGTCTTGTTTGATTCGGGTGCAACCCATTCATTCATATCAAAAGCATTTGTGGGGACACATGGGTTGTCGGTATTGAAACTTAAGATACCCATGCGGGTTCAAACCCCCGGGAAACATTTGAACACCGCCCACTTCTGTCCTTCGGTGGCAATAGAAATCCAAGGATTCCCCTTTCTAGCCAACCTTATCCTTCTAGAATCACAAGGCCTAGATATCATCCTTGGGATGGACTGGCTAACCCGTTATAAAGGCTTGATCGATTGCGCGAGTCGCACGATCACCTTGACCAATGGTAAAGGGATGGAAGTGATTTTTTGCTCCCCTAAACCATCAAGGGGAGTAGCAAGCCTGAATCGGATCTCAGTCAAGGAGAAACCTGAAGGAGAAGGAAAAGACCTAAAGAAGTTAGAGGATATTCCCTTGGTTTGCGAGTACCCGAATGTCTTCCTAGAAGACCTAACCATGATGCCGCCTAAAAGAGAAATAGAGTTTTGGATTGACCTGATCCCTGGCACTGCTCCGATCCATAAGAGGCCTTATAGAATGGGAGCCAATGAGTTGGCAGAGGTCAAGAAACAAGTGGACGAACAGTTATAGAAAGGCTACATTCGCCCGAGCACATCGCCTTGGGGTGCTCCAGTAATATTTGTGGAGAAGAAGGATAAGACCAAGAGGATGCGCGTCGACTATCGCGCACTCAACGAGGTCACTATTAAGAACAAGTATCCCCTTCCTCAGATTGATGACGTGTTTGATCAATTGAAGGGAACAAAAGTGTTTTCTAAAATAGACCTGCGATCAGGCTATCATCAGCTAAGGATTTGAGAGGAGGACATTCCCAAGACCGCTTTTATCACTCGGTATGGCTTGTATGAGTGTACGGTCATGTCTTTTGGACTTACCAATGCACCCGTGTTCTTGATGAATTTGATGAATAAGGTGTTCGTGGAATTCTTGGACAAGTTCGTCATAGTGTTTATCGATGACATTCTGATCTACGCCAAGACGAAAGAAGAGCACGAGCACCATCTTCGGGTGGTACTCGAAAAGTTAAGAAACCACCAGCTCTATGCTAAGTTCAGCAAGTGTGCTTTTTGGTTAAAGGAAGTACAATTCCTTGGTCAAATCGTGAACGCCCAAGGAGTCGCGGTGGATCCTTCCAATGTGGAAGCAGTAACCAAGTGGACTCCACCCAAAACCGTCACTCAAATCAGGAGTTTTCTTGGACTTGCGGGATGTTACCGTCATTTCATTGAGAATTTCTCTAAAATTGCAAAGTCAATGACCCAGTTGTTGAAAAAGGAGGAAAAGTTTAAGTGGACCGCGGAGTGCGACAACAGTTTTGAAGAACTTAAGAGAAAACTGGTGTCCGCACCAGTATTGATCTTGCCAGATCAAACCAAGGATTTTCATGTCTATTGCAACGCATCTCGCCAAGAGATAGGTTGTGTGTTGATGCAAGAAGGAAAAGTGGTCGTTTATGCTTCCCGCCAGTTGAGACCTCATGAGTCTAACTATCCAACCCATGACTTGGAACTAGCGGCAGTCGTCCATGCTCTGAAAATATGGCGACATTACCTCGTCAGTAAATGATGTGAAGTGTATACGAATCATAAGAGCCTAAAATACATTTTCACCCAATCGGACTTGAACCTCCGTCAGCGAAGGTGGTTGCAGTTGATCAAGGATTATGACCTAAGTATACACTATCACCCTGGCAAAGCTAATGTGGTAGCTGATGCTTTGAGCCGAAAGAGTTACTGCAACTCTATCCACATAAAAGGGAGATGTGAACAGTTACAATAGGACCTAGAGTGCCTGAAACTGGGAATTGTCGAACACGGGTTTGTGGCCGCTCTTGAAGCCCAACACACACTCTTAGACCAAATTCGCATAGCTCAAGCCTCGGATCCTGACATAACTGAGCTTAAGAAGAACATGAGGTTGGAAAAGCTCACGACTTCATGAAGGACGAGCATGGAACGATCTGGATGGGTACAAGGATGTGCGTACCAGAGCATAAAGAACTGAAAAAGTTGATCCTTACCGAGGGTCCTCAGAGTCAGTATTCAATCCATCCAGGAAGCACCAAGATGTACCAAGACCTGAAGGACAAGTTTTGGTGGGTCAGTATGAAAAGAGAAATAGCAGACTTCGTGGCACTATACGATGTATGCCAACGGGTGAAGGCAGAACACCAAAGACCTACAGGGTTACTACAGCCACTCCAAATCCTGGAGTGGAAATGAGAAGAAATCAGAATGGACCTCATCACAGGATTACCCCGGACATCGTCGGGGTATGATTCCATCTGGGTGCACACCACCTCATCACAGTAGCCCACTTCATCCCAGTGCACACCACCTACACAGGAAAGAGACTGGCAGAACTGTATCTCACAAGGATCATGTGTCTCCCTGGGGTACTCAAGAAGATAGTATCAGATCGTGGTATTCAGTTCACCTTCAAGTTTTAGCAGAAGCTACAAGAGGAACTTGGCACCCGGTTGAATTTCAGTACGGCCTACCACCCGCAAACCGATGGTCAGACCGAGCGAGTGAATCAGATTTTGGAAGACATGTTGCGGGCCTGTGCTCTCGACTTCGAGAAAACATGGGACAAGAGTCTGCCCTACGCAGAGTTCTCTTACAACAACAGCTATCAGGACAGTCTGCAGATGGCACCTTTCGAAGCGCTGTACGGACGAAAGTGTCGTACCCCACCCTTTTGGGACCAAACTAGCGAGCGCCAGTTGTTTGGGACCAAAGTGTTAAGCGAGGCAGAGGAAAAGGTCAGGACAGTAAGGGAGAGGCTTAGAATCGCATAGTCTCAGCAAAAGAGTTACGTAGACAACCGTCGAAGGGACCTAACATTCGAGGCAGGTGATTATGTGTATCTTCGAGTCACCCCGCTTTGGGGAGTGCACCGTTTCCAAAAGAAAGGCAAGTTGGCACCACATTTTGTGGGACTGTACCAGATACAGGAACGTCGAGGAGAAATAGCTTACCGGCTCGAGCTTCCCTCCTCCGTGGCCGGCATCCATGATGTATTCCACGTCTCACAACTTAAAAAGTGTCTAAGAGTACCAGAAGAACAGACGAGCCCGGATCAGATAGAGATTTAGGAAGATTTGACTTATGTGGAGAAACAAGAACGTATCCTCCAAACCAGCGAGCGAAGAACCCAGAACAAGGTTATCAGGTTTTGTCGAGTTTAGTGGACTCATCACTCAGAAGAAGAGGCCACATGGGAAAGGGAAGATGAGCTAAAGGCCGCTCATCCCTATCTTTTTGTCAGTACCTCCGAATCTTGGGGTCGAGATTCCGTTTAAGGGGGGTAGGTTTGTCACACCCTGAGGAGTTTTCCCCTTTTAAAAAAATCGAAAGAAAAATCGCAAGAAAAATAGTTGGAAATTAACCTGGAGCGAACAAATAACTTTAAAAGCAAAAATCTAAATGAAAATGGCATGGTAGGATTTTTCCTAAATTCTACATATCAAAATACACTAACAGATTTTTAGTGGAATTTTTAAAGCACTAAAAATAATTTTTAACCAATTAAAATCAAAATCGAATTAATAAATCCCGAAAAATCCTTTTTCTCTCTCCTCCCGTCCTTTTCCCGCCCAAACCGGTCGCCGCCCGAGCCGACGGCCCGCCTCCGCGCGCCCTCCCGAGCCTGGCGATCGCCGTCCGTTCCCCATGCCCGCGTGGCACGCCACGTGGCGGCCACCTCGTGGCCACGTGTGCGCGACGTGGTGCGCCGCCCCCTCCTCGGCTGTGGACCCGGTCCACTATGGACCCTGTCCACCGTGGACCGGTGCTCCTGTGGCCGATGACGTCAGCATTCGGCCGATGATGTCAGCCCTAGCTGCTGACATCATTCCCGGGACTTAATGCACAATAAATTATTAAGGACTTTTCTGCTTTAGTAAAAAACACAGAAAACTTTTAAAAATCATATCTTTTCAATCTGAGCTCCGTTTTAGCCCATTCAAATTTCATTAAATTCATAAAAATGCCAAGAATACATAGAAATAGTTTTGTTCCCAGTTAAAGTAGCTTTTTAGCCTATTTTATTGAAGTGCTTTGTTTGTCGTGTAGACCCCGGTAGTTCCTCCATCCTGGTGTACTTTGAAGTTGTCGCGGAGTTTCCCAAGTCCGAAGAGCAAGGCAAGTCATGCTTTATGATTGATCATATTGCTCCTATTTTTGCTAAATCACCTGTTTTATTCTATTAAACTGCATTTATTTTTGAATGTCATCTCATGGGGAATATTACACCATATAGTTAGATTTAAGCCTTAGGCTTACCACCCTAACCCCTTTGATAAACTTTGGATAACAACATGACTAGCTTATAGGCCTAGGTTATGCTTAGACCTGCTTAGACTTACTAGCACACTAAATGGGTAATTTCATCTAGACTACATTATGTTGCACACACGAAATGAAAGATATAATCCGAGGACTTTGTGGACCGGACTAATAACTAAAACATGACAAATGGTGGGTTGTGGGTGTTGAGGTTTTGATAGTGGTGCCCATGACATTTAAGGACTGGTTCACAGAAAACCCTCGGAAGAATGACCGTACAAACCAAGCCAGAATGGGCAACGGTGGTTCCTGTATAATAGCTCTTCCTAGCCGACGAACCCAGGCAAGGGTGAGCGGGATGGAGTTCCGTCGTCCCCAGTATAAGGGTTGCTGGGCTGTCGGATTCACTGAGGCACTCGGGGGGCTGCCCACGTCCTAGCGACGGGAGTGGGGGCGAAACCTTGGTGTGGTTCGCTTGGTTAGCGGGGGGTTATACGAAAGGTCCTATCACAGTCCCTTTCCGGGGTACCGTGGCGGTATTCCAGCACACGGGAAGCCGTGTTGTGGGGCTGTGTCTTGTGGGTACAGTTGTACACCTCTGATCAGAGTAAAGCTATTCGAATAGCCGTGCCCACGGTTATGGGCGATCAACCGACTTCACCATGATTAGTCCCACACTGTTAAAACCTAATTAATGGAACATGACTAGTATGGTTCGATGGTTTGGGTCTGTCGCAACGTGGGAATAATGTTGGACAGTGTTGGCTTTCAATATGAATTAAATACTTGAACTACTACTGTTTTGTCATGTTCAAAACTCCTTTGTTTTGCAAAAACCCTAGTTGTTTGTACTAAAAGCAAACCCGAGCCAAATCCTTGTCTTCCCCCTTGCATTCATACCCTCTTTATTCCAGTATGACTTGCTGAGTACGTGGAAGTACTCATGCTTGCCTCTTCATCAGAACCGGAACAAGAAGCCGAAGAAGAAGATGAAATTGAGTAGGCTTTGTCCTGCACTCTGGAAGATGCCTGTGGAATGGTTGAAGCCACGTGGTCAGCGTCAAGCTTAGGCTTAGGCCATTTTTCTTTTTCGTTGCTCTTTTGTAATCTTTTTGTAATGTTTCTAAGATGTGAAACTGTAATATCAACAATTGTCGTATGTGTACCATGGCTCGTCCTGGACAGGGATTTTAATGCACATATAGCTTCGGAAATTCTGGTTTGAATTTCTGGGTGTGACACCAGTGAAGGTGCAAAACATGAATCAACTTCAAAAATTACGGCTCCTTTGCACATTCAACGATGACATCCGCCAGAACAAATAATCGATGATATAGGTGAGCGGACTACAAGATCAAAGGTTACTCATGATGATTTTGCAAATTCTGCTTTTGTTGCTTCTTTTGAACCCAAAGATGTTACTCATGCTTTAACTGATGAATCGTGGATTAACGCCATGCATGAAGAACTAGAAAATTTTGAGAGAAACAAAGTTTGGACTTTAATTGAACCTCCTTCAGGGCATAACATTATTGGAACCAAGTGGGTTTTCAAAAATAAACAAAATGAGGATGGTTTAATTGTTAGAAATAAAGCTAGACTTGTTGCTCAGGGCTTTACTCAGGTGGAAGGTTTGGATTTTGATGAAACTTTTGCTCCTGTTGCTAGGATTGAAGCAATTAGACTTTTGTTAGCTTTTGCTGCTTCAAAAGGTTTTAAATTGTATCAAATGAATGTTAAAAGTGCTTTTCTAAATGGCTTCATACAGGAGGAAGTTTATGTTAAACAACCACTGGGTTTTTAAAATCCTGATTTTCCCAACCAAGTTTTAAAATTGTCTAAAGCCTTGTATGGTTTGAAACAAGCACCTAGAGTAGCTATGATAGACTTAAAAATTTTCTGCTTGAAAAAGGTTTTTAAATGAGAAAAAATGACAAAACGCTTTTTGTTCTTAAGCATGGTGAAAATCAACTTTTCATTCAGATTTATGTGGATGATATCATCTTTGGTTGTTCAACTCACGCTTTGGTTGTAGAATTTGCTGAGACTATGCGCAGGGAATTTGAGATGAGCATGATGAGTGAGTTGTCGTACTTTTTGGGATTGCAAATTAAGCAAACACCTCAAGGTACGTTTGTGCATCAAATAAAGTATACCAAAGATCTTTTGAGATGGTCAAGATGAAGAGCTGCAAGCCAATCTCTACACCTATTGGTTCCACTGCTGTTTTGGATCCCGATGAAGATGGTGAAGCCGTGGATCAAAAGGAATATAGAAGTATGATTGGATCTTTGTTGTATCTAACTGCTTCTAGGCCAGACATACAATTTGCTGTGTTTGTGTGCACGCTTTCAAGCTTCTCCTCGTGCTTCACATCGTCAAGCGGTCAAGCGAATAATGAGGTATTGAATCATACACTTGAGTTTGGAATTTGGTATTCTACTTTATCTTCTATATGCAATCCTAATATAAATCTAATAATAAATATATTAAAAGAAACATATCAGGGCAGATAAGGCCGGCCGAAACCCCGGCGCTGTCTCTAAACAATATAAATCTTAGCCGACCAGATCATTGATAGTTCTAAAAACGACTTAATAGTTCGAACCCGATGCAGCATTAAGTATAAAAAGAAAAACCTGATCTATTACAGCCGATTTATATCCCTCGAGATGGTGGATACCGCATATAAACCAGCCAACCTTTAGATCTAGCCCTATCGACTGCAAGTTCTTGATAGAACTAGCCAATGGCAGGATAGATCTAAACATTAGTCTAGTTTATATGCGCTATATGATAAGTAGCGCAGTATAAACTCTTGAATCTAATGTGTCATTACGATGGAAGCACTAGAAACAACAGATCATACCACTAATGACAAGCATTTACCTAGATTCGGGGATCGAAACGATGCAGCCCGTAGCCAAACAAACCGCTCGTCGAAGAAAAGGTTGGCGATGCGCCGAAGGTTTGATTGATTGTGATTTTCTCTTACAGGGGGTCTCGGGTCCTATTTATACCCAAGATACAATTATCTGTACAAACCCTGGACTCTATCTAAACTACTATTTAAAACACGACATTATCCCGAGAAGGACCCATGCCGTGTTACTACTAACAGTTTAAACAAACTCCTAAATTACAGATACAATTGCCGTTACAGGACTCTATCCATAGGTGGCAATATCGTTTAACGCGCAACTAACAACCGAATCTTATATTTATCCTCAAACTGCTGCACCAGAAATGGTTTTATCTCTTCCGGACCTGGAATCGGCTATCGGCTACCCTTGTCCGATCAAACCTTAGCCGATTGGCCTCGCCGCCGATCACTCCTCAGCCGATGCGGCCTCTGTTTCCACACCAAACCAGCCGATCCGATTCTGCTTCGCCTTTGCAGACTTAGGGACTTGTGGAGATTATGGCAATCGGGTATCCACATGGCAAGCTTATCCGACTGGAGATAGGGATAGGTTGTGCCTATCAAATATGTAAACCAACTACGACTTGGGTATTACGTTGCCGATTAGATAAGGCAACGGCTCATAGTCACGGTTTGGTAAGATTGAGGAAACCGACTTAGAGTAAGATAGGGTTTCCGATCTGTAAGCCCACCTCCCAAGACTATATAAGGGGGGTAAGGGGCGTCCCTTGAGGGATATACGATTTCATAAGCAAGAGCTTTAGACACACGAGATCAATAAAGACACTCGACGGATCGAATCCACTGAAACAGGAGTAGGGTATTACCTCACGAGAGGGCCTGAACCTGTCTAAATCTTCTTTTCCTCCTAACCCACTGTGCTTGGTGATCTTGACTGCGACCCCAATTTTCTATTGCCGAAACCAAGTTTCGACGGTTGGCGCGCCAGTAGGGGACCGCGCGTCGAGACTTCTTCAACAAATATCGCCGACAAGCGTGATGGGATCTCCTTCAAGATTCGGCGACTTCGCCGCCTACTTCATCGACAGTTCCTCCTTCGACTCGGATTCGGACCAGTAGGAAGGAGAAATCCACTCGACACCGTTCGGACTTCCGAACAGCGCCACGATCTACAACGACGTCTTGAAGACCAAGATGCAATCTACTTTCTCCGACGACGGACTTCACTCGGCACCATTCGGATTACCGAATACCGCCGAAATATGCGCCAATCTTCTCACCTCCCCAACGGAGGCGATCTATTCGGACGAAGACCTCTCGATGCCGTTTGGGTTACCAAACGTCGCTGAGATCTACAGCAAACTTCTCTCCCCCGAGTCGACGGCGACCCACTCGGAGGAGCCCACACCCCCAAGCTCTGACTCGGACTGGAACGATCCAGACCCGGGCTACCCAGGATCAAGGGAGGTCGCCGTCATCCTCCCATCATTCGGCTCCTGCTCATCTTCGGAGCTCAATGGATACCTCAGCTCCGCCGGCTTCGACGACCTCTATGGCATCCCCTCTGACGAAGCCGACAACTCCGACTACCGCATGGACTATGAGCCGAAGTGCTTTGATGTCCTCATGGCCGAGCCGGACGAGTCCGACTCAGCCATGGCCAAGAGGCTTGCTGAAGGAGAGCGGGCCAAGATTGAGCACGAGCGCAAGACGGCCGAAGAGGAGAAGCAACGCAAGGACGAGGCTGACAAGAGGAAGCAGGACCTACGTACAGCCGGACGATCTGCCCAGGAGGCCATCCTCCAAACGCGGGTTCGCAACATCAACATTTTCCAAACGCCACAGCAAAACGCTGTTGCCGTGCTCACTCTCTTGGACACCGTCATGGAGACGGCACCCGCCAATGTGACTCCGATACTCGACAAGATCAAGACCATCGTCGCAGCCATAGCTAACGGCCACCCCACCACCTCGGCACGAAGGCCGACTGAGTCCGTGGCTGAAACGCCCGACAAAAGTCGACTCCCGCCTCTAAGGTCAGGAGACTATAAGAGGCCCGAGCCAGATCGGTCGACAACAAGGCCAAGAGGCCCACCCCGCGAGTCCACGCAGAAGTACCAGGAGCAAACGGCTGACTCCCGCGACAAACGACACGGACGTCCACCCTCCACCATCGCGTCAGCCGCAACAACAGCTCTAGCTATCCAACCAACCAACCGAAGACCCCGCCGAGTGATCTACGGGAAGTCCTCGATCGTCGTTACCAGGAACGAGACCGACACACTCGGGAAGATCGGAGGGGATCACCCGATAGCGGCGACGACGGAATGCCAGCTTTCACTCGGGAGCTTCGCCGAGTGCACTGGCCGAATGGTTTTAAGCCAACAGGAATAGAGAAATATGACGGCAAGACCGACCCCGAGTCGTGGCTTACCGTGTATACTCTCGCCATCCGCGCAGCAGGCGGCAACAACAAGGCTATGGCCAATTATTTGCCCGTGGCCCTCGCCAACTCAGCCAGGAACTGGCTCACGAGCCTGCCAAGAGGCTCAATCGACTCGTGGAGCGAGCTGAGGGACCACTTCATCGCCAACTTCCAGGGCACCTTCGAGAGGCCCAGCACACACTTTGAGTTATACAACATCATCCAGAAGCCGGACGAGCCTCTGAAGGATTACATTCGGCGCTTCTCCGAAAAGCGCAACAAGATCCCCAACATCACCGATGGCATCATCATCGCCGCCTTCCAGAAGGGAGTCCATGATGAAGCGTTGATCGGGAAGTTCGGGCGCAAGCCACCGAAGACGGTGAAACAAATGTTCGAGACGGCGAACTCCTACGCCAAGTCCAACGATGCAATCAAGGCGGCACGCCAAGACCGGCTCGACAAAAGGGATGACAAGCACTCGGAAGGAAGCCGGCATCCGAGGAAGGATAACGGCAGCAACAATCGGGCCCGAAAGATCGCAAGCGCCGGCACCAAGACCTGGTTGCCACAACGTCCGATTCTCAACACAGTCGCCGAGTTGCGGCTTACGACGCGATCATGAACGATCGTGAACGCTCAGTACACGCATCATCTACAAGCAATTCTCAGAGCAATATGTGGCACGGTTAAACAAGAAGCCGACTAATGAAACCGGTCCATCGAGAACCAAGAAGAACAACCCGACTGGAAATTCAGAGCCTTTTCAAGACCACGTGGGCGAGCTGAATCACATCTTCGGGGGCCGCATGCTATAAGTCCAAGAGGAAGCAAAAGCTGATGGACCGCGAGGTCAACGCAGCACAACCCGAAGTCCCACAACATCTACGATGGTCGGAGGTGGCCATCACGTTTAATCGCTCGGATCATCCTGACCGAGTGGTTCACCTAGGACAGTATCCCTTGGTACTTGACCTGGTGGTTCAGAACATCAAGCTGAAGCACGTCCTCTTTGATGGGGGCAGCGTCCTCAATCTCCTGTTCGTCAAGACCCTGGATGAGATACAAATCCTGAGAACTGAGTTGAAGGCAAGCTCAGCCCCCTTCCACGGAGTGATCCCGGGGCTGTCGCCCACATCACTCGGGCACATCGCCCTTCCAGTCACCTCCGGAGTTCACGAGAATTTTCGGACGGAGAATACCACCTTCGGGGTGGTCGACTTCAAAGACGGCCTACCACGCGATCATCGAAAGGCCTGCACTCGCCAAATTCATGGCGATACCACACTACACTTACCTCTGCATGAAGACGCCTAGCCCTAACGGCGTCATCGCCCTGCGCAGCGACGTCAAACAAGCCTTCACCTGCGACAAAGAAAGCTGCGATATGGCCCAATCTTGTGAGAAATCACGTGGCCAGGAAGAAATCCGACTGGCTACATCAACATCCGAAGAGGGTGAAATTTCTACAAAGAGGATAGCCAAGTCGGAACAAGGCGACGCCAAAACGAAGAAAATCTTCCTTGATCCAGTCGGCAAGATATCTTCAAGGACTTAGAAGATACCATAGTCGCAATGTTCGGGCGCGAGCTCTCATTTTTGATGATTTGGTTCTACGCAAGATCCAGACCATCAAGGACCATCACAAATTATCTCCATTATGGGAAGGACCATACATAATCGCTGAGGTGACTCGGCCAAGAGCATTTCAACTAAAGCGCGAAGATGGATCTATGGTGAAGAACTCCTGGAATATTGAACATCTTCGACGACACTATGCTTAAATTACCGTAAGTTTTATGTTGTTCTTGACTGCCAACCTCAAGCAAGATGACTTCTTAAGTTGACAGTCGGGGGCTGCATACGTGTCAATAAAGCATGGTTTTCTTTGATAACTTGTTTATATTTAGTTTATCATTGTTTATTATTTTGATTCGAGTTCAATAGATAAGGACCGAGAATTTTTGATGACCTAATCAAGCTTAGGCTTGGTGACATTTGGATGAAAATTACTTAAGGAATTTTCTATGAAGACTCGGTCAAGGCATTAACATAAATAAGCTAGATACCTACAAGTTCACATCGGAGACATAAAGAGACCAAGATGATTAAACTTACTCCCGACTGAACCTCGGACGACAAGGGAATCTTGGAGGCTGGATGCGGAAGACGGCTTGTGATGGAACAAGAGTTCCCAGATGGATGGATTTATGCGTGCGCAAGTTTAGGGTTCTCCCTGGAGAGCTTGTGAACAGTGACGCGAAAGAGGAAATTTTTGGGGAAAACGAAGTGGCGGGGACGACCTCGAGGCTTCGTAAAAAGACTTGAGGGTTTTCGCTAAGTCGTCTCGTGATTGGGCCGAGCCCATGAGAGACTTGCGGCCCAGCTAAGATGTGGCTTGACACATGTCCTTAGGGACTTAAGTGGATGGACTTAAGTAGATTTGCCCTGGCAATAAGCACGTGTCATATAGCCCAATACCTTTAAAATCCTTTCATACCGCGGTTTGCATAACTTCATGAGAAGTTGGCACGATGTAATTTGAAAGGTGACAAATAGTTAAGCTTTTCATGGCTGTCCTGATGACAGGAACTATTTGGTTTTAAAGCATTTGATTAAATGATTATATCAATGCTATTTTTTCCCACCTTGGTGAAGATCTTTTTTAGATTAAGACCAATATTATGGCATGAGCTATTTAATATTTTGGTCGTATTTTTCAGATGACTAAAAAATTTGTTTACCCATGAGGGTTGACTAAATTATTTGTCCCGAGATGACTCGGACAAGTTAACTCGGATGAGCATGAGCTTACCGAGTGTTTTTTACCCATGAGGGTTGATTAGATTATTTGTCCCGAGATGACTCGGACATGTTAACTCGGACGAGCATGAGCTTGCCAAGTGTTTTTTTACCCATGAGGCTTGATTAAATTATTTGTCCCGAGATGACTCGGACAAGTTAACTCGGATGAGCATTAGCTTGCCGAGTGTTTTTTACCCATGAGGGTTGATTAAATTATTTGTCCCGAGATGACTTGGACAAGTTAACTCGGATGAGCATGAGCTTGCCGAGTGTTTTTACCCATGAGGGTTGATTAAATTATTTGTCCCGAGATGACTCAGACAAGTTAACTCAGATGAGCATGAGCTTGCCGAGTGTTTTTTACCCATGAGGGTTGATTAAATTATTTGTCCCGAGATGACTCGGACAAGTTAACTCGGACAAGCATGAGCTTGCTGAGTGTTTTTTACCCACGAGGGTTGATTAAATTATTTGTCCCGAGATGACTCGGGCAAATCAACTCGGATAAGCATGAGTTTGCCGAGTGAATTAATTTCTTACCCATGAGGGCTAAATAAATTATTTGTTCCGAGACGACTCGGGTGAACTACTCGGATAAGCATGAGCTTGCTGAGTGATGTGATTTTTTATGATTGCTTTAGCTTGAGCTAAGCATTTATAAGAGAATTATTTGTTCCGAGATGACTCGGGCAAATTTCCGGGATGACTCGGGAAGATCAGCTCGGATAAGCATGAGCTTACCGAGCGAATTGATTTCTTACCCATGAGGGATGATGAAATATTTGTTCCGAGATGACTCGGGCAGATCCACTTGGATAAGCATGAGCTTACCGAGTGTTTTTCACCCATGAGGGTTGATTGAGTTATTTGTTCTGAGATGACTCGGGCAAATTCACTCGGATAAGCACGAGCTTGCCGAGTGATGAGGTTGCTTTAGCTTGAGCTAAGCATCTATATGAGAATGATTTTTTATAGTTCTTGACTATATGCTTAGTCTATTTTTGACTAACCACATAGTCGGGGGCTACACCTAATTAGGTGCATCAGGAGATGCACCTAGATATTTATTTTTGAGAATTTTTGAGATATTTTCCAGCCCTTCACAGTCTTTGGAGCCACTCGGGAAGATTCAGGCAGAGATGATGGAATCACTTGGTGCCAGAAGCACTCAGCCAAAGAGATTTTTGGCTGCGTACTGTTTTGGTTTGAAGTTGAGTTGTCTCGTCGACTGAAAAGGACTCGGGGGCTACTGTGGAGATTATGGCAATCGGGTATCCACATGGCAAGCTTATCCGACTGGAGATAGGGATAGGTTGTGCCTATCAAATATGTAAACCAACTATGACTTGGGTATTACGTTGCCGATTAGATAAGGCAACGGCTCATAGTCACGGTTTGGTAAGATTGAGGAAACCGACTTAGAGTAAGATAGGGTTTCCGATCTGTAAGCCCACCTCCCAAGACTATATAAGGGGGGTAAGGGGCGTCCCTTGAGGGATATACGATTTCATAAGCAAGAGCTTTAGACACACGAGATCAATAAAGACACTCGGCGGATCGAATCCACCGAAACAGGAGTAGGGTATTACCTCACGAGAGGGCCTGAACCTGTCTAAATCTTCTTTTCCTCCTAACCCATTGTGCTTGGCGATCTTGACTGCGACCCCCAATTTTCTATTGCCGAAACCAAGTTTCGACAGGACTCAATTACCAAATTTCAGTATTAACAGTATGATGCTTAGCCCTTGAATATTAATGTACATAATTCTTATGCTTGATGAACTCATTGTCAAAAGGGGAAGAACAAAGAGAAAAGTAAACAAAAGAACATAACAAAGTGCAAGTTTTTCAATGTCAAGGGATTTTCTTCTTTTTAAAAAGGGAGAGAAATTTTCTTTGGATTTTTAGCACTTCGATGCATTTTACCATTTTTGTTTTTAATTTTCAAAACACCAAAACAAAACATTTTTATTTGGTTTGCTAATGTGTTCATCAAGGGGGAGATTGTAAAATCAAAGTATGTTTGATTCTTTTATCGTGATGAACAATTGGCATCTGTGATTATTGGTTTTGTTATTTGGAGATTATTGACAAAATGGATTTGGAGATATTTGGTTTTCGGACATGAACAGTACTCTGCTATTTGCATGGTCCGGTCAGACCGGGCTTGTGCTGCCGGTATGACCGGAGGTCACTGTGAGGTCAGACCGGGCGGGCTCCGCCGGTCAGACCGGTCGACACAGTCCGACTGCATGTCGATTTTGTTTTGGTTTCGGTTTCAGGTTGTTTCCTTGCATATACGTGGAAGTTTCGTGTTTCTATACGTATGAATATTGTTTTATGCTCACAATGAGTCAAGTTGGAGATAGCTTGTGCTCGGATATGGTTTCTTTATTTAATTATGTGTAGGTAATCTTTACGCCTCGAGAAAGTGTTGCCGGTGATAGAATTGGAGTCAACTTGGAGATAAGGTGACGTCCAAGAGGGAGATCATGCGGGATACTGAAGGGTAGAGATTGATGCACGTGATTGGTGGAGTTTCCATATGGCATATGATGGAGATATTGTGTGCGTATGGGATGTGGAGTTTTAAATTTGGAAGGAGTTCAATTTTGTTACAATTGGAATATGTAAAGTTCGTTTCTTGTACGGGAAGGTTTTCTAGTGGATTAGGACTTCTTGTATGAGTAGGATTCGTGGCTTTGGGTTGCGTATTTTGTGTATAAATAGAGAGAGAAGGTGAGGTTTCTGTGTGCTAAGTTTTAGAGAGAGTTGAGTTGAGAAAAGTTTAGGATTTCGAGTTTTAGTCGAAATTTTGTGAGGAGTGCTGTTGGTTGCACTTTGTAAACACAGAGAGAATCAATAAAGTTTCAATCTACTTTAAGAGTTCTGAGGTTTGTATTTCTCTCGGGTGCGGAGGTCTAATCGGCGGTTAGATCGGCGGCCTCCCACCGGTCAGACCGCGCGGATCATTACGGTCAGACCGGCGCTCATCGGCTACACTCGACGCATTGGCTACATCAGGCGAATCAGCTAAGTTTTGTAG
The DNA here is from genome assembly GCA_019925245.2 of Oryza australiensis. Taxonomy (NCBI): domain Eukaryota; kingdom Viridiplantae; phylum Streptophyta; class Magnoliopsida; order Poales; family Poaceae; genus Oryza; species Oryza australiensis. Next base: position 246,879 of record JAIFGZ020000500.1, read on the forward strand.
ATCGGTTACAAGGACGGTCAGACCAGAGCTACACGGGCGGTCCGACCGGAGGTGTTCAGGTGGTCAGACCGGCGCGTCACCTACGGTCAGACCGCGCAGCATCGAATTGCGAGGGTAAGTCTTATTTCCGCTAAGATTTTTTTGTGTACCAACTATTTATCCCCTCTGGTTGGCTTAGTCTTAGATATTCGATCCTACAATTATTACTACCTGCATCCACAAATTATGAATGGAGGTAGTAAATGTTTCATAATTAATGTTATATGTGATACTCTTTGTAGTAATTCTGTATGCACACACATATATCTCCTACTATCCTGCTTTTGACTAAAATCCAGAGTCCTAATCTGCTCACAGGTTGACCCCAATATGAAGGAGCTACTGAGTGTCAACCCCCTTGAGCTTTGGTTCCCCATGAAGGCACAAGAGGAGTTTTCATGCTCAATGCTGCTAACAAACAAGACACACCACTACGTTGCTTATAAGATCAACGCACAAAAATTGAATATATACCGCATAGAGCCATACAGTGGTCTAATACCTCCACAGTTCACGTGCAATATTAGTGTGAGAATGCAAGGACAACAGGGGGTACCACCAAACATGCAGTTGATGGACAGGATACTTGTAGTGAGCGATGATCTGATTGATATTGCTAAAGACATGTCCTGCAAACAAAAGGGAAAGCTAGTCTTGAAAGGGCCTGAGAAGACTATGTCGAAGGTAAGTATTCTCTGTAAGCAATGATAGTTCTCTTCCTATTTCAAATATCATGTATTTTAGAGCTGCAACGATCTTGGGAGCTCGATTATTGTCCAGAATTCTTCTGTGTTTCGACAGTCAGTACTCCTTTAGTCAGAATTGGTGGACATACCCATATTGATTGACATAAAATATGTGCGAATCAAATGAAATAGTGAACTATCATCGCAAGTAAGGAGTTAATCAAATGGAATAGTGAACTATCATCGCAAGTAAGGAGTTAATTGTTATACTACTAGCATGATGCCTGTGGTGTGCCATTCTACGCTTGCGCTTCTCCAAAGCCATTGCTTAGCCAGTCAAGGATTCAGTTTGGTACCAATATAGGAGCATCTTACAAAAGAACACTATACATGACTTTGCCAACCTGAGGTTTAAATGGTCCGTCATGATCCAACAGAATACCCAGACATATATATGAGGATTGACAGAGTAAGACCTCATGTTTATGCCATGTAACAGAGTAAATTGCACTGTAGGAGGCCAAACTTGTCTAGATATTAGATGTGTTAAATAGGTTACTGTTCTGCCAAAATTTACATTTGCATCCGTAAACGAACTTAAGTGGGTCATTGTGGAATTTTTGTATGCCACATCACATGAGGCCAGTGACTTGAAAAATCAGTATGCTATGTGTGGCGTGTGCTCTTACCAGTTGGCATGCGCAGCAGATATTGAGATCCCATGGTGTAATGAAATATATTTTTTGGACGGCCAGAGTGCAAGAGAGCATCAGCTACCAGAGCTATTTTGATGTCAGGGTCCAATGCACCACCCATTGCCTTCAGAAATGCCGTTTGATATGGGTGACGAGGGGCACGGATGGAGGCAAGATCAACAGACAGCTTGTTTTTTCTTCTAGAAAACGCAGGACTGCACTTAATTTCATTAAGAAGAAATAAAGACCAAATACAATAAGGAGGGATCAAAACTAATCCACCCCTAAGAACACATCCACATATTTATCACCTGAAGTTGATGCACGGCAACAAAAAAAAAAGAGAGGAAGGACTAGCCGTCTTGGGTAAGCGAGTTACTAAGAAGCTCATGCAGGGCACGAGCTCTGGCTACGCACCATAAACTACTCACTTTGCACTGTCTTTGAAGCCACTGAAACACTCGGCACTACTGGAATCTATAGGTTTGCCTAGTGTCCAGGACACTAGGCAAAGCCTCAAATACACTCAGCAAAGCCTTTACCGAGAGTAGCACTCGGCAAAACTCTCTCGGCAAAGGAGCTGTCGGCAAAGGAGTGTTTTAGAGCCAAATTTTAAATTTGACCATCATTTTGGCTCTAATCAGTATAAATTCTATTTGAAGATGCATATGTTTATAAGCGTCGTACGTGACAAAATGTTCGAAACCTTGCAAATTTTTTTTCACAGCCTCAATGTCTAATTTCATGCTACTCTCACAAATCTCGTGATTTTCAGACTATTTGTTTTTCTAATAATTTAAAAACCGACCAGACTTTATTTGACTCACGGCCACAATCGTGCTTCCTGAATAAGACGTAGGAAATTACTTTCCATTTCCTAGATATGACCTCAAAATGGACTCAATAACATGAGTATCTTTTTAACATATTTTATTCAATTATTCGAATCACTTATAGTTTAAATTTGGCACTAGTAAAGAAATTTTTATAAATATAAAAAAATTTAAATATAGTGAACAATTAAAAAATACATCAAATTTTAACATGTACAAATTCATATTGTATATAGGAGGGGAAAAAGTTTGAAGGGTGTTATGAAAGAAAATCTTAAAATTTTGCCGAGTGTCTCGGCGAAGCACTAGGAAAACTCTAACCTTTGCCGAGTGCCTTGAAGGGGCACTCGGAAAACATCAAAGTTTGCCGAGTGCCTATTTTTGCCTAGGGCAGCACTAAGGCAAACAAGGAAGTTTGCCTAGTGCCGTGCTTTGCCGAGTGGCACTCGGCAAACACCTTGTTTGCCTACTTCTTGGCACTAGGCAAACTCCAAATTTTCTGTAGTGTGGAGCGACACCATTGAAAACACAGTCATTGTGGCGCTTCCAAATCTTCCAAGCTGCTAGGATAATCAAAAAGTTCAGTCCTTTGCGCAGTTCCTTTGGAACTCCCTTGATAACTTTACATTGCCATGCATCCTGAAAACAAGCTGCCTACAGTCAAGGTGCAGCACCAGCCAACCCCAACTTCGAGAGGAGTATAGTCCAAACTTGGCATGAAAAAACACACGATACAAGGATATGCTGAATAGTTTTGCCACTTTGGTCACATAGCCACCATTTTGGTCCCTGGCCGTCAGCAGCAGCTGCGGCAACGTGCGGGCTGGCAAGCTGGGCTGAGCAGCGTGGGAGGGTGAAAAGGGCCAGCTGGGTGGGCTAATGAGGTATTAAGCGGAATACATTCACAGAAATTGAAATAGAGCCTGAAAAATCAAAACAAACATGAAAAACAATCCATAAAAAATGTACAAGTTCTTGGAAATCCAGACTAAGTTTTTCAATTAGCCAATTTAACCAACACTGGAAATTGGGATGTTAGGTAAGCTCAGGAGATGGTCTGACTGGGCTAGAATTCTATTAGATTGCTGGACCGAGCACACATTTCTGCTCCTTTACATTAGTATAATAAGCTGAGTCAAACAACAGTTCCAGTAAGGAGATATGGCTCATAGAAAATAGTACATAAACAAAGTTAACCTTGCGCCAGTCTTATGTGTTGTATGTAGGAATGTGTTGGTATACTCATGGTGGTGGTAGGAGCTACGGTTCATAGGGATAACACCATCATGAAAAATAGCCGGGTGGCCATGGCTGCTAGGGATGAGAGAGGGACTTAGGTTGAGAGACTAACCAACCGAGCTACCATAAGACTGTAAGACAAGGGTACCGTTCCCTAGGGCCTCGACCTCTCGGCCCAATGCTCATGACGTGTTTTAACTGAAGTTTGCATGTGATGCTTGCCATATCACTCTTGTCTATACACAACTTTGGTTCTTTTCTTGATGCTTTTAGTTGCAATCTGTATGTTTTTCTAAGAGAACATATAGTATGCTTGTGTATATATAATATATTCCCATGTTTCTAACAGTTTGTGTTGAACCAAATGAGTTTGATTTATATTTTATATAATGAAACATTGGATTTGTGCTTTGATGCTTCTATGTGTGATATTTTGTGTGGTGGTTAGACCGGCCAGACAATGCCGGTCAGACCGGTGTATGTGCACGGTCTGACCGGAGGTGTGTGCGCGGTCCGACCGGCTGAGTCCGATTCACAGTCGGTCAGACCGACTTCGGTTCGCAATTGGACTCTGACTCACAGTCGGTCAGACCGGCGCGGTCTGACCGGCTGACTTTGGTTTTGGTGTGATTTCTCAGTTTCGAATTGTTTATTTGTGGATTTGATATGATTACTGTTGACAAGCTAATGTAAGTCAAGTTTGTACAAACTTGTGCTCGGTATATCATTTCTTTGTCGTATATGTGTAGATATCGCTTAAGGCCTCGGATAGTATTGCCGGTGTCGGATCGGAGTTGACTTAGGAGAAGTAGACGTCCAGCATGCAGGATACTAAAAGGCTAGAGGATAATGCACATGGAAGATGAAGAATATATATGACATACGAGAGGGATCGTATGTGGAGTCGAATTTGGAAAGGAATCCGAATTCAGAAAGTTTGATTGAGACAAGGAAAGAGATGAGTTTGTAACTGGTAAGAGAGGGTTTCCTATGTGGATTAGGAGTCCTACTTGATAAAGAATTCGTGGACCTACTGCATGTATAAATAGAGAGAGAGGGTGTGCCTCCTAGACATCGATTTTAAGAGAGAAATTTGAGAGAATAGCTAGGGTTTCGACTTAGGTCGAGATTTTAGTGAGGAGTGCTGTTGTTGTACTTTGTAAACACTTTTAGATGCAATAAAGTTGAAATAATTTGATCTACTTCTTCGAGAGTTCATCTACCGGTGTTTTCTGGATCTCGACGGTCTGACCGTAGGTGTGCGCAAGGTCTGACCGGAGGGTTTTGGCGGCGGTCCAACCAGAGGCTAGGCGGTGGTCTGACCGGCCAAGAGGGGCGGTCTGACCGGCGCAGGTAAAGCAGTGTGACCGGCGGCGGCTTCAACAGTTTCTGTTCGTTCTCACTTTGTAGATCAGTTTCATCGGTAAGAGATAAATCTTTTAATTTCGCAAAAGATTTGGTTTTTGGTTTTTCCTACCATTCACCCCCCTCTGATAGGTTTGTTTGGTCTTGTTCGATCCTACAGTTTGTGAATACTTCTTATTTCCGCTTATGTCCACATTTACGTGAACATCTGGAAAACAGAATCCCTTGGTGAGAACAAGCCTATATGTGGTACCACTGAGGGGATTGGCAATAGCCATCATGACAATAAGCTTTCTGGTTTAAGTATCAAAAACTCTTCTCGTAACCACTACGTAATTGATGGGATGCGTATATATGCCAAGATCCCATCGATTGCAAAGACCATTAAACTCATTGTGAAGAACTCCAACACTGTTGCTGATGTCAAGGTGGAGATTGATCGGAAGGAAGGGATTCTTCTGGATAACCTAGTGCTGATATATGCAGGTTGACAGCTTGATGATCGCCAGATTTTAAGTCATTTTGGTCTATCTGATGATCAGATACTTCATGTTTTGATCTGCCCGTTTGAGAAGCTCCGTATCTTTGTCAACATTAGCAACAGAAGAACTGTAAGGCTTGATGTCAAGAGCTGGTATACTGTTGCCGATGTCAAGTTGATGATTGAAACATTGTTGGGTTTTCCTGCATGTACACAACTACTCATGTGGACCAAACATGGTGTGGATATCGAGCTTGTGGACACAGAAACACTCAAAGATCAGAATATAAAGAATAATACTGTTCTGTGGTTGCATCCGAATGTCCAGATCTTCATAAAATCATGGGAAGACCATGTTGGTTAGCATGTTTGACACTGCAGAAGAAATCTGGAAGAAAATTAAAAAAAGGTCACAGATTAAACCTGAGAAATACTGTCGAAACTCGGTTTCAGCAATAGAATTTTGAGGGTGCAGTCAAGATCGCCAAGCTCGATGGGTTAGGTGGAAAACAAGGATTTAGACAGGTTCAGGCCCTCTCGTGAGGTAATACCCTACTCTTGTTTCGGGGATTCGATCCGCCGAGTGTATATTGATCTCAAGATCTGTAGCTCAGAAAACTCATCTAAAGCTCATAAAACGTATCCCTCAAGGGACGCCCCTTACCCCTCTTATATAGTCTTGGGAGGCGGGCTTACAAGTTGGAAACCCTATCTTATTCTAAGTCGGTTTCCTCAATCTTACCAAACCGTGACTATGAGCCGTTGCCTTATCTAATTGGCAACGTAATACCCAAGTCATAGTAGGCTTACATATTTGGTAGGCACAACCTATCCCTATCTCCAGTCGGATAAGCTTGCCATGTGGATATCCGATTGTCATAATCTTCACAGTAGCCCCCGAGTTCTTTGCAGTCGACGAGATAACTCGGCCTCAAACCAAAATAACACACAGCTAATCAACTCTTTGGCCGAGTGCTTCTGGCGCCGAGTGATTCCATTACCTCTGCCTGAAACTCCCTAGTAGCTCCAAAGACTGTGAAGGGCTGGAAAACATCCCAAAAAATTCTCAAAAAATAAATATCTAGGTGCATCTCCTGATGCACCTAATTAGGTGTAGCCCCCGACTATGTGGTTAGTTAAAAACAAACTAAGCATATAGTCAAGAACTATAAAAAATCATACTCATATAAATGCTTAGCTCAAGCTAAAGCAATCATAAAAAATCATATAACACATCACTCAGTAAGCTCATGCTTATCTGAGTAGATTCGCCCGAGTCATCTCGGAACAAATAATTTAATTAGCCTTCAGGGGTAACTGTTTGTCACCTTTCAAATTGCATCATGTCAACTTCTCATTAAGTTACGCAAACCGTGGTATGAAAGGATTTTAAAGAAATTGGGCTATGTGACAAGTGCATATTGCCAAGGCAAATCTGCTTAAGTCCATCCACTTAAGTCCCTAAGGACACGTGTCAAGCCACACCTTAGCTGAGCCGCAAGTCTCTCATGGGCTCGGCCCAATCACGAGATAACTTGGCAAAAAACCCTCAAGTCTTTTTACGAAGCCTCGAGGTCATCCCCGCCACTTTGTCTTCCCAAAAATTTCCTCTTTCGCAGTACTGTTCACCAGCTCCCTGTCTTTGTCCCGATTGCTCCCATCTTTCTCTTTGCATGAGGCCTCAGAACATAAACCCCACTGGGCAGAGTGAAGGCCCAAAATCATCTGCAGCGGCCGAAGCGACAAGGCCTGCACAACAAGAATCCCGGGGCCTTCTCCCGAGTGAGAGCGCTTTGAGTGAGAAGCCCCCACCTCCCAGTGAGGTTGTCCCAGCGAAAGAGCCCCCACCGCCCAAGAGACCCCCACTGGAAACTAGTTGGCTGAAGAAGATCTCCCGACTGCCACCCAAGATGCCCCGACTGAGAGCCAGTCGGGCGTAAACCAAGAAGAAAGATGCAGCTGGGAAGTACCAGTCAAGGGTTCGACCATTGATGTTGGTAAGCTTTGAAGCGGTCTTTTGACTTTAGTCTTCAATCTGTCTTTTCTTTGTCTTCATTTATCTTTGTTAAATCGATCAACAAAAGAGGAGAAGATCTCCAGGCTGCAATCTTCAGAGGCCTGGATCTCAATGACTTTGTGAATGTTGCTTGTGAACTCTGATGTGAACTTGTAGATATCTAGCTTATTTATGTTAATGCCTTGACCCGAGTTTTCATAGAAAATTTCTTAAGTAATTTTCGTCTGACTGTCACCAAGCCTAAGCTTGATTAGGTCATCAAAAAATTCTCAGTCCTTATCTATTGAACTCGAATCAAAATACTAAACAATGATAAACCAAATATAAACAAATTGTCAAAGAAAACAATGCTTTGTTGACACAAGTGTAGCCCCGACTGTCAACTCAAGAAGTCATCTTGCTTGAGGTTGGCAGTCAAGAATAACATAAAATTTGAGGCAATTTAAGCATAGTATCGTCGAAGATGTTCGATGTTCCAAGAGTTCTCCACCATGGATCTATCTTCGCGCTTTAGCCAAAATGCTCCTGGCCAAGTCACCTCAGCGATTATGTATGGTCCTTCTCATAGCGGAGATAATTTGTGACGGTCCTTGGTGGTCTGGATCTTGCGTAGAAACAATTCACCGACAATGAAAGCTCACGCCCGAACATTGCGACTATGGTATCGTCTAAGTCCTTGAAGATATCTTGCCGACTGGATCAAGGGAGATTTTCTTCGTTTTGGCGTCGCCTTGTCCCAACTTGACTATCTACTTTGTAGGGATTTCACCCTTTTCCAAAAGTTGATGCAGCCAAATGGATTTGCTCCTAGCCACGCGATCTCTCACGAGATTGGGCCATGTCGCAGCTTTCCTTGTCGCAAGTGAAGGCTTGTTTGACGTCGCTGCGCAGGGTGATGACGCCGTTGGGGCCCGGCATCTTCATGCAGAGGTAGGTATAATGGGGTATCGCCATGAACTTGGCGAGTGCATGCCTTCCGATGATTGCGTGGTAGACCGTCTCAAAGTCGGCCACCTCGAAGGTGATGTTCTCCGTCCAGAAGTTCTCCTGAACTCTGAAGGTGACTGGAAGGGCGATTTGCCTGAGTGGCGTAGATGACAGCCCTGGGATAACTCCATGGAAGGGGGCTGAGCTTGTCTTCAACTCGGATTTTGGAATCTGCATCTCGTCCAAGGTCTTGGCGAACAGGATATTGAGGGCGCTGCCCCCATCAATGAGGACGCGCTTCAGCTTGATATTCCGAACCACCGGGTCGAGTACCAAGGGATACCGTCCCGGGGGAACCACTCAGCCAAGATGATCCTAGCGGTTAAACGTGATGGCCACCTTCGACCATCGTAGATATTGTGGGACTTCGAGTTGTGCCGCGTTGACCTCGTGGTCCGTTAGCTTTTGATTCCTCTTGGACTCATAAGCCTACGGCCCCCCGAAGATGTGATTCAGCTCGCTCACGGGGTCTTGAAAAGGCTCTGAATTTCCAGTCGGGTTGTTCTTCTTGGTTCCCGATGGACCGGCTTTATCAGTCGACTTCTTGTTTAACCGTGCCGCATATTGCTCGGCGAATTGCTTGTAGATGATGTGTGCACTAAGCGTTCATGATCGTTCATGATCGCATCGTAGGCCACAACTCGGGGACGGCATTGAGAGCTGGATGTTGTGGCAACCAGGTCCTCGGACCGACGCTTGCGATCTTTCTGGCCATGATTGCTATTGCCGTTATCCTTCTTAGGATGTCGGCTTCCTCCCGACTGCTTGTTATCCCTTTCGTCGGGCCGATCTTGCGCGCCGCTTTGATTGCTTCGTTGGATTTGGCATAGGAGTTCGCTGTCTCGAACATTTGCTTTACCGTCTTCGGTGGCTTACGCCCAAATTTTCTGATCAATAGTTCATCACGGACTCCCTTCTGGAAGGCGACGATGATGATGTCGTTGGTGATGTTGGGGATCTTGTTGCGCTTTTCGAAGAAGCGCTAAATGTAGTCTTTCAATGGCTCGTCTAGCTTCTGGACGATGTTGTAGAGGTCGAAGTGGGTTCCAGGCCTTTCAAAAGTGCCCTGAAAGTTGGCGATGAAGTGGTGCCTTAACTCACTCCACGAGCTGATAGAGCCTCTTGGCAAGCTCGTGAGCCAGTTCCTGGTCGAGTTAGAGAGGGCGACAGGTAAGTAATTGGCCATGGCCTTGTTATCTCCTCCTGCTGCATGGATGACGAGGGTGTACACGGTCAGCCACGACTCGGGGTCGGTCTTTCCGTCGTACTTCTCGATTCCTGTCGGCTTAAAACCATTCGGCCAGTGCACTCGACGCAGGTCCCGAGTAAAAACGGGTACTCCATCGTCATTGCTGTCGGACGAGCCCCTTAGATCTTCGCGGTAGCGCTGATCTCGTTCTTGATAGCGCCGGTCAAGGACTTCCCGTAGATCACTCGGAGAAGTCCTTGGCAGGCTGCTTCGATAGTCGGAGTCGTTGCTACGGCAGACCCGGTGGTGGACGGGTGGACGTCCGTGTCGCTTCTTGCGGGAGTTGGCCGATTGCTCCTGATTCTTGCGCGTGGTCTCGTGGCGAAGGTCTCTTGACTTAGTTGCCGTCCGGTCTGGCTCGGGTCTCTTGTAATCCCTTGACCTCAGCGGCGGGAGTTGGCTTATATCGGGCGTTTCTGCCACGGACTCAGTCGGTCTTCGGGCTGAGGTGGAGGGAGGACCGTTGGCCGTAGCCGCGACGATGGTCTTGATCTTGTCCAAGATTGGCGTTACGTCGGGGGGCGTCGTCTCGATCACGGTGTCCAGGAGTGTGAGTGCAGCGACAGCGTTCTGCTGTGGCGTCTGAAAGATATTGGTGTTGCGGACTCGCGTTTGAAGTATGGCCTTTTGAGCGGATCGTCCGGCTACCCTCAGATCTTGCTTTCTTCTGTCGGCTTCCTCCTTGCGTTTCTTCTCTTCTTCCGCCAGCTTGCGCTCTTGCTCAAGTCTGGCTCGTTCTTCTTCTGCGAGCCTGCGGGCCATGGCTGAGTCGGTCTCGGCCATCTCAGCCATGAGGACGTCGAAGCATTTCGGCTCGTAGTCCTTGTCGCAGTCGGAGTCATTGGCTTCGTCCGAGGGGATGCCGTAAAGATCGTCAAATCCTGAAGAGCTGAGGTACTCGTCGAGCTCTGAGGATGAGCATGACCCGAACGGTTGGAGGATGACCGCAACTTCCCTCGAGCCTGGGTTGCTTGGATCTGGATCGTTCCAGTCCGAGTCGTAGCTTGATGACGTGGACTCCTCCGAGTGGGTCGACCTCGACTCGGGGAAGAGGAGCTTGCAGTAGATCTTAGTGGCGTTTGGTAGTCCAAACGGCGCATAGAGGTTTTCTCCCGAGTAGATTGGTTCCGTTGGGGAGGTGAGAAGACAGCTGTAGATTTTGGCGGCGTTCGGTAGTCCGAACGGCACCGAGTGGATTCCTCCGTTATAGTGGATGGACTGCATCTTGGAACTCAAGATTTTGTCGTAGATTTTGGCATTGTTCGGGAGCCCGAACGGCGCCGAGTGGGTTCCCCCTCCCGACTGGTCCAAATTCGAGTTGAAGGAGGATCACTTGTTGAAGTCGTTGGCGGCGAAGTCGTCGATGCCTGAAAAAGATCCCATCGCGCTTGTCGGCGAGATTGTCGAAGAAGTCTTGATGCGCACGGCCCTACCTGGCGCGCCAACTGTCGAAACTCGGTTTCGGCAATAGAATTTTGGGGGTGCAGTCAAGATCGCCAAGCTCGATGGGTTAGGTGGAAAACAAGGATTTAGACAGGTTTAGGCCCTCTCGTGAGGTAATACCCTACTCCTGTTTCGGGGATTCGATCCGCCGAGTGTATATTGATCTCAAGATCTATAGCTCAGAAAACTCATCTAAAGCTCATAAAGCGTATCCCTCAAGGGACGCCCCTTACCCCCCTTATATAGTCTTGGGAGGCGGGCTTACAAGTTGGAAACTGAAGGGTAACGCGGAAGCTACGCTAGCCGAAAACAAAAACTTTTACCACGCAAACCAGGAACACTTGCAAGTAAGGGCCGATAGATCGTTACTGATTAGAGTGTGCAGCGAAAACAGCCAATCAAGGCTATCCGATCTGGAACTGTGCTGGCTGATGACAGCCGATTCCTAGGGACAGCTGATTCACCAATCAGCCGATTCTCCGATGTAGCCGATTCGCCGAGTCGTCTGACCGCGTTCTCGCGCCTCGCTCTGATGCGCTTGACCGCAGCCGATTCCACCACAGCAGATCAACAGCGCGCAACGTAGCAGCGCCTCTACCGGTATCCACACGTCTGGGGACAGAACGCCATACACCCGTGTGCTAGCACGCGATGCAAGGCTAGGGTTTGGCTCGAAGGTGGGGAGGGTTTCCGTGGAGATTGATCTCGCCGACTTCTGAAGCCGCGTGTGATCAGATTGATTTCGGCGCAATTGACTTCAATTGACCTATCGCAGCTCTCCACCCCTCACCCCTTTATATAGAGTTGGCCGACTGGGACTCGTGGCCGATCAGGATTCTATTTCAAATCGGATCCTATCTGAATCTCATAGAGTCGGCTGCCCATACGTCGTAAGCCCACAGGACTCTATCCGATCGAATCCCTATCCGATCAAGCCGTATCCGAGTCCAACTCGAATGCCTGTTCTTATCCTCTTAAGCATGCGACCCTGTAGGTTCAGGTATACTCGGTTTCGGCTATAGTCTAACTTAGCCGATCGTTGCCTCAAGTCCAACTCAGCCGACCTGTCAATAGCGGCGCCTAGCAACACATATTGACACCATAGCATACAAGAATATAATATCGACTCTGAACCTGTAATGTGTACACAAATCCCTTTGCCTCACGATACCAGTTAAGCTATAGGCAATATGTGTGCCATCTTTTCAATAGCTTAACATTTCACTCGAACCGTATTGGATTATCTGTCTGTTGCTTGACTCCTCAATCAACTTAGCATGGCCATGCATTTTTATAATCCAGTACCTCGAGGGGCCCAGAGATATCTCTCCAAAGGAGGGGCAAATTCTATCTTGATCAATCACATTCCACTCCATGTTTCATAGCAAACCCGAAAACTACCTTTATAACTACCCAGTCACGGAATAGCGTTTGGTAGTCCCAAAGTAGGCTACTACACATGTTGGAATCCATGGTGATCTCAGGTCTAAGGACTTTGTACCAACACTACCTGAGACCAACTAATGGCACATTAATTCCTGTAGTGTCTCATGGTGGTTCTATCCAACAATGTGTTGTCTAACACATATGTCCATGTTTATTAATTTGGTATCTCCATATACATGATCTATGAGACATGATCATCAATCAATAAACATGCCGATCTTAGAATCATATTTGTTCGAACAATATGACATATGATCAGGGATCGTTTAGAAATAGATTCATACATATAGAGTCTCATAAATAAGTCACGTACTTATTGATCAATATAAGATGTCTATTTCATGAAACTTAATAACACTTTATTCATTATTACATAAACATTGATGTGATATCCAACATCTCCATGTTGCCTCTAGGGCATATCACTTACAGAAACCCTATCTTATTCTCAGTCGGTTTGCTCAATCTTACCCAACCTTGACTATGAGCCGTTGCCTTATCTAATCGGCAACATAATACCCAAGTCATAGTTGGCTTATATATTTGGTAGACGCAACCTATCTCTATCTCCAGTCGAATAAACTTATCATATAGATATTCGATCGCCATAATCTTCACAAATACTACCTGGTGAGATTTCTCTTGATATGCATAAAGTCGAGAGCAATTCCACTGTCAGTGTCCGCCTGCAGAATTCTTATCGAAAAGAGGAACCAGCGAAGCATTACTCGAGTAGTTCATTTACATTGCAAAGTAGTCTCATGGCATGGTATCAGGAGAGAAAATATGCCAGACAAGATGAAGCCAGTGTTGAAGATACCATTCTCCACGCATAATGGCTTTAATGGCTTCACGAGGGTAAGCTCCCAGTTGAGGTGGCGGCTCGGCTCCCACGTGGAGACACAAGGCCACTCGTCATTTCGCATTGTATATGCCCTTAGGAAGCAGCTTGTTGCTACTCTGTGTACAGATGACTGTGCAAAGTTTATGTTGATTCTTCTCTGGTGGTGGGCTTGAGGGTTGAGTTTCATCACGTAATTATTCGTACTGCCTATCTGGTAATATCTTTTTAGTAAAGAGCCAAATTAAATATTACTACTGTCTATCACACAGTTTTTAATATTCAATGCCATTGATTTTTAGACATATTTAATCAATCATTTTATTTAAAAATTTTATGTAAACATATAAAAATATAAGTCATGTTTAAAGAAGTTTTAACAATAAATAATAATTGCATAGATTTTTTGTAAGACGAATGATTGTATCTTAAAACATCATCATATATTAAAAAGTAGAGGGAGTAATAATTTTGACTCTTCTTTGAGTGAAGTCCATTTTGTAGCAGGAAATTTCGGTTTGTAGATTGCACTTGCTTTTGCAAAAGGTTTTGCTTTTCAACTAGGGCTAGTAATATATGATTGCACTTAACACCACCATACTAAGTCATATTTGACTGCATTTAGTGTCATCTCACATGTGTCGATGGCTCCTTTGCCACCTGGGCCAACTTTGTGGCATTTTGAATCCAAGGTGTGGAGCAGATCAGATTCACCTGATTTATATCCAATATGAGGGAAAGCTCAAAACTTTTTATCGTTTTCTTTTGATACCATTTGAATTATTTCCAGCCATGTTTTCAGCAAATTATTTCCTCAGTTTGAGGATGTTTGGTTTTATGATTGCATCAAAATACGTTATGCCAGCCAACTTCACTTAAGCATATATACATCGATATAGTTTTGCTTGCGCAACATCCAATATGACTTCAAAGATAGGTTTCACAAACCTATCTTATGTTTACAGTTTTCCTTGTTGACATTACATATAGGCTGTGAAGCTCAGCTCATGCCTGAGATGTTTAGATGAGTGCAACTCAGTGCTTAATTAAGTGGGTATGAGTGGGCATGAGTATGATGCGTGTGTGCCCGACTTGTACTTGACAAAAAGCACCATAGTTGAGATATTGTACCTTAATGTGAAATTCCGCATAGCTAAAGGTAAAGGTAAGCACATGCAATTAATAATACTGAACAATCAAACATGACTCATATAATGCAATGCAACAGGATATGTAACATGGTTAAAATTAGGTGAGCATGGCACTAGATGATTATTGAATTTGGTTTGCTGGGACCATCCATGACGATTCCTTGTTTGCCTGAGCTCGACTCAAATTGAATGTATTCCGATACCAATAAAAAAAACTCTAGTAGCTCTGGTGCGAAGCCTTCTTGAATTCATTCATGCTTGCCACCCAAATTCTTGGACACTCAAACAAATAACTTTTCCCATGGAAAGTGCGCACATCCACGAATTTTGATGTTACTTCTACCATCATCTCTTTACTTGACAAGTACCAGAACCAAATATGATAAGTCTTTGAAGACGTCATCATGGGGAAATCACCAAACTTGTGTCGATGTACTCGTAGCAAAGAAGTTATTATTGTCCTCCATAAATCTTGTATTGGTGCTGAGAATTCCCATTCCCATAGGTACAAAGCATGCACTCCTACTTCCATACTTGGCTCAACAATTGATACCACGGGCATTTACAACAACAATATTCTGAATCAGCCATACCATTTCAAACTAGGATCAGTGCTAATATAGATTGTAACACCCTGAAAATTTCAAATTTAAAATCCAGAAACTAAAATTTGCAACCAACAAAAACTTTTCAAAAATTGCATCATGCTGAGTCCTCGTGGATTTTATTGCAATATTTGCCAGTGCCAATATTAAATTAGTTTAAATTATAACTCCAAAAATTCAAAATTTTTATAACCTTAGTCCCTACTTTTCTCCAAGTCTTTTGATCAAAATATTTAATTTCTACTCATTTTGAACATATGAATCATCTGAATAATGTTTTATCCACGAAAAGATTTTGAATCAACTATATTTTCATGATGGCTGCTAAACTAGTAGTGAAAATTTTCAGGTTGTTACAGCTTCCGTCTGCATGATACCGAGTTATCGTCGATGTAAGACATGTGCATGAGGAACTTGTTCACCATGATAGATCGATTGTGTTTCTCCTTTTATTTATTTTTCATTATATTATTATTCATGTGACTCCGTATATATATAGTTCCATACTGGTATTTATTGGGCATTCATGTTTCAAGTTAATTCTTGAGATGATGATGTTCTTCCATGTTCAAGTATTCTTGATTTTAGTTTTGGTTAGATAATTCAAGTTCATTGCTAGTTATGGATGTGCAAATTGGTTATTTCGTTAAATAATTCATGTTCCTTGCGAGTCATGAATGTGCAACTTAGATTTTTATTCATATTCTTATGAGTAAGGATTGGCCCTGTTAACCCGGCTTTGCTGGCAAAATACTAAAGATGTATTCACGATTGTCTTGGATAGAAACTGTTATTTGTAATTCACGAATGTCAGGATAGAAACTAATGTTCAATTGATGAACTCTTGCCATTGGTTTTAACGAAAAGCTGTATTTTTTTCAAACAAAAAAGAGTTTTATATAATCTTCACTGTAACTTATTGTGGCTACATTTTTTAGTTCTGTATTATACTTGTAGAGTATTTTATACTTAACCTTTGTTTGGTGTTATGTATGAGTGATATCGTATTTTATACTTAACCTTTGTTTGGTGTTATGTATGAGTGATATCGGCCTGCATGGGCAGAAAGTAGCACCCTTTTAACTGCACATTTTTTCACTCACTATATATCTTATTTTCGTGGAATTAGAGAATTAAATATCATAATTAGATTTTTCATGGTTGTTTTCTCTCGTCTTTTCTCTTAGCTGATTGTTGTAACATGTTCATGGATCGTGTGGTGTTTAATTTATGTTATATCTGCCAGTAATGGGTGTCTACAAGCAAAAAAGAAAGTAACCCAATTTCTTTAAAGTAAATTTCAGTTCTTTGTAGTTTCCATGTGAGGGTATAGCATTTCAGGTATGTGGTACCTGGGGCATTACTATCCATATCCCTGCATACAATTCACTCTAATCCAGCCTCTTCTATCTAGGAGTTCCCTTAATTGTTATGCTCTAGCGTGGATGGGCAGAGACAAATGGTATTGCAAATCTCTTGAGAGTATTTTGGGCATTATGATAAACAAAGTAACATAGCCAATAGAGCTTAACTCACGGCAATTTCGGAAATAAGAAAAACACTAGTTAATGTCAAATTATAGAATTTGAAGAGTGCACAATTTCACATAGTTTATTTTTTTTAAAAAAATATTGTTAATGGCCAAGGTTTTATAATTTTCTCGATGCTAATATTACGATGGAGCCAGCTCCAAGGTTGGTCAAGTGGCCGTGCAAGCTTCACTACTGCTGAATTTTTAATATCATAGAACAATTACTGTCTTTGTTTCATATTATATGATGTTTTAGGTTTGTTAGAACTCAATTTTCTTCAAATTTAACAAAGTTTTTCAGAAAAAATGTAGCAATATTTTCAACAGAAAACAAATAAATTATAAAATATATTCAATGATGGATTTGATTAAACTATTTAATAATATTAATATTGTAGATGTTGTTATGATTTTTCTATAAACTGACCTAAGACAAACCTAAAACATATTATAATATGATGAAAAGAAGTTTTTTTAGAAAGTAGGTGACCATGACCTGGTTTTCATAGAACACTTGGCAGCATTTGCTGGGTTTCCAGCAAACGTCATAGCACAGGTTCAAACGGAAAATACGAAATTGGACACAGCCTCTTAGCCACAGACTTCCAGTCCTCAGGACAGCAAAATACAGACGTAGCTCTAGGTTTCGGTCCAGAGGGCTCCAAACATAGATCCCCGGCGACATAAGTAAAATTCTAAAGCTAGACCAACTCACACATAGAAACAAGTCCAAACACGGCAACAGTCAAGCAAGAAGATAATAAGCCCACCCCTGCCCTAGGTGGTCTCAAACTTGCCACAACACTCTCATTTTTGCTACCAGTGCCTACATCTTGGTGAAGAGGCTTTCATTGCAAAAAACAAAGGATAAAATGGAAAGGGATTGTCAGTGGTGAGTATACCAGTTTGTTCTTAAAGATCATGTTATTTCTAGTTAACCATAGGTTCCGGCATATTGCAGCCAACAAGGAAAATTTAACTCTATTATGTTTAAAGCCAACTCTAATTGTAATCAGAAGAAAAAAAGATCCTCAAAGCCATTTAGAATGGAATCCCAGTTCATAGTATCTCTACAAACACACCAAACAAACTTAGCGATGGGGCAACTAAACAAAATATGGTTATTTGATTCAATTGCACCACAAAGTTGACAAAACTCGGATCCCTCACAACCTTTTTCCTTCAGCTGATCCTATCCCTCTGCGCTAGCCATGTAATTTGTTTAATCTTCATGGAACATGATGCCTTCTAGAACATCTGCATTTCCTCTGAAGGTTAAAGCTCTATACATATATTTGGTTGCATATTCTTTGTTTTTCATGAAGCCCCACACCATAGTAGGCTCATCAGTCCCAGATAAGTTTTCCATTATCTGTTTAATATCCTGCCACTCAGCCATCTCTTTGGACCAAAATATCTCCTAAAAGTAAAGCATTCACTCACACCATGTATAACTTCTGACAATAAAATGTTTTGTTGATTACACACCTCAAAGAGGACAGGGAGCATAATCTTAAGTGGGCAAGTATCATTCCATACATCATGCCAAAATCACACATGTTTGCCATCTCCAATTTGCAAGTCATAAATTTTCTAACATTCAGCACACCTTTGCACAACTGAGGCACACCCTCCTCCTTGCATTGAAAGATACCCTCCTCATGTAGATACTTCCTTAACAACTCAGAACACAAGCTTGATTCTTTGACAACCCACTTAGCCAGCTGTGTTGTGTTCATTTTTCTTGTCTCAGTAAAACCCAAACCACCAAAGTCCTAGGGAAAGGCTATATCTGCCCATTTCACCATGTGGGAAAACTATGCTTATTTTCAGCCTAATAGTATCTCCCTTCTATTGAGTCAAATCTCTTATGCATCCCATCTGGCAACTGATAGAAACCTGGAAGGAATACAAATATCTTTTTGACACTTTAAAATTTGCGATATATCTAGAGGCATTTTTGTAGGACCAAACCTACCAGAAAAATTGCGGGGAGCACCAAAAACCAAATCTTTTCGTGGAAGAAAATGAAACCCTCAAACCTAATAAAGTTGCTCCGGTCAGACCGCCTATTAGCCGTGGTTAGACCGCATGTATTCCTCCGGTCAGATCGCCCTTCTGTCGCCTCTAGTCCAATCTGCTACAACCCACTGGTTGCACCACTCGCCGATCAGACCATGCCACCAATGCCGGTCAGACCGTCGAGATCTAAAAAACGCAAATCAAAGAACTATTAAAAGTAGATCAACTTTATTGTTTCTAGTTTTGTTTACATAATGTAACTACAACACTCCTCTCTCAACTTTCAAACTCAAATTGAAACCTATGCTAAACCCTAATTTTTCTCAAAACTACTCTCTCCAATAAAATCGATACCGAGAACCTCAACATCTCGGCTATTTATACCCTAAGGTGGACAAAGTTATAAATCCAACATGGATAAGTAGCCCTAATCCCGTAGGAATCCTATCCATACAAGTATCAAACTTATCCTATTACAATTCAAACATCAATCTTCCCAAATTTAGACTCCTTCCAAATTTGACTCTGCATCCCATATGCACACAATCCCTCTTGTATGCCATATGAAATCTTCAACACCGCGTGCGTTATTCTCTAGCCTCAGTATCCTACACGATCTCTTTATTGTCCATACATCAACTTCTCTCAAGTCGACCCCGATCCATCAATGACAATACTATCCCGAAGCCTTGAGCGACACCTAAACATGAATAAATAATAAACCATATCTGGGCATACCCGAGCATGTTCTATCCCAACTTGACTCACCATTAGCACACAACAGTATAACATATGTATAGAAATCATCGAGAAGTCATAGACATAAAGTAATCATGATAATCCATAAAATCAACCCGAGACCAACTCTAACATAAAATCAGTCGGTCATATCGTCGGGCTGGCTGGTCTGATCGGTGCACACTGCCCGGTTCAACCGCACACATCAATAAGCAAAGTAGCAAACAACTGTTCACCGTAAAAATGAAAACAATGTTCAACATATGTCTTCGGTTTGACAGGTGTACAAAACTCAGTTTAACTGATTCTGTCTAGTGAGAAAAACCACTTCACCAATAAATCATCAAATTATTAAAACCAATATAAATCAATTTAGATGCCAATTGTTCATCACAAAACATGAATCAAAACATTGATTTCACAATTTTAACCTCTATATCTGGTTATAAGAGTGGAGGGGTACATTTTACCTTTTCAGTACACCATGCCATTGTTGTCTAAGAATATGTCAGCAAAGGACCCATCTGCTGCCAACTTATCTGTCAGTGAAGGTTTTGCCGATAAACAGGGTCTCTGTCAGGACAAGTGCTGCCAGCAAGTCCTTCCCAACAGATAATTACTTTTGCCACACATCGTTTGTCAATACGTATTTACTTTTGCCATCTGTGATGTCTGCCATTAACTTAATGCCATGGTGTAGTGCGAATAAATAGAAATTTTTCCCTTGTACAAATATACATGTTTATTGTGATAAAAACTATCAGTTTATATATAAGTCAACGTGTGATAGGCTGATAGTTACTGTGAATTTGTTTGCTTATGAGCACACGACCAATTCAATAAGTTGGTGTACCGGTCATATGTACTAGCAGTGAAATTACACACAGAGAGAATACATCTACATCTGAGCCAAGACTTTGACACGTGGAAATTAAACCAATGTTTTCTTCTAGCCTGAAAGCATATGATCATAGGGAGTGCATGCCTCATCATAATTCTACCATGTTTTTCTTATTTACTGTTTTTAAATATCTGTCAGATGTTTTAGAAAATTAAAGGAAGTCACTCATAAGGCCGGCAGGCACAGCGTAGAACTGTTCGACATGTTTTTCATCATTAAGACGGCATGTGAAGCAAAGGGCGGAATGAATTCCATTTCTAAAAAGACAGCATGTGCATCTGAGCATGCAGAAGCACGATTCAGGTCTGAAGAACACACATAACATTACTGGAGAAACCATTTTCGGTTGAAGTGTCAAAATCTATAATAGTCCCAATTGAAGTTGTATCTAAGACTAAAAAATATTTTTAATTCTGGTTTAAAAAGGTAACGGCTCTTTAGGACCTTTAGTCCCGGTTCGTGTCACGAACTGGGACTAAAGATCATCTTTAGTTCGGTTCAAACCTTGTCAGAACCTGTCAGAGCGCTGGGGATCTTGTCAGAACCGCTTCAAAGATGCTATTTTTTTCCCGGTTGTTGTTACCAATCGGGACTAAAGATAATTTTGATCTTTAGTGCCGGTTGGTAACACCAACCGAGACTAAAGATGGGGGTTCCTTTTTATACTCCTTCCTCCTCCAGCCCGAGCCAGCTCCACTTGTCTTCAAACTTTTGCTCTAACTAGAGAGGAGGTGCTGCCAAAATTTTTTGTGATTTTGTTTTAGTGATAATACACTAATCTTTATTATCTACAAGGTTAGTAACTTCTTACTCTTATGATCTATGCTTACCACTTCGCCTTTTACGGTTGTTTTCTATACATTTTTATCTCTAGATTTTTATGCAAACATGAAGAGAGAGAGAGGAAATTTGTTTGGACTAATTACTTTACTAAGCACATTACATTGTGTTGAGAAAAATGTCGAAAAATAAAAAGGAAGAAAAGTATGCTTGGCACGTTACATTTGTAGGAATTTATTACGTATAATTTTATCTCAAAAAATATTTATGAAAAATGATGAGAGAGAATCTTTTGGACAAAAAAGTTATAAAATAGATGACAAAGGAAAGAATATAAAAAATTTGATTGTAGATTAGAAAAGTAAGGTAATATTAAGATTGTTAAAATAGTTAGAAATTGTTAGTGATATGTCCTAGAGGCAACATGGAGATGTTGGATATCACGTCAATGTTTATGTAATAATGAATAAAGTGTTATTCAGTTTCATGAAATAGACATCTTGTATTGATCAATAAGTACGTGACTTATTTATGAGACTCTATATGTATGAATCTATTTCTAAATGATCCCTGATCATATGTCACATTGTTGGAACAAATATGATTCTAAGATCGGCATGTTTATTGATTGATGATCATGTCTCATAGATCATGGGTATGGAGATACAAAATCAATAAACATGGACACATGTGTTGGAGAACACATTGTTGGATAGACCCACCATGAGACACTATAGGAATTAATGTGCCATTAGTTGGTCTCAGGTAGTGTTGATACAAAGTCCTTAGACCTGAGATCACCATGGATTCCAACATGTGTAGTAGCCTACTTTGGGACTACCAAACGCTATTCCGTAACTGGGTAGTTATAAAGGTAGTTTTCGGGTTTGCTATGAAACATGGAGTGGGATGTGAGTGATCAAGATGGAATTTGTCCCTCCTTTGGAGAGATATCTCTGGGCCCCTCGAGGTAATGGATTATGGAAATGCATGGGCATGCTAAGTTGATTGAGGAGTCAATCAACAGACAGATAATCCAATACGGTTTGAGTGAAAGGTTAAGCTATTGAAGGGATGACACAGATCTTGCCTATAGCTTAACTGGTATCGTGAGACAAAGGGATTTGTGTACACATTACAGTTCAGAGCCGGTATTATATTCTTGTATGCTATGGTGTCAATATGTGCTGCTAGGCGCCGCTATTGACAGGTCGGCTGAGTTGGACTCGAGCCGACGATTGGCTAAGTTAGACTATAGCCGAAACGGAGTATACCTGAACCTACAGGGTCGCATGCTTAAGGGGATAAGAACAGGCATTCGAGTTGGACTCGGATACGGCTTGATCGGATAGGGATCCGATCAAATAGAGTCCTGTGGGCTTACGACGTATGGGCAACCGACTCAATCTGATCACACGCAGCTTCCGAAGTCGGCGAGATCAATCTCCACGGAAACCCTCCCTACCTTCGAGCCAAACCCTAACCTTGCATCGCGTGCTAGCACACGGGTGTACGGCGTTTTGTCCCCGGATGTGTGGATACCGGTAGAGGCGCTGCTACGTTGCGCGCTGTTGATCGGCTGTGGTGGAATCGACTGCGGTCGAGCGCATCGGAGCGAGGCGCAAGAACGCGGTCAGACGACTCGCCGAATCGGCTACATCGGCGAATCGGCTGATTGGTGAATCGGCTGTCCCCAGGAATCGACTGTCGGCTTGCGGGAATCGGCTGCATTGTTCCAGATCGGATAGCCCTGATTGGCTATTTCCGCTGCATACTCCAATTGGTAACGATCTATCGGCCCTTACTTGCAAGTGTTCCTGGTTTGCGCGGTAGAAAAGTTTTGTTTTCGGCTAGCGTAGCCTCCGCGTAACCCTTCAGAAATATGTACACTACGTACATTATCTGATTACATATATATATATAATTATTATAATAATATTTAAATGGTTTGAATTTTGTGAATTTTTCTTGCGATTTTTGTGCATTCCATGTAGATGGATCGACAATGGATGTACAACGCGGATCGACGGTCGACAGAGTTTATTCAAGGCGTGCATTATTTTTTGAGTGTGGCCGATGCCAACAAGCAGAAGGGTTTCATACGTTGTCCATGTTGCAAAAATGAGAAGGGGTATTCTACATCAAGAATTATTCATGCTCACTTGTTTCAGTCGGGATTCATGCCTCACTATAATTACTGGACATCGCACGGATAGGTGGGGGTTGCAATGGTAGAAGATAAAGAAGACGGCGACAACATTTCGGACTGTGGTGAATATACGGTGGGTTTGAAGAGAATATAGCAGGCGAGGCGGGCGGAGATGCTGAAGAAAACGACGGGTCTGATGACCTTGGTCAGATGTTGCGCGACGTACAGGGGGACTGTGAAGGTGAAAAGGAGGTGCAGAAATTGGAGAATATGTTGGCGGACCACAAAACGTCCTTGTACCCAGGCTGTGAACAGAGGCATAAAAAGTTGGGTACCACGTTGGAATTCTTGCAATGGAAGACCAAAAATAATGTCAGTGATAAGACATTTGGTGAGTTACTAAAACTCGTGAAGAACATTCTTCCAGAGGAAAACGAATTGCCGGAATCAACGTACGAGGCTAAGAAGTTAGTCTGCCCTCTAGGACTGGAGGTACAGAAGATACACGCATGTCCTAACGATTGTATCCTCTACCGTGGTAAGGAGTACGAGAACCTAGAAGCATGTCCGGTTTGTAAAGCACTTCGATACAAGATCATAAGAGATGATCCAGGTGAAGTTGATGGACAGACTTCGAAGAAAAGGGTTCCTGCTAAGGTGATGTGGTATTTTCCTATAATACCATGGCTGAAGCGTCTGTTCAAGAACAAGGAGCATGTAAGGATGATGCACTGGCACGCGGAAGAACGCCTACAAGACGGCATGCTGAGACATCCCGCCGAAGGGTCACAGTGGCGAAACATTGACAGAACATTTAAAGACTTCAGTGAGGATGCAAGAAACCTAAGGTTCGGCTTAAGCACGGACGGCATGAATCCTTTTGGAGAGATGAGCAGCGGGCATAGCACTTGGCCTGTAACGATGTGTATCTACAACCTCCTGCCTTGGCTATGCATGAAGCGAAAGTACATTCAGATATCGGTTATTATTCAAGGCCTAAAGCAACCTGGTAACAACATCGATGTGTACCTAAGACCGCTGATCGAAGATCTAAAACTACAAGAAAGAAGGTGTTCCCGTGTGGGATGAGGATAAACAGGAGCAGTTTAACCTACGAGGGTTGCTATTTGTTACCATCAACGATTGGCCTACACTTGGCAACCTATCCGGACAGTTAAACAAGGGGTACAACGCTTGCACCCACTGTATGGATGAGACCGAGTGTACGTAACTGAAACACTATAAGAAGGTAGTGTACATGGGCCATCGTCGCTTTCTTGTTGCAAGCCACCCTGTCCGGAGAAGGGGCAAACATTTTGATCAAAAGGCAGACCATCGTACTAAGCCAAAGCATCGCAACGGAAAGGCCGTGTTTGCCATGGTGAAAGACCTCAAAATAGTATTTGAAAAGGGACCCGGGAACTAACCTATAGCAAGTGAAGGTGGTCATGCGGTGATGTGGAAGAAGTCAATTTATTGGGAGTTGCCCTACTGGAAAGTCTTGGACATTCGCCACGCAATCGACGTGATGCACCTTACCAAGAACCTTTGCGTAAACCTGCTGGGCTTCCTAGGTGTATACGAAAAATCAAAAGATAACTTGAGGCACGTAACGATCTGAAACATATGGCACAACGCGACGGCCTTCACTCGCAACCAAAGAAGAAAGGAGCCCAATACGTAAGTCCAGTCAGCTACACTCTGAGCAATGCAGAGAAGGAAATAATGTTTGAATACCTGGAGAGCATCAAGGTACCATCTGGATACTCCTCGAATATAAAGGGAATAATAAGCACGAAGGATAAAAAGTTCACAAATCTAAAGTCCCATGACTGTCACGTGCTGATGACACAGCTGCTTCCCATTATAATTCGGGGTATCCTTCCCGATAATGTCCGGGCAACAATAACAAAGCTATGTGCTTTCCTGAACGCAATTTCACAGAAGATCATCGATCCAGACAGACTAGAAGACTTTCAAAATGATGTGGTCCAATGTCTTGTTAGCTTTGAGATGATCTTTCCGCCTTCCATCTTCAATATCATGACGCATCTCCTATGCCAACTTGTCAAAGAGATCCGTATCCTCAGTCCGGTATTCCTACACAACATGTTCCCTTTCGAGAGGTATATGGGCATTCTAAAGAAGTACGTCCGTAACCGTTCTTGTCCGGGGCCAGCATCGCCAAGGGATATGGAACAGAGGAGGTGATTGAGTTTTGCGTCGACTTTATTGAAGACCTTCGTCCCATCGGGGTGCCTGAATCAAGCCATGAAGGTAGACTACGGGGGAAGGAAACTCTTGGAAGGAAGGCAATAATGAACATAGACAATGACTTGTACAGGAAAGCACATTGGACCGTGTTGCAACAATCTTCCTTGGTGGCTCGTTACATCGAGGAGCACTTGGCGATTGTTCGCTCGGAAAACATCGGTAAGACGGATGCCTGCATTACACGCCATCACATCGATGCATTCCCTGCTTGGCTATGACATCGTCTCATCGGCAACACGAGCATTGACCAACAACTAGCCTTCTTGGCGAGGGGACCATCTTGCTCGATCACCACATTCCAGGCATATGAAATCAATGGGTACACATTTTACACATGGGCCCAAGACTTAAAGAGTATGAATCACAACAGGCACTGTCCGCATCGATGCCGTGGGATACAACAGTACGGCTAGCACATATTACGGCAGCATCGATGACATATGGGAGCTGGACTATGGACCTCTGATGGTCCCTCTGTTTCGATGGTGGAGGCGTATCCATTGATGCAAGTGGGATGACAACGGTCGACCTGAGCAAGGTTGGATACTCAGACGAACCCTTCGTCCTTGCCAATGATGTACGGCAAGTTTTCTATGTCAAGGACATGTCTAGCAAAGCAAAGAAGGGGAAAGGGTCCGACGAGCCAAAGCGTCATGTGGTTCTCCCAGGCAAAAGAAAAATTGTGAGAGTCGAGGATAGAACTGACAATGATTACGATCAGTTTGACGGGCAACCTTCGTTCGTGGTGACGGTTGACCCGAGCATCCTCCTATCAAATGAGGACACCTCTTACTCACGCAATGATCATAACGAAGGAACAATTGTGCGGAGAAAGTACGTGAGAACAAACGTCACCTAGCTAAATTTATGTATGGAGGATGTAAATTAAATTGAATTATTGAATATTATTGTTATCATTTGAATTTATTGTAAATTATTGTAAATTTGTCATATTTAAAATAGGCCATATGATTGTTAGAATTTTAAATAGGCCATATGTTAATTATATATTATTATTTAAATTTAAAATAGTTTTGAATATGACTAATGTTAATTATATGTTATTATTTAAATTTATAATATTTTTCAAATGGGCCATATGTTAATTATATATTATTATTTAAATTTAAAATAGTTTTAAATATGATTATTATAATTTAAATATATTATAATTGGGCACTGTTGAAATATTTAATCCCGGTTTTTAACACAAACCGGGACTAGCGGGAAGAGCGACCGATCCGCCGTAGACCGGCGGCAGCGGTGGCGGCGGGAGCAAGGACTGTGGCGGCAGGTAGTAGTGCTCAATCACGGCGGGCGGATAGGGGTAGTCCATCGTCGCGCGTGTCACCGGCGACTCCCATGGCGTCGTCGAGGCATTGAGACGGGAGAGGCAAGCCATCGATCGCAAGCATAAATAAAAATGAAATTTGGGCGATTTGCTGAGGAGAGGAGATCTATTTGCAATTTGTAGAAGGGGAAGAAAGTGTTAGTGATATGCCCTAGAGGCAACATGGAGATGTTGGATATCATGGTCAATGTTTATGTATTTATGAATAAAGTGTTATTCAGTTCCATGAAATAGACATCTTGTATTGATCAATAAGTACGTGACTTATTTATGAGACTCTTTATGTATGAATCTATTTCTAAATGATCCTTGATCATATATCATATTATTGAAACAAATATGATTCTAAGATTGGCATGTTTATTGATTGATGATCATGTCTCATAGTTCATAGGTATGTAGATACCAAATCAATAAACATAGACATATGTGTTAGAGAACACATTGTTGGATAGACACACCATGAGACACTACAGGAATTAATGTGCCATTAGTTGGTCTCAGGTAGTGTTGATACAAAGTCCTTAACCTTAGATCACCATGGATTCCAACATGTGTAGTAGCCTATTTTGGGACTACCAAACGCTATTCCGTAACTGGGTAGTTACAAAGGTAGTTTTTGGGTTTGCTATGAAACATGGAGTGGGATGTGAGTGATCAAGATGGAATTTGCCACTCCTTTGGAGAGATATCTCTGGGCCCCTCGAGGTACTGGATTATGGAAATGCATGGTCATGCTAAGTTGATTGAGGAGTCAATCAACAGACAGATAATCCAATACGGTTCGAGTGAAAGGTTAAGCTATTGAAGGGATGGCACACATCTTGCCTATAGCTTAACTGGTATCGTGAGGCAAAGGGATTTGTGTACACATTACAGGTTCAGAGCCGATATTATATTCTTGCATACTATGGTGTCAATATGTGCTGCTAGGTGCCGCTGTTGACAGGTCGGTTGAGTTGGACTCGAGCCGACGATCGGCTAAGTTAGACTATAGCCGAAACCGAGTATACCTGAACCTACAGGGTCGCACGCTTAAGGGGATAAGAACAGGTATTCGAGTTGGACTCGGATACGGCTCGATCGGATAGGGATCCGATCGGATAGAATCCTATGGTCTTACGACGTATGGGCGGCCGACTATATGAGATTCGGATAGGATCCGATTTAAAATAGAGTCCTGATCAGCCACTAGTCCCAGTCGGCCAACTTTATGTAAAGGGGGCGAGGGGTGGAGAGTTGCTGTATCGCTTTGAACCAAATCCGCAACAGAAGTCGCAGAGATCAATCTCCACGGAAACCCTCCCCACCTTCGAGCCAAACCCTAGCCTTGCATCGCGTGCTAGCACACAGGTGTTCGGCGTTCTGTCCCCGGACGTGTGGATATCGGTAGAGGCGCTGCTACGTTGCACGCTGTTCATCGGCTACGGATCGGCTGCGGTCGAGCGCGTCGGTGCGAGGCGTGAGAACGCGATCAGATGACTCGGCGAATCGGCTACATCGGCGAACATGCTGATTGGTGAATCGGCTGTCTCCAGGAATCGACTGTCGGCTTGCGGGAATCGGCTACACTGTTCCGGATCGGATAGTCCTGATTGGCTATTTCCGCTGCATACTCCAATCAGTAACGATCTATCGGCCCTTACTTGCAAGTGTTTCTGGTTTGCGCAGTAAATAGTTTTTGTTTTCGGCTAGCGTAGCCTCCGCGTAACCCTTCAGAAAGCATTTGCGGAGCAACTGTTTTATATACAAGAGGAGTACTACTGCTGGTCCCTGCGCCAAACACCATAGGCAGCCTTGTCACGTGGCCACACGGTCAGGTTAGAAGTTGAACCCAGGGTTCACATAATCATGTGGTTATATCACGGTTATTATGTGTGGTAATTTTATATGTGATAATATTCAAGTATGTCACTGTTTTAACCATAGGTCTCATTTTTTATGGGTCCATAAGTCAATGTGTGTGTAATGACAGTCATAATGATATAAAGAATACACTACTCGAAAAATCATTTTCAAATTTTAATTATATGTTAATATATAATTTTAACTCCATAATACAAATATTAATTATATGTTATTATTTAAATTTATAATATTTTTCAAATAGTATATATGTTAATTGTATATTATTATTTAAATTTAAAATAGTTTTGAATATGACAAATGTTAATTGTATGTTATTATTTAAATTTATAATATTTTTTAAAGAGGCAATATGTTAATTATATATTATTTTTTAAATTTAATATATTTTGAATATGACAATTGTTAAATATATGTTATTGTTTAAATTTATAATATTTTTAAAATAGGCCATATGTTAATTATATATTATTATTTAAATTTAAAATATTTTTAAATATGATTATTATAATTTAAAATACATTATAATAGGACACTGTTGAAATATTTAATCCCAGTTTTTAACACAAACCGAGACTAAAGATGAATTTGGATGGGTGGAAAAATATCTTTAGTCCCGGTTGGTGGCTTCAACCGGGACTAAAGATGCCCACCTACCTGAGCCACATGGTTGCCCCGTCATCTTTAGTCCTGATTGGTGGCTTCAACTGTGTGACACTGCAAGCCACAAAACCCTGGGATATCACTAAAATCCACTATGCGACCAACTATTGTGCTAACGAGTAGAATAATATTTCAGCAGCACCTTCTCTGTATTTCAAAAACATGGAAGCAAAATAATACTTGATATCATATAACGCAATCCAAAACCATAAAGAGCATCCTAACATGCATGAAAGATAAAGTTCTAGTTTCAATCATCCTTTCTAGACATCCACCACCAAGACTCAACAACAAGCCTTAAAGGCATAACATGGTTTTTACAATTAGCAAAAGAGATAATTAGAGAATGGTGGTGTGTGTATCCGTGCAGCTACACCCCTCCCATAAGATCTACCTTCAGTACCTGGATGGAAAAAACAAGGGTGAGATTCGAACATCTCAGCAAGAGAACTTGTTTTGACAAGCTATTTAAATCACAAGTTCCTAAAGCAACGATTTAACATAATCATTCGGGATATTAGAAGAAAAATATAACTTCTAGAATTTTAAAAGAGCAACTCCACATAGATAAGGTAAACATAATACTTTCTCACATCCACATAAGCATGAAAATATTATTCATCTTCAGAATATGCAATGAGTATGCATATGAAAGCAATGCCATGTCTCCTGCCTCCATACCCAACAAGGTATGGAGCTGCATCCATCGATGTTGTATCGGTATGGTCATGACCATAGGTTGATGACATAACTTCAAATGCATATGAATGATGCAAGATGTATTCATGACATGATTCAATATTCTCACAATATAAACATACAACTATAACTTCCTTCAACAATGTGGATTAACCACATATATCTTCATGAAAACAATAATAGCTTCATATAAAGAAAATGATTCTCCAATTTCATATGATGAATAAATTAAATAGCAAGATTCAGTTGTAGAAAATAAACAATGCTTCTTTGCATCAAAGTGTAGGTGATAAAGATAACAAGCCAAAACGGTAGCAAACCACCGCTACATTCACTTGCGTGCAACTTGATAGAGATAAATGCTCTAGGCACGATCTGGAGGAACACCACCTGTTAAATATCTCATATTCTCAGCATACAAGAAGTAAAAACATATAAAATCAATAGCCAACTCACACCTACGTCCAACACCCCAAATAGGCAAACAAAGACAAAAGCACACATCCTGAAATATTCAACTAGAGTAGCAGATCTTATATTTTTCATATCTCCTGATTCTGATGGATATAAATTATCAAATTTTGTTGTGAGTAACATAACTTTATAAGATATCATTATTTAGCAGTAATTGTCCTCAACAAAAATCATTTAGGTCATCAAACATTCAGTTTAAATTCAGTCTGTAAGTCTGTCAAAAACTGAAAAGCACTCACACAAAAATAGTCATAACTTTTGCTACAAGATTCCAATGAACATGTTCTTTACATATATACAAAGCTTATAGAATTATCTACAACTTATACAACTTCTATAAAGTCTGCTTCGGCATCTAAATAGGACTAATCTGCAGTTGAATAGATACTGCCCAAAAATGCAGGAATGAAAAACAGTCAGAAAGAAACATTCATAACGCACTAACCACAAATCTGATTGAGTTGTACTTTACGGCCATGGAAAGATATTTAAATCTCTTACAACTTTTAGAAAGGCTTATTATTTTTTGGACCACTAATATGCCCAAAACTACCGATTTCTGAGACTGCACACATTGATGAGTTTCAGATCAAGGATGAAGCTGCATTTCGGGAGTCTCTCCTCTAATCCCATCCCCTAACCACGGATCTAACCCACAAAATATCATCCAATCAGAGGGGTTAGGGTTTCTCACCTTGCCTTGAGTTGGAGGAGCAAGAACCTTAGGTTCCCCACCTCCTCTTCTCCCCCATCCTCTTCTTCCTTCTTCTCCCTTCCTCTTCTTCCTTTCCTCTCTCCTTTCTATAATTTGGAGGCAAGAGCAGCAGCCAGAAAGGAGAGGAAAAGGTGGCTAGGGTTAGAAGAAGTTAGGGTTGGCTGCCCTTTTATACTAGAGTTCTCTACACACACATCCAACGGTCCACAATTACTCGGGTCACCGAAGGGGCAATACTTAGCCGAATTGGGCGAGTGAGTAGTCAAATGGACTCGTCTCGACGAGCTCTACGCAACCATGGTCTCCATCGTCCATCCGAGTAACAAATTTAAAACTCAACTTTACCCCACTCGGGAGTAATTTTAGTCAACTCTCTTTATTTTTTCCTATTATTTTTCATTACCGGTATTACAAACCGGGACTAAAGATCCTATCTTTTGTCCTGGTTGAATCCACCAACCGGGACCAATGTATCTTTTGTCCCGGTTTTTGGATTCAACCGGGACAAAAGATCCCGGGATCTATAAATAGCAGGGGCCGAGGGGGGATCCGAACACTTAGCCGTTTTCTTTGCAACGCCTCTTCATCGTCTTCGTCGCCGTCGCCGACCAAGCCCAAGGACGCCGCCGTCGCCGTGCCGCCGTCTTCATCGCCGCGGGCTGGAAGCCGCCGCACCGCCGTCGCCAGGGAGACGCCCACGTACGCCGCCACCACCCCTCCCCTCTGTACACATGTGTGATGATGATCGGCCGGGTGGTTTAGGGTTTAGGGTTTTTGGGCCGTCGCATGCCACCGCTGTTAGTGATATGCCCTAGAGGCAACATGGAGATGTTGGATATCACGTCAATGTTTATGTATTTATGAATAAAATGTTATTCAGTTTCATGAAATAGACATCTTGTATTGATCAATAAGTACGTGACTTATTTATGAGACTCTTTATGTATGAATCTATTTCTAAACGATCCCAGATCATATGTCATATTGTTGGAACAAATATGATTCTAAGATCGGCATGTTTATTGATTGATGATCATGTCTCATAGATCATAGGTATGGAGATACCAAATCAGTAAACATGGACACATGTGTTGGAGAACACATTGTTGGACAGACCCAACATGAGACACTACAGGAATTAATGTGCCATTAGTTGGTCTCAGGTAGTGTTGGTACAAAGTCCTTAGACCTGAGATCACCATGGATTCCATCATGTGTAGTAGCCTACTTTGGGACTACCAAACGCTATTCCGTAACTAGGTAGTTATAAAGGTAGTTTTCGGGTTTGCTATGAAACATGGAGTGGGATGTGAGTGATCAAGATGGAATTTGCCCCTCCTTTGGAGAGATATCTCTGGGCCCCTCGAGGTAATGGATTATGAAAATGCATGCCATGCTAAGTTGATTGAGGAGTCAATCAACAGACAGATAATCCAATACGGTTCGAGTGAATGGTTAAGCTATTGAAGGGATGGCACACATCTTGCCTATAGCTTAACTGGTATCGTGAGGCAAAGGGATTTGTGTACACATTACAGGTTGAGCCGATATTATTCTTGTATACTATGGTGTTAATATGTGCTGCTAGGCGCCGTCGTTGGGTCGGTGAGTTGGACTCGAGCCGACGATCGGCTAAGTTAGACTATAGCCGAAACCGAGTATACCTGAACCTACAGGGTCGTACGCTTGAGGGGATAGAATAGATATTCGAGTTGGACTCGGATACGGCTCGATCGGATAGGGATCCGATCGGATAGAGTCCTATGGTCTTACGACGTATGGGCGGCCGACTCTATGAGATTCGGATAGGATCCGATTTGAAATAGAGTCCTGATCGGCCACGAGTCCCAGTCGGCCAACTCTATATAAAGGAGGGAGGGGTGGAGAGCTGCCACAGGTCAATCAAGTTAATTTATTTGCAAGTCGCCGAGATCAAACTCCACGGAAACCCTTCCACCTTTGAGCCAAAACCCTAGCCTTGCATCGCATGCTAGCACACGGGTGTACGGCGTTCTGTCCCCGGACGTGTGGATACCGGTAGAGGCGCTGCTACGTTGCGCGCTGTTGATCGGCTACGGATCGGCTGTGGTGGAATCGGCTGCGGTCGAGCGCATCGGAGCGAGGCGCGAGAACGCGGTCGGACGACTCAAATCGGCTGATTGGTGAATCGGCTGTCCCCAGGAATCGGCTGTCATCGGCTACACTGTTCCGGATCGGATAGCCCTGATTGGATGTTTCATTGCACACTCCAATCGGTAACGATCTATCGGCCCTTACTTGCAAGTGTTCCTGGTTTGCGCGGTAGAAAAATTTGTTTTCGGCTAGCGTAGCTTCTGAGTAACCCTTCCACCGCCGCACGCGTCGCCCTTTGCCCCTCCCACACCACCGCCACCCCCTTCCCGCCCCCGCCGCCGTCGCCGCCCCCTGCCTCCCCCGACACTACCACTGCCGCCGCCCTACCTCCCTTGACCTCCCCGCCGCCCCCCCGGCCCGACGCCACCGTCACCGTCGCCTCCCCACCGCCGTCTACCGCCCTGCCTCCTCTGCGCTACCGCAAAATTTATATGTTAATTTATATGTTAAAATGTGTTAATTTATATGGAATGCAAAATTTATATGTTAGTTTTGCAAAATATGAAATTAATTTTGATGTGAAATGTGAATTGCATTTGATGTGAATTAATATATGTAAAATGTGAATTAATTTTGATGTGAAATGTGAATTGCATTTGATGTTAATTAATATATGTTAAATGTTAATTAATTTTGATGTGAAGTTTATGTAAAAATGAACTTTATGTAAATATGGACTTTTGAATGTTTATGTGAAGTTTGAATGTTTATGTGTATGATTTTTGAATGTGTATGGATGACTTTATGTATGAATGGACTTTATGTTTAAATTGTGTATGTGACTTGTGAATGTGAACAAACGGACGAACGGACGTGAACGAACGAACGGACGTACGATCGGACGAATGAACAAACGGACATGAACGAACGAATGAATGAGTTTCATTCAGTCATTCGTTCGTTCAGTTGTTCGTTCGGTCAAACGAACGTAGCTCGACATGCAACATCCTCTTTCTATCCTCTCCTCTCCACTTCCTCTCCTCTCCACCTTATCTCCCTCACGTCATCCTCCTCTCTTTCTTTCCTCTCCTCTTATCTTCCTCTCCTCCAGACGATAGAACGAATGAACGGACAAGCGAACGAACAGACATGAACGAACGAACGAACGAACGAATGAGTTTCATTCAGTCGTTCGTTCGTTTGGTCGTTCGTTCGGTCAAACGAACGTAGCTCGGCATGCAACGTGCTCTTTCTATTCTCTCCCCTCCACTTCCTCTCCTCTCCACCTTATCTCCCTCACGTCATCCTCCTCTCTTTCTCTCCTCTCCTCTTATCTTCCTCTCCTGACGAAAGAACAAACAGACGAACGAACGAACGAACGGACGTGAATGAACGAACAAACGGACGTGAACGAACGAACGAACGAACGAGTTTCGTTCGGTCGGTCGTTCGTTCGGTCGTTCTTTCGTTCGTACGGTCGTTCGTTCGGTCGTTTGTTCGGTCAAACGAATGTAGCTCAACATGCAACATCCTCTTTCTATCCTCTCCTCTCCCTGAATAGGGTTAGGATTAGTGTTAGGGTTAGGGTTAGGGTTAGAGAAACAAAAGAGAAGAAGAAGGAAAATATAGAACGTAGTGTGCCGAATTTCATCTATTTTTTCCATCTTCTTCTTTTTGTCTATGTTTTTTCTATGTAGACATACATGATTTCCCTGAATAATTGATACATGTATTAACCAATTTTTTCCTTTTCAGAATTATTTGATTAAGTCCTTGAACCCACAACAATCAAGTGGCTAATCGTGACGACAAACAGTTTCTCCTTGACAAGATCGCACACGGTAGTACACAGTTTTACACTGAGAAGGGGACCGAGGATCCAGATCAATACCTCAACGAGGAGGGTAACGAGGAGGGGAATGAGGGCTCCTCATTAGTTGGACAGAAGAGGGCACGCGTGGAATGTGGAGTTAGCAAACGCATTGAGGGTCGACACGTCATAACAGAAGTAGCACCAGACGATCGACCAAGTGCCCCAGAGGACATCGCAAGGAAGTTTGTGGCACACAGCGGATGGGTGGTGAGGGATCACGTGCCCATCATCGTTGTCAACTGGAGGCGATCAAGGACAGGAGGAGATGAGCAGAGCTATCTCCCGGACACAGAGAAAGAGATGCTCTGGACGACAATGTTGTAGACGTTCACCATCCCAGGCTCCAATCAGGCAATGGTCAAGGATTGGACGTTAAAGAAGATGGATGAGCTCTTTAGGAACTATAAGAAGGAGTTACACAAGAAATACGTCCTGAAGGGCCAGACCCCAGACTTTGACAAGTTCCCAAGGCTCAAAGATCACTGGGAGGCCTTTGTGGAACATAAGACTAGGGAAGAAGCGCAAGCCCTAATTGAAAAGAACAAGGACAACACAGCCAAGAAGAAATGCCATCACAAGCTTGGGTCGGGCGACTATTAGAAGGGAATGCAAAAATGGGAGAAGGTGGAAGCCGACCTGGAAGCACGAGGTATCGTTCCAGGAACAACCAACTGGTCCGAACAATCAAAGCATTGGTTCTATGCTCACGAGGGATCGCTTAATCCCGGAGATGGATCAGTTATGTTCGGCGCTCAAATCCAAGAAGCCAGGCGAAGATTAGAGGAAGCGCTGGAGGCCTCTGCCTTGGGCTCGTTCAGGCCCGACGGAGAGAAGGATGAACTAACACTCGCACTCCGGAACCCAGAGCATTCGGGACAAACGCGAGGAAAAGGCGTCGTTCCCTGAAAATACGGGTTTCAAGCAGACATCGACACATACAAGAGCCGCATGAGGTCGAAGCGAGAGACGGATGTGAGGTTCGCAGAAATGGAGATGCGGCTCTCGCAGATTGATCAGATTGTGGACCAAAGGCTGAACAAAAGGTTGGCAGAGGAGCGGAGCCACTGGGTTAGCCAACAGCCAGATCCAGCAACAACGGCTCAACTACAGCAGCAGCGCAGTAGCTGCACGTCAACAGGAAATGAAGGCGATTTGGCCCCACAAGCTCAAGCGTGTTCGCCATGCCCCGTGGATGATATCACGCAGCGGACACCATGTGAGTTGCACATTCCGCTCAAGAACATAACAATAATGGTATGTTCATACTTTTATGTTGTATATTTCATTGAATACCTTGACAATCAAGGTTCATTACTAACTAATAAGCAATCTTGTCGAACAGGTTGCGTCGGGCATGGCGATTCCAGTAGAACGAGATGGCACCTACCACTGCAGGCCCGTTCCACCTGCGTACTCAAAAGTGGATGTTAAACAGGTGGAACGGGGCTATGAAGATCTCGAGCTGGATATCCCCGGAGGAGACGGGGAGATGACGCTAGGAGAAACAACTCACGGAATATTTCTTTGGAGGAAGCCCTTCATCATATTCCCAGGACGAACAATGTCTCCTATCGTTTCACTGCCGCCGCCTCCACGTGGACTGTCTCCTCAGCCTTCTTCGCCTCCTCCGCCTCCTGCGTCGCCTCCACGAGCACCGACTCCTATACGGTCGTCTCCAACTCCACCGCCTTCTCAGCCTCCTCCGTCGCCACAACGAGCACCGACTCCTAAATGGGCAGCATCTCATCGTACTTTGCCTCCTCCGTCGCCTCCTAAGCGCAGAGCTCGAGCCACGCGATCAATGTCAACCAGTGGACCAAGAAGCAAGAGGCCTAAACTTGACCCGCTCCCACCAGCCCCAAAGAAAACAACGTACGACATGACTCCAGAGGAGATGCACGAGGCCGTCCAAGCTGAAGTCAAGGCCCACTTTAGAAAGAAGTCTCCTGAGAAGCCTCCTGAAATCCCCCAAGAGACCAACGACTTCTTCATGAAGACATACCTAATGCCACAGCCTGAACCACAACCTCAACCGCAGTCTGACTACGACAGGACTATTTGGAAGGCTGCTAGCAAGGTGAAGAGAATGGGCAAAGATGTACCCCAGCTTGGCATGCAGCCTCAGAAACCTCTGGAGTTTAGCACATTTCCAAATGTTATAACAGAGTTAAGACAATTTATGGAATCTGCTAGAATTTTAATGGATCAATTACACGACCGTGCTCCCCTGGCGAAGGCTCCGCTGAAATAAAAGTTCAAACTTGGAAAGCCTCTTGTAAAGTCGAATCAAGTGAAAAAGCTACATACACAGATGTATCGCTTCCACAAGTGGTACATGTAAGAATCCAGCAAGGGTGGAGAGATGGTAACGGACAGATATTCACTGCACTATTTCTTCGATGGAGGTGACCACTTCTATATCCGATTCGAAGACATATTCGACCTGTACCAGCTTGATGCCCTCGACGTCCCACTTCTAGCCACGCGGATTCTGTAAGTATCGTTCTGTTATTTCGTTTCTTACCTCCTTGTATTTAGCTGACTAAAATTCTTTTTAACCGCTGTAGAATGGCGATCCAATACTGCAACAAGCACGACTGTACCAAACATGGATTCATGGATCCACACAAAATCAATGGCGTATTGGTTGATCAATTTCCTGATCCAATAGTGGACAACATATACAATGCGTGGTGCAGAACCACTTCCGGTCATTTATCCTTCTGCCCTACAACACTTCGTAAGTTTTTTCTTCCTTCCGTACCGATTTCAATCCCGTGCATACATAAAGTTTCATATGTGTCATCTAAACCAATTTGCATATTCCACTTGGTTCTGTTAGTAATTGACATGGATCACTCGCGGATCCATGTCTTTGACTCGATAAACCAGAGTCCACGTACTCAAAGATATTTGAACTGTTTAATAGGTAATGTCATCTTACTTGCGATTACTAGCTAACTTTCAACTGCACGTAGGGCATGGGAACGGCTTTGGGTGAATGTTCGCGGAAATTGGAAAGATAAGCTCTATGTGAGGATGAACTCTCCAGTGAGTAACATGCTCCAAAGTTATTTTGAATCATTACTTTGTTCTAAAATATGAAATATATATTAAATATGTCGTCGTTTCTCCTTTAGTGTGCAAAACAGTTGCAGGGTACCAACTTATGCGGATACTACGTCTGTGACTACATTCACCGCTTTGTGACTGATGTCACAAATATCGACGATATAGATGTACGTATAATAGTCATTTATACATTATGTCTCGATTTTTTATTCACTTTATATATTTATTTTTTGTTTATTCAAATTAATGATAGCTTATTTGAGTAAGAGACAACCTCCCCCACGAGACTTTCACACAAGCTGCTCAGGAAAAATTGATGAGATTTATAAATGAGCAGATCATTGATCCCGCGGGGGAGTTCTACATAAGTTTTAGTAACTTTAGCACTCAATCCACAAAGTAGATTAGAGACAATTTTATGTAAGCTACGAAACATATATGGATATTGTATGTGTGTATATATTTTGGTAATATATATTTTCCTTTCTTAAATTTATTTAATATGTGTAAATATATATATATATATATATATATGCATGTTGCATATATGTATAAATATATGTGTGTAAAATATGTATGCACAATATAATATATACAAGTGTAATATATAGGCAGCAAACTAGCAGCTATAGCAGGAGCAAATTAAAAAAATAAAAAAAAATCTTTAGTCCCGGTTGGTAAGCTACAAAACATATATGGATATTGTATGTGTGTATATATTTTGGTAATATATATTTTCATTTCTTAAATTTATTTATATCTGCAAATTATATATATATATACATATATGCATGTTGCATATATGTATAAATATATGTGTGTAAAATATGTATGCACAATATAATATATACAAGTGTAATATATGGGCAGCAAACTAGCAGCTATAGCAGGAGCAAATTAAAAAAATAAAAAAAATCTTTAGTCCCGGTTGGTAACACCAATCGGGACTAAAGATGGCGGAGCCAACCACGTGGCACCGCCATCTTTAGTTCCGGTTGGTGTTATCTTTAGTCCCGATTATTTCAACCGGGACTAAAGATGACGATCTTTAGTCCCGGATTCATAGTCCCAGTTTTACAACCGGGACTACAGGAGGTTACCAATCGGGACTAGTGTGAGTTTCTCCAGTAGTATAAGCTGGGCTTTGAGCGATTGTATAAGGGAAGTAACTTGATTTTTGGCTAATCTCTCATCATCGCTTTCAGATGTCATATGTATCTTCTATTCGTTGTGGTGGAGATCATTATATCCTTGTCAACAGCACGGCAGAATTGCCAAGTGAGCTCCTACTACTATCTTAAACATGTCATGAGATATTGCAAAAAGGTGACTTCTTTGCAAGTATCATCTGTTATTCTGGTACTATATATCTACATACATGATACATGCCCTTGAGAAAGGTTTTCTTGTTCCATCAATTTTCATCTATTTTATTGTTATGTAAGTTTTTTTATTTTGCAGACGCGAGAGAAGAAAAAGAAAAATACTAGGGGAAATGATCCCACCCCCCCAAGAGTCAGGAAACACAACGCACGCTTAAAAGTCTGACAACCAAATAAAACCAAAACGATGGACTAAACGTCTAGGGCAAGTGAAAGTCATAATAATTCTTGGATCTAGTGTAATGTTTTTTACTAAAAACTTTTACCATTCCAAATTTTTTAGATAATGTTTTATCATTCCAATATTGAAATTTTACATTTACTTGTCTCAATCTGCACAATTATAATATGGACCCAGCATTCAATTTACATTTTAGATATTTCTTTCCTATGTTAATGTGGAAACCTTATATATTGAGAGTGATAAACATGAAACTTTATATTCTTTCTGTTTTAATAATGTATTGCAATATGTCTGAAATAGTACTTTACTAATTAAGGTGTAAATGATTATTGCAGATATCGATCCAAAATGTCCACCATGTGTATGCTGCCCATGCAGCTGTGGACTCTGACCGGAGGCTTCATTAATCGTTCACTTAATGACCTCTTTTCGTAGCAAAGCGGATAAAATTCAACTGTTTTTCGAGCTTTATATCTTTCACCTGGTGTAAAATCATCTTACAATGTAGTATTTCTCTATTACCTTGCAAATTCAAGATTTAACTCAAACAGAACTAAACTCTACGATTTGTTGTCTGCACATGCTCTATAATTTGACATTGACGAACTACGAGTTCTATAATACGCCATTATCAATGCATCTTTTCCAATTCTGCAATTGCCATCAATGGGCTGTTAGTTGAACTCCGTTATGGGGGTAAAAAGGACCATTTACCCCTAAAATGTAACATCCACTAAGCAAGCAAAGATGTAGTTCAATTTTTCCATGACGACAAACAAATAGTGACTTGGTTGTATGTTTGCAATTGAATGTAAAATAGCAGTAGATATTACATACCAAAAGGAACGGATATTTTACCAAACTAAACAAACATTTTCTAACAGTAGTATTTTTTTCATCCCATCAGCCTATTAACTCGAATCCATCCTCTTCTACCTAGGGTTTTATTCAATTTTTATGCTCTAGCGTGGATGGACAGAGACCAAAGGTTGTATACAGTCCTCTCAAGGGTATTGTTGTGTATTATGGAAAAAAATTCAAACTTCTAACAATAGATGTTTAACTCACGGCAATGGTAAATAAAATTAAACATCTTATATATATGATGCAAGATTGTAGACTTCTGTACGTTTATCGCTGGTAAATTGTCAAATCAAGCGCCTATCGATGACAAGTCATATAACTTCTCTAATCTACATCGTGTGCTAAACTTGGATTTTAAGAAAGCATACGATAATCTTAAGTAGCCTTTCATACAAGAAATCATTGAAAGGATTTTCACATGTGTGGTATGATTGTATTTCTAAGGTTATATCGAGAGGAAGTGTTGCAGTAAAGATTAATGGTAATCTAGGCCATTATTTTCAAACAAAAAAGGAGTGCGGCAAGGGGATCCGTTATCTCCAATCTTATTTAATATAGTGGTTGATATATTGGATGTACTAATTTCACGAGCGAAATAGGCTCAACAAATACAGTGAGTGGTTCCGCATTTGGTTGATACGGGACTTTTGGTCCTCCAATATGCGGATGATAGTGTCATATTTATGGATGATGATTTAGAGAAGGCCAAAAATATGAAACTCTTGTTGTGTGTTTTTGAGGAGTTATCAGGGCTTAACATCAATTTTCATAAAAGGAAATTATTTTGCTATGGTGCAGCCAAGGGCAATAGTTCAGAGTACACACAACTTTTTGCTTGTAGTAGGAGCTTTCCCGTTTAAATATCTAGGAATTCCGATGCATCATCGAAAATTAAAGAACGAGGATTGAAAACATGTGGAAGATCGTTTTCAAAAGAGATTGAATGGTTGGAGGAGCAAGATGCTATCGGTGGATGGAAGGCTTGTCCTCATTAATTCAGTCTTGAGTAGCCTTCCCATGTACATATTATCTTTCTTTGAAATTCCTAGAGGTGTTTTAAAAAAATTGGATTATTTTAGATCTCGGTTCTTTTGGCAGAGTGATGAACACAAGAAGAAATATAAACTGACAAATGGGATGTAGTTTGTACACCAAAAAAATCAAGGGGGTTTGGGCATCATAAATTTAAGGTGTTCATAATAAGTGTCTTTTGAGTAAGTGGATTTTCACTTTGTTAAATGGTGGCGGGGTTTGACAACAGCTGCTAAAAAGTAAATATTTAAGAGATAAATCCTTGACTCAAGTTCAACACATGCTTAGGGACTCTCAGTTTTGGGCTGGTCTCATGAAGGTCAAGGGGGAGTTCTCGTCTATGGGCAAGTTTGATCTAGGGGACGAATTACAGTGCGATTTTGGGAGGACTCATGGATAAGACCGCGACCCTTTCGATCGCTTTTCCCGTCTCTATATAATATTGTGAGAAAGAAAAGTGCTTCCGTTAAGACAGTGTTGTCTACAACTCCATTAAATGTAGCTTTTAGAAGATTCCTGATGGGAGCAAATCTACAATCATGGTATGATGATGTCGCCATGGTTGTAAATGTTCATGTCGATAACCTGAGGAATCGCTTTGTATGGGGGCTGCATCAAAATGAGTTATTTTTAGTGAATTCCATGTATAAGGCTTTAATGGGGGGTACAGGCTCTACGTCATAATAAGTTAATTTGGAAAATTAAAGTGCCGCTCAAGATTAAAGTATTTTTGTGGTACTTATATAAAGGGTAATCTTAACCAAGGATAATTTAGTTAGAAGACAATGGAAGGGAGATAGGAAATATTGTTTATGTTCCACCCATGAATCAATACAACATTTATTTTTTTGACTGCCATTGTGCCAAATTCATCTGGAGAATTGTTTACATTGCTCTAAACCTGAAGCCTCCAACTAGTGTGCACAATTTTGTTTACATGGTGGTTACATGGGTTAAGCAAGAAATTGAAGTTTCTTATGCTTGTGGGTGCTAGTGCCTTATGTTGGGCCCTGTGGCTTTCTAGAAATGAAGTTGTGTTTGACAAGGTGAAAACACCTTCTTATTTACAGGTCATCTTCAGAGGAACCTATTGGTTAAGACAATGGACTACACTATTGAAGGAGCAGGATCGCCTGTTCATGAAGGCGAGATGCAGGACTATTGAAACGACTGTGATGGAGGTGTTTGCGAGTTTTGGTTGGCGTTTTAGCAATAGAATTGAGTTTTAATTGTTCTTGGTGGGAGTTATGTTGTCTTTCTTCGGTTCTACATCTTTTATTTGAGTTTGTAATGTTGGACAGCCACATGCATCAATCGAGGCAAAAGCTGAGATATTAATATATTCCCTTTTCTAAAAAGTCTACATCGTGTGCAATTACCCACCGTTCATTTTTTCAATAAAAAAGGACTATAGTTACTGGCCAATCACTACTACAGATCCTTTTATCTGTGACGGCCCATAACATGCCTGAGTTTTGTGGGCCGTCACAACTAACTCATCTCAAACGGGCCTAAGAAGAAACTGACAAAGATATAGTCGCACAGACATGTCATATGTGCATAACTCTAGAGCCCGTCATGGATGACACACATCCGTGACGGGCCAAACTAACATTTGTTATCTTTGTCGAGCCCCAATATAAGCCCATGACCGATGTTTGTCATCGATGACGGGCTCTATATCATGTCCCAATTGAGATAACAATTAGTCCCGTCACCAATGAGTGTCTTCGGTGATGGGCTTGAAGTTAGGACTGAGAAAGATAACTGTAATACCCATCACAGTTGCTGGTTCGTTGGCCGTTACAGATATTTATTGCGCTCTATAAATACCCCAACCAGACAGTTGGAGTGGTTATCCCACTGTTCACTGTCTTGGTGGGAGGAGGAAGAGGGTGTTTTTTTGTAATTTTTTAGGAAAGCAGAAAGTGCAAAAATAATTGAAAAATAGTAGTCATTTCTCATAACTCTAGTAGATACTTATGTACAAAATGTTAATTTGATATTTTTTCCATTTTTTGCAGCTCGGCGATGGATCGAAGTTGGATGTATGGGAAAAATGTGCGGCGTTATAGCGAAGAGTATCGAAATGGCGTGTTAAATTTTATAAACGCCGCGGAGGAGGATAGGAAAAGAAAAAAGAGCGATTACATGTGTTGTCCATGTGCAGATTGCAAAAATGAAATTATGTTTCGTAGTAGAGTGGACGTACATGCTCATATGATACAACGAGGATTCATGGAGGGGTACACGTGTTGGGTGAAACATGGAGAGCAAAAATCAAGCAGTGGTGCAGCTGGAGACAGAAGTGATGCACAAAATCAAGAAGACGAAGATGAGC
Source organism: Oryza australiensis (assembly GCA_019925245.2). Taxonomy (NCBI): domain Eukaryota; kingdom Viridiplantae; phylum Streptophyta; class Magnoliopsida; order Poales; family Poaceae; genus Oryza; species Oryza australiensis. Next base: position 290,940 of record JAIFGZ020000500.1, read on the forward strand.
ATGACATGTTTGTACCTTCTCCACTGGGCGGTGAAAGGGTTGATGTGGATCATGATATGCTATAATACATGTTACGTGACGTTGAGGACAAGAACTACAACGAGAGAGATTCCCTGAAGTTCAGCAGGTTGGTCAGTGATTCGGAGAAGCCTCTATACGCCGGATGTTAGGGAAAACACACAAAATTGTCAGCTACCTTGGAGCTAATGAAGCTGAAGGCAAGCAGTGGATGGACAGACAAGAGTTTCACACAGCTTTTGGGAATTCTGAAGACCATGCTTCCAGATAAGAACACATTGCCCGAGATGACATATGAAGCAAAGCAGTTTTGTGTCCCCTGGGGTTAGAGGTCCGTAGAATTCACTCTTGTCCAAACGATGGCATACTGTATCACAAGCAATATGCCGACCTAGATGCTTATCCTGTCTGCAAGGCTTCTCAATACAAGAGAACAAAAAGTGCTGACGAAGGAAAGCAGTCAAAGCGGGGTGGTCCGGCGAAGGCCGTGTGGTACCTACCTGTCATCAACCGTTTGAAGAGAATATTTGCCAACCCCAATGAAGCAAAGTTAGTACGTTGGCATGCCACGGAGAAAAGGAACGATGGTATGCTAAGACACCCCGTAGATTCTATTCAATGGAGAAATATCGATCGAAAATACCCAGATTTCATAGCCGACCCTAGAAACATGAGAGTATGTTTGTGTACGGATGGCATGAATCCTTTCGGAGACATGAGCAGTTCTCATAGCACGTGGCCAGTTTTGATTGCAAACTATAATCTACCGCCATGGTTGTGCTTCAAAAGGAAATATATTATGCTATGCCTGTTAATCGAAGCACAAAAACAGCCTGGCAATGACATTGATGTGTTCTTGCAGCTTGTTATCAATGACCTTGAGACTCTCTGGAAAGAAGGTGTGGAAACTTGGGATGCGTACGGCCAGCAGAACTTCAACCTACGCGTTCTAATGTTCTGCACTATTAATGACTATCCCGCACTGGGCAATCTTTCTGGACAAACCGTGAAAGGAAAGAATGCCTGCTCCAACTGTATGGAACATACACGTAGCAGGTGGCTGAAGAAATCCAGAAAGATGGTTTATATGTGTCATAGGAGATGGCTCCCTCTCCAACACGCAGCTAGAAGGAAAAAGAAACTTTTCAATGGTAAGAGAGAACTTCAGACTGCACCCAAGCATCTATCCGGAGATGAGATCCATAACATGATCAAGGACCTAACTAATGAGTTTGGCAAGAAAAGAAAACAAAGTAAGGCAACAGACAAGGGTATGTGGAAGAAAAAAATCCATATTTTGGCGACTTTCTTACTAGAAAGATATCGATGTTCGTCATTGCATTGATCTGATGCACGTCGAGAAGAATGTGTGTGAGAGTCTGGTAGGGCTAACTCTATCTTCCGCACAGAAAATGATGTTATCATTTAACACATAATTAATTAAATATTAGCCAATCTATAACTATCTATAAAACAAGTAGTGTTTTCATCCAAATTTTATTTTGCCTGTCTATTTTGCAGAAAACCCCTTGAGTTTTTTCAAAATTAACCCGCAGTCCGCCTGGCTATTTAAAAAAAACCAGTTAAAGAAAAAGAAGAGGTTATTTTGCATAAAACCCCTTAAGTGTTTATAAAATTAACCCGCAGTCCCAATGCTGAAAAGAAAGGGAGGGCTTGGATGAAAATAAACCTCCTGCGTCCCTCTCTTCCGTCCCCATCCACGCCGCGCCTACGCCCCTCCCTCCCATCGCCGCTCGGAGCTCCCGCGCCGCCGCCTAGACCTTCGCCCTCCGTCTGCTTCCCTCCCTGCGTCGTCGTCCCGTTGCAATGCAACTGCTTAATATTCTCGGGAAGATAAAGGACGGGTTGAACGCGCGCCTTGATCTACAAGAGATGAATATTCGTAGTGAACTCATGCCTGTAACAGATGCAGAGACAGACAGAGTGTACCTCCCTCCAGCTTGCCACACATTGGCCAAGGATCAGAAGATCGCAATGCTATCATGCCTCAGAGATATCAAAGTTCTATCAGGCTATTCAACAAGGATAAGTAAATACGTCAAATTGGATGAGCTAAAACTGGATGGAATGAAGTCTCATGATTGTCATGTGCTCATCACGCAAATCTTGCCAATTGCTATCAGAGGCATTCTACCACCCAAAGTCCTCCACACGATCCAACGTATGTGTGCCTTCTTTAATGCAATCGGTCAGAAGGTTGTTGATCCTGAAGACCTAGACGGATTGCAGACTGATATTTTCATTACCCTCTGTGATATGAAGATGTTTCTTCCTCTGTCTTTCTTTGATATCATGACTCATCTCCCTGTACATCTCGTGAAGCAAACAAAATTATGTGGCCCTACATTTCTAAGAGAAATGTATCCATTCGAGAGCTACATGGGAGTTCTAAAGTCTTACGTGAGAAACGAAGCAAAACCAGAGGGGAGCATCATTGAAGGTTACACGGCCAAAGAGCTTATTGATTTTTGTGTTGATTATATGGCCGAGGTCGATCCTATTGGAGTACCAGCGTCTCGTCACGAAGGAAGGTTATCAGGCGCTAGCACAATAGGCAGGAAAAGAGTTGTGCCTGATCGAGCCTCCTATTTGCAGGCTCATTTCGTTGTGCTCCAACATATGGCAGAAGTTGCCCTATACTTTGAGGAGCATTTAGCGGAAATCCGAAAGGAGAACTTGGGGCGATCGGACACGTGGATTAACAAAGAACATAACTCCAAGTTCAACGAATAGTTCAAGAAGCATATTACAATGTCGACGGATGATTTAACTGAGGCAGTATGGTTGCTGCCCCTTTATCATGCAAGAGGTGTGGGAGCAGTTCCTCGAGAAGAAAAATAGTGAGGAAGCCCGAGCGAAAGCCGAGGCTTTTAGGGCACTCTAGGCTTGGAACGTGCACCCACACCGGCTTGGCACGGGGGGATATGCCAGGAAGATGGAGATATGGCAGAAAGAGATGAGGCGGCAGACGCATCCAACATGCCGGCTCCTTTTGCCGATATCCCACACGCAAGGGCAAGGAGCTGGGCAAGGGCAAGGGCTGTGAAGAACAACGATGGAACAATCACATGACCAAATGCCCAAGACCAACAAGTATATGAAAATATCGTAAGTGTCTCACCTTAATATGTTTCTTTACACAAATCGTACTATCTATTTATACTAAACTCACTTGTATTGCAAAAAGAGTTGGTTGCCGTGAGACACCTCCGAAGAGGAGGACTGCTCTTCTAGACGCGAGGATGACATCCTCACTCAAGCGTTGGGCAACAACGAACACCATGGACGTACACGGGGAGTTGGCGCTTTGGTCCCTTGGAAATATGGATTTCCAGAATACGCGAGACAATACAAGAAGCGGGCCCTATCAAAGGCCGAAAAAGATGCCCGACTGGTCGAGAGGATCCGGGAGCAGGTCAGAGCCAAGATTAGCTCTAAAGTAAAGGCACAGCTCGATGACATGGCTGTAAAGATAAGGGAAAAGATACAACAAGAGTAGGCGTAGCAAAACACCGAGCGTGCCGTTGTTTCGCACCGAGATAGTCCTACACAAAGGCAAAGCAGTTGCGCATCAACTGAGGTGGCACAACCTCAACAAACATTCACAGCCGTCGATGATCAAATAACGGTAAAACTCTCGGCCACAAGGCATAACAGTCTTAAAAATCCTTCTAATATAGTATTCTAAAAATATGGATGAATCTGTAGCATGAACCGGCACACTGCACACTATTAATTAAGGTAAAGTTGTCCTTCACTGTTGCGGTGCCCGAGGGACTTGCATTTAAGCCGCCCCAAGACACAAGAGTGCATGGGGCGCAACTGATAGCCGACACGACAAAAGTGCAAGTTGACGCGATCAAGAACGAATGGGCTCATTTGCCACTGCAGTACCCATCGAACGACGAGATCCTTACTGTAGAAGCTGCACATGGAAGTTTTATCCAATGTCCCAAGGAGCTTATTGATATCAAGTTGACTGCGAAGTCAGCCACTCGACCAAGCGTTCAGCCACCGCCCCGACCAACACCTGCTCCTTCATCCCCTCCAGCCCGTCCAGCTCTCGCTGCTCCAGCCGTTGAAATGGAGGCCGACAACACGACAAAAGAAATTAATCTCCGACAAAAGAAATTAATCTCCCACCGCTCAAGAAATCAAGGAAGGTGCGTTCCTCTCCTCCGCAAATAATTAACAACAAACCTGTGGCAAGGGGGAGAGGAAGACCCGAAGGCAAGGCCAAGCCCTCAAGTCTAAAACAAAAGAAGCTAGAAATGGGCAAGAACATATCAACGGAGTTCACCAATGGCATGCCTTTGGTTGGAGATGACGCCTTACGAACGATGGGCACCGCATGCACGGATCTCCATCACTACTATGTGGAGAGGACAAACACCAAGAGGATGAACAAGGACACTGTCATCATAGGCTATCACGGGAAAGAACCATTTTTTGGGCCTGATACCTACCTCGTCATAGACTTCAAGGACTTGTTCAACCTCTACAGACTATGAGCGGTGGACACAAGTCTACTTAAGTGCTACTCCTTGTAAGTATTTTTGCGTTCCTCAATTTTGGCAAAAACCAATCCTTATAACACGCTTATAAGAGCGTTTGTCTTATGTGTAGGCTTAGTTGAAAGTGGTGCCAGAGAAATGCACCGAAAGTGGCCTTCCTGGATCCACAAATTGTCATGGTCACCAAACTAGATCATGACAGGAAGGCCATGGTGGACTATTTTTTGAGACTTTGCTAGCCCAACAAGACAATGACTACTTTCTCTACGCCTATAATCAATAGTAAGTGTGTACCCTAAGTATATGTAATTGCATGACACGTAGTGTTTTAGAATTTAACTATCACTATATTAAAGTTACAATACCCATTGGATCCTTCTGGTCATTACACTAAAGTGAGCACATGCCACTACATAAATTCCAAAATCAGTAAGACGTATGATTGGACCCCGATCCAACAAGCAATCGATAAAGCGTGGGGAACATATGTGGAGAAAGGAGGGCGACATAGCAATTATTAACAAACCCTCATCCACAAAAAGGACATCCCCGTCAAACAGCAAGTAGGCCACCAGTGCGAATTTCATGTGTGCCACAACATGCGATTCCTGTACAACAACAAGTTCAAGACTATGACCGAATTTGAGGTTTGTGATCTCAATTGTGATATATACTAACTACTTTGAATTATATATATATTGATCGACTAATTTCGAATGTACATGTAGAAAAATATATCCAAGTCTGCGCCTACTAGATTTGACGGGATTAGAGAAGAGACAACAGACTTTATAGTCCATGATATATTAAATTCCAAAGGAATGTGTTCAGCACAAATACAGGGTTAAAGTCAAAGAATGAAATAGCAGACAAATACATTTTGTAATTAATGACAAATACATGTAAATATCTAATCAATTCTGATATTATTAAATTACAATTTTGTTATATGTGTTTTATACTTGCAATGTGAAATATGTTTGAATAATGGATGTGAATAGATTTATGAGAGTGTCAGATGTATGTGAATGTATGTGAAATATCTTTGTTTTTGCAACGGGCATGGCTAGCAAAGGCCTGAGGCTAGCCAAAAAACAGAGTATTTTTTTGAAAAGACTCATCGGTGACGGGCTTTAACTTAAGCCCGATGGAGATATTAGTCATCCATGACGGACTTAAGTTAAAGCCCGATTGAGATGTTATTAATCCGTGACAGGTACTAATTAGGGCATGTTTGAGATTATATCATTAGTGTCGGGCCATTGTTTGACTGGTCTTGTGGGTCGAACATATCGATGACAAGCTGTTCTTTAGGCCCGACAAAGGTGATACACATCGATGACGGGTCTTTGCCTGACAGAGATGACTACTCACATTAGTGACCTTTGCGCCGTGACGGACACCATATCTGATACAAATGAGGGTTACCGCCCGATTGAGATGAGAATGACCGTTATAGTAAATGTTTGATAATATATATTATCCGTGCTATGGTCCAGAGCCAGCACCTAGGTTGGTCGGGCGGAGCCACCTTAGTACCACTTCCTTCATGGTAGCATATGTATTCACACACACATGTGCATGTCAAATTCAACCCCATGGACCGAAATAATATGTTCTATAAAGCAAAAGGTACATCTGCCTTTTCCCTCATAGTCTTGATTTGGTTTAAATTTCCATTGGTTATCCATAAAACCAGATAATACCTGCCCCTCAACTCTCGAAACCAAAACTTGTCCCTTTGTCTTAGCACCCTAGACCCTTACGTAGGAGGAGGAAGAACGGCCAATTGAAAACATATCATAGAGAAAAGAAAATGAAACGAGTGGCAAGCCCATCCGCCCGCACGAAGAATGGTACCCAACCATAATCCTCTAGATATGACAAGTGGGCCTCATTTTCTATTTGGGTCAAAAATTAAATCATCGAACATGATTGGAGGGACGAGTTTTATCAGGTTTAGTGGTTTTTAGGATTGAGCAATTGTTTATCCTGTTTTAGAGCTAGCTGGGGATGCATGATTAGTCAAAAAAAATGTGAGGGGATGTTTGCTGCGATCAAATATACTCCCTCCGTCCCACACACCACCCAAGGCCTGTCTAGATTCATATGTTTCCTATCATAAAATATACTCCCCCCTCTGTCCCCAAACATAGTAACATACTACTCGGATTAGACACCTTACTACTGGAGAAACCACTTAGAAACCACTTTAGCCTCGATTTACAGTCTCAGGTTACAAATCGGGACTACGAAAGCGAGACTAAAGATGTCTTCCTTTAGTCCCGGTTGAAATAACCGGACTAAAGGCGTCACGTGGCTGGCTTCGTCATCATTAGTCCCGATTGGTAACACCAATCGGGACTAAAAGTTTTTCTTTTTTTTAATTTTGCTCCTGCTGCTAGCTTGTTGCTTATTTATATATTATGCCCAAATGTTTTTTTTGTTTTTTCATTATTTTTTTTTCAAAAATCAAATTCACATATCAAATTAACATCCTCAAATCTCCTCCACATCACAAATTCACATCACAAATCAAGTAATAAATATCATAAAATTCACATATATCACATATCATATATATCACAACACATATACACATATTAAATTTGAGTACAGAACATCACAAAATTCTAAAAAAGATTCACAACATGGATCCGGCGGAGGGGACGCCGCGACCGCCGCTCTTGGAGAGGACGAGGAAGAGAAGGAGGAAAGGGAGGAGGCGCCACCGCCACCTCCGAGTTGCCGGGCCACCGCCATCTCTGAGCCGCCGCGCCGCAGTCACCTCTGAGCTGCTGCGCCACCACCATCTCCAAGCCGCTACCACCTCCCCTCCCACCGGACCTTGCGAAGGGGAGGGCGCCGCCGCCACCTTCGAGCCGCCGCCATCTCCTCCGCAGTCGCCCCTCCCACTGCTGTCGTCGGAGCGAGAGAGAGAGAGAGCTGAGAGAGGGAGAGAGAGCTGAGAGAGCTAAGTGTTGGATTGGTAGAGCAGACGATACGCGCTAGGATATATATACCCTTGGATTTGTTGGATCTGTAGTCCCAGTTGGTATTAGTCATGGTTGGTGGGAGTAACCGGGACTAAAGATCCAATTTTTAGTCCTGGTTGGTGGCACAACGGGACTAAAGATAATTTTCCGCTATTTACAATTCATCTTTAGTGACGGTTGTAGCCACTAAGGACTAAAGATAATTTTCTGTTATTTTTAATTCATCTTTAGTCTCGGTTGTAGCCACCAACTGGGACTAAAGATAATTTTCCGCTATTTCTAAATTTTTGTTGTCCCGGCTAGGGTTAAGAACCGATATAAAATTAAATAATCCATTAAATTGGGCCAAATTAATTTTATTACATATAGGTTTAAAACAATAACAAGTAATACGTTAAAATTCAATCAAATCACACAATTAATGAGAAAACATTTAAAATAGTTTAAAACTATTATTAAATTGTAATAATCATATATAATTAACATATGCCGATATAAAATTGTTTTAAATTGTAATTAACATATTCCTTTTGAAGCTCGAGGTTACATGGTAATCCTAGACATTGCACCTCTCTATGTGCTACTCTAAATATTGTTCCACTTTTGCCCCTCTCTATTTCTTCTTTCGATCGTTGTTGACCTTTTTTGGAAAAATTAATTTTTTTCTTTTTAATTTTTATATTTCTGATTGATTTAGGAGAACATGAGAGGTAACCACAGAAAATTTGAGCCTAAACAAGTGAAAGACGTGGCCGGTGAAAAATTCATAAGACACGCTCAGAATCAAAAGAAAGCTTTCGGGCTCAAAAAGGAAATCTTCTGAGCAGGTTTTGGGAAAATAAAATCGTCGTACCCAGCAAAGCAGGGGGATCCACCAGATGGTGTCAAAACCATTGAGTGTAAATGGGTTTTTAAGAAAAAGGCCGATATGGATGGAAATATTCACATCTATAAGGCGCGATTGGTGGCGGAAGGTTTTAAACAGATTCAAGGAGTTGATTATGATGAAACCTTCTCGCCCGTCGCAATGCTTAAATCTATTCGGATTATCCTAGCGATTGCTGCATATTTCGATTATGAGATATGGCATATGGGTGTCAAAACGGCTTTCCTAAATGGGAACCTAAGCGAGGATGTATACATGATACAACCTCAGGGTTTTGTCGATCCAGAATCGCCTGGAAAGATATGCAAGCTATAGAAATCCATTTATGGATTGAAGCAAGCATCTCGGAGTTGGAATATTTGTTTTGATGAAGTAATTAAAGGGTTTGGTTTCATCAAAAATGAAGAAGAGGCCTGTGTTTAGTTTTTCCATGAAAGACTTAGGGGAGGCAGCATACATATTGGGCATTCGGATCTATAGAGATAGATGCATGAGGCTAATTGGATTAAGCCAAAGTACATACATTGACAAGGTGTTTAAAAGGTTCAACATGCATGATTCCAAGAAAGGTTTCTTGCCCATGTCACATGGCATTAATCTTAGCAAGAATCAGTGTCCTCAGACACATGATGAGCGGAATAAGATGGGTATGGTTTCATATGCTTCAGCAATTGGATCCATCATGTATGCCATGCTTTGTACTTGCCCAGATGTCTCGTACGCTTTGAGTGCTACGAGGAGACGTTCTATTAAGAGGGGTGAAACTCATGCCATAAGATGATCTAAGTGCTCTTAGTCGAATCCACTTGAGTGAGATTTTTTGGAGCAATTTTTGTTTTTACCCTTTCCAAGGCAGAGAAACCCGATCGGAAGTTCGTCACAATCCACTTGAGTGAGATTTTTTGGAGCAATTTTTGTTTTTACCCTTTCCAAGGCAGAGAAACCCGATCAGAAGTTCCGGGGTTCAAAGCTGGAACTTCCGGACTTCATCACCTTGCAGCCACAAAATTCTCCCAAGTGTTGGTCGGAAATTTTGGCCGGAATTTTGTGTTGGCCACAAAATTCTCAAACCAAAACTTTCGGACAGTATTTCAGTTGAGTTTGTGAGTAACGGCTAGGTGACGTAATCCTCAACCTATAAATATCCCACCTTGTCCCAGTCCACTTTTGACCATCCAACTTTTGTTTTTGCCCCCTAGCCTCTCATGGAACGTCTCAATCGGAGTCCGTATGCGAAAGTTATGGCCATTTTAAAAACTGACTCCAAGATTAAGGACAAAATGGAAACAATGCGCGCAAAAACTTGTTACACGTGCACAAACTAGACGCGACGGTAGGGTTTGATGGAAACAAAGGGGGGAAACACACGAATTAGACTCTAACACGATCTAACCTAGACACGACGGACTCTGAAACTGAAATATGCAACGGCTATGGCACAAAAGGTTCTAGGACAGGAAAAACAAATGTGGTGGAGAGTGATACATCGATCCGGCTTCAGATCAAAAGATTCAACTCTTCAATCTTAGCACCACAACTCCTTTGTTTATCAACCGAGACATAGACACGGTTGACCTTGCCAAGAAGGCTAATCCCTGCCTGCGCAACGAATAACACAAGCAAGAGTGATTGGACCTTGCATGTCCAACGAAGGAATGTTGTGTGTACCCAAAGAAGTAATATTCTCATCATTGTAGATCCCTCCGATCTGTATAGTATCACCAAAACAATTTCACAAAAAAAATTATATTGAGAATCACTAGTTAAAAACAATATGGTAATTTGTAACTACAATGTAATGATTAAAGCTTCCTTCTATCTTCAATTACAAACATGGAAAAATGATAATATATATACTAAACTACTATCGATGTTAATTTCAAAGGCAAAATTAATTTTAAATAAAAATATTATCTCCACGTGTGTTAAAATGTGAAGATAAAAAAAAACATCTTCACTTTAGTCTCGGTTTGTGTTACCAACCAGAACTAAAGATCGTCACACAAACCGGGACAAAATATAGGATCTTTAGTCTCGATTGGTGTTACAAACTGAGAATAAAGATGTCCGTCAACCTAACAGATTCTGACAATAATCTAACCGGGACTAAAGACAATATTTAGTCCAGGTTGGTAACACCAATCGGGACTAAAGATCCTAGAGAGCCGATGCTTTTTTATTCGGGACTAAAAATGTTTTCTAGTATCGGTTCCTATTGGAACCGAGACTATTATGGATTTTGGCCAGTGGAACAAAGATAATTTCTCTAGTAGTGATTAGGGCCTATCTAGATTTGTAATACGAGGTGGTGTCTAATCCAGTAATAACTTGCTATATTTTTGGGATAGATGGAATACTGCCTAGTCTATAGGTCAACATGTGATAGTTATTGCGAATCTGGTTGACTATGGAGACAACAAGACCAGTTCATCAGCTACACTAAACGTGAAATTCCATCCATCAGGTACGACCAACCGGTGAACCGGCATGTCTCAAACAATTTACAAACACAGAATACTTCATCTCCAAGACATTGACATGCATGAATCATTATCCGTTCATCTTATACCATACTTTTCTTTTTAGATAATGAAAGTTTTATTGATCTTAGTCAATTATATCATGGTGATCCAATTGCACTGAGAACACTCCCGACGTAGGCATAGCTAAGATTCACACAACCAAAACACACACTCACACACTAAAAGAAAGGGATCATAGGGTGTATAAAGTACCATCAATCTTTAGACTAGATCACCACCCATGTTTCCGTGTAAAACATTCCTTGACCATCTTGTCCAATCATTGATAGGCCACACCCACTAGATCCTGCAAACCAGGCTTCTAAAGAATAATGGGTGTACGAAGCCAATGGGTGTTGGTATTTCTTATGACCACAGCTAAAATCCACAAGCGTACGGAATACCGTTGAAGCACTTCACCCAAGAGTATTCCAAGGGCATCAAGTTTCCAAGCGAATCAAACTTATGAGGAATGGTGTGGATTATCAAAGGGTCAGGTTCATCCAAGGACACCAAGAATAGGTAGGCGGAAGGTATAGAGATGATTTTTATGGTTGTGGCTCTAGATAGGTGGTAATTACTTTTACTTTATTTACTTATTTTGGGCGCCGACTTACTCTCGGTCTACCGAGTGACTCTGGCCTACAGCACTACGACGTACCCGAACGCGGAGGATTACAAAGGACGGACAGGCTATCACCACCTGCCGCCTACCTCTACAACCCGTGGAGTACGCGACAAACAAAGGTAAACTCTAGCCTAGACACCACGTCTATGCTATCGAATACTACTCTAGTCTCGGCCAAGAACACCCGTCTTTGTTTAGACTAGAGCATCCATGAATGGATGATGATCCCGTAAGTAAAAGCAGTAAAGTAAATTACTCAATGTAAAGTGTAGCAACCATAGTAAATCGTGAACATGTACTTTATTAGAAGCATTCGCCGAGGTACAAAGTCGGATGTCAGTGCCGAGATTCCCAGCACTCCTCCGGACTACCCCTCACTTTCTACCCTATTTTCTAAGTACCAGAGACCTAGTACTACGCCTTTGGAGTGGAGCTCTGATCTTCTTGAAGTGTGTCTTAAATAAAGTGAGGTGACCTCCTTATATAGTATTCATATGGCGGTTTGGAGTCGGTTTGTAACCGCCAAACTCCCATAACTGCCATTGTGAGAGGCTGAGGAAGCGCCACGTGTTCAGTGGAGGAGAGAGGAGACCACCATGGTTCGGCCAAACCCTGGTTAGTCTCCCTCTCCACCGTCTTTCACTGGTCTTTGACATGTGGGCCCCTAAGGCGGTTCCCGGGTGTTTGGCCCCACTTTAAGTTGGTTTCACCTGACTTATGGACCCTTCGATCTGCGGGAAGCTGACGTGGCGAGCATCGATTGGTCGGAGTTGTATTTCTTCGCCACGAAAACGTACTTCCACTTCATTTCGATATGTTATTCACCTGCATACAAAGAATCACCAACACTCATGGAAAGAGTTAGTAAATAACCCTATTGTTACGATGATGTGCATCGTGTGTTTAGTTTATACAGGGATCGATAGTCGGATTTTGGCAGTTAAGGACCGTCAACAAGCTCCCCCACACTTAGCCCTTTACTCGTCCTCAAGTAAATGTCGAGATATTAAGGTGGATCATGATAAATTTTGGTACAATACTAACATACATGTTATTCCTAGACTTATGCATATCTGTAAATATGGATTTATCTACCATGATATCCTAAGTTATTGAAAAATGGAACAGTCGAGATTTAAGACACTTTTGTTTCTTCTTCTTAAATGACTTGGGGTTTTTGAGAGGTTTTCAAAAAGAAAAACATAACTTTACTCCTCTGATGAATCTCTCATTGTGACACCCAGAAATTCAAACCAGAATTTCTGAAGCTAATTTGTGCATTCAATCCTCGTCTAGGAATCAGCCGAGGTACACAAATCAACAATTATTGATATTACAAAATCCATGTCTTAGAAATAGTATAAAAGATTACAAAAATGCAGAGGAAAAGAAAAGACTGGTTAAAACAAAACTTGACTCTTGCGACGGAACTCCAACACACCACAGGCAACCTTGACGTTGGACGGAAGCCTAATCCTCGTCGAAACCTTCCTCTGCCTCAACCTCTGGCTCTGGTGGGGAAAATTGAGCAAGACTGAGTACTACCCACTGTACTCAACAAGTCATACCGGAAGGGAAGGTATATTGCATGGTAACTCATAAGGAAGGATAGGGTTCCATTTGCATAAATAGAATTTCACAAATAATAATAGTTGAAAGCAGTAAAACAATAGTATATAATTAAACAATATTAAATAATCGATGTCCAAACGTTAAACCCAGGTTGCAACAGGCCCAACCATTCATCTATACTAGTCAAGTTCTATTAGTCATATTATTACTTAAATGAGACTAATCATGGTGAATCTGGTTGATCGCCCATAACCGTGGGCACGACTATTCGAATAATTTTTAACTCTAATCGGAGGTGTACAACTGTACCCACAAGACACTGCCCCACGACATGTTTTTTCGTGTCGGTGTACCACCATGATACCACGGAATGGGACTGTGACAGGACCTTTCGCATAACCCCTTCTAACCAATCGTACCACACCAAGGTTTCGCCCCCATTCCCATAAGGGCAATGGGCAGCCCCCCTCCCCCCCCAGGTGCCACGGTGAATCCACCAGCTGATCAACCCTTTTAATCAGGGTCGACCCAACTCCATCACATCCGACCGTCACTAGGGTACGTCAGCTAGAGACAACTACACTACAGATCCAGCCATTACCCATGTTGGCTTGTGGTATGCTCGGTAATTCTTCCAGGGTTTCCCGAGAACCGGTCCTTAACTGCCATGGGCACGAATATCCAAAACCATTGCACCCACTGCCCACCATTGTCATATTTTAATATTATTAACATAGTATCTCATACTTGACATGATCTATATAATAATCTCCACTGTAGTATTTAGATAATGTGATTCCCTTAATGAACTAATTGATCTAAGCCAGGCTAAGCATGTCCTAAACCAATATTTAGTCATATTGAACCCAAGTAATCAATGGTATAAGGTAAACAAATTCTATGGCCGAATACAATAGGCAAAATAGTCCCATGAAATGACATTCTAAATCAGATACAATATTTGAGAAAAAAAGACATTTAGATAAAATAGGTAAAATATGATCAATGTAAAGTATAACTTGCCTTGCTCGGAAGATTAGGGAACTTCTACGACTATTTCAAAGTAAACGGGATCGCCGGAATTACCGGAATCTACCTGACAAACAAAGCACTAAAAAAACATGCTAAAAGTCTACTGAAACAACACATAAATCTATTTTTAATGGATCGTCGTCGACGTAGGCGACGACGGTGGACGGTGGTGCGAGGTTCGGGAAGCGGCATGACATGGCGCTAGGGTTTTGGGTTGGCGTGCGACACTACGTTAAAGCGACCTAGGGTTGCGCCGGACCGAGAGAAGGGAGGGAGAGAACACACCGGACTTGGGGACGATGACGGCGGCGCATGGCAGCAGAAAATTGGGCATCGACGATTTAGGGCACTAATTATCTCGGGAAAAACGAAAACATGGGGTGGACGATCACGACTTCTTTTATAGGGGGATAGGAGACCGGATTAGGCTTGATTTGGCTGGGAATTTCTCATCGGTTGTTTGGATTCAAAGAGAGAGGCTGACGCCGATTCGGTTAGTGTTTGCGTGCCGCGTGAGGGGATAAGGCGACATGGGAGCGGCGGTGCGGTGCGGTGCGACGTGGCGTTGCAATTCGGGCATGGCGCGGGATGCGACCAAGTGCGACACGGACTGGCACGGGTGGCGCGGCTCTGGCCAACGCAAATGACGCGACGGCGGCGCGGGCTCGTCGCAGGGAGAGGGATGGGCCTAACAGGTGGGCCCCACCTGTCAGCGGCCCGAGCGTGCGGGGAGCGATGCTGGACTTCGGCGCGCGCGGGAGCGGCTGGTGGGCTACGGCCCTCAAGCGGGGAGGGAGGAGCTCGCGTGCGCGGCTAGGAGGAGTGGGCCGACGGCCCAACAAGGGAAATGGGCGGGAAAAGGACAAGGAAAAAAGAAAATAGGAAAATGAATTTCTTGGGACATAATTAATTCTGATAATTTGTTTAATTGGTTAAAAATTATTTCCAGTGCTCTAAAAATTCCACTAAAAAATCCAGTTAGTTTATTTTGACATGTAGAATTTAAGAAAAATCCTACCATGCTATTTTCACTTATTAAATGCATTTTAAAATTAATTGTTTGCTCTAGGTTAATTCAAAATTAAAATTCTTTTGGGGAATTATTTAAATGATTTTTAGAGGGCACAACTACAGGGTGTAACAAACCTTCCCCCGTTAAAAGGAATCTCAACCCCGAGATTCGAAGATGCTGGCGAAAAGGTATAGGTGAGCGGCCTTCAACTCACCTTCTCTTTCCTAGGTAGCTTCTTCTTCTTCTGAGTGGTGAGTACACTGGACTCTATAGAATCTGATAACCTTGTTTTGAGTTCTTCTCTCACTAGTTTCAAGGATACGAGCTGGTTTCTCTACGTAGGTCAAATCCTCTTTGATCTCAACCTGGTCTGGACTCGCCTATTCTTCTGGTACTCTCAAATATTTTTTAACTAAGAAACATGGAATACGTCATGAATACCAGCCATGTTAGATGGAAGCTCGAGCTGGTAAGCGAGTTCCCCTCGGCGTTCCCGAATTCTATATGGTCTAACAAAACGTGGTGCCAACTTGCCTTTGGTTTGGAAACGGTGCACTCCCCGAAGCGCTATGACCCGAAGATACACATAATCCCCTGCTTCAAAAGTGAGATCTCTTCGACGGTTGTGTGTGTAGCTCTTCTACCGAGACTGCGCAATCCTCAACCTTTCCTTAATTGTTTGGACTTTTGCTTCTACTTCACTTATCACTTCCATTCCAAACAACTAACACTCGCCAGTCTGATCGCAGAAAAGTGGTGTACGACACTTCCGTTCGTACAATGCCTCAAACGGTGCCATTTGCATAATTCTGCATAAGGCAAACTCTTGTCCCATGCTCCTCCAAACTCAAGCACACATGCTCTCAACATATCCTCCAAAATTTGGTTTACTCTCTCGGTTTGACCATCAGTCTGTGGGTGATAACCTGTACTAAAGTTCAACCGAGTATCAAGCTCTTCTTGCAACTTCTTCCAGAACTTGGAAGTAAACTGACTTCCTCGGTGAGACATGATCTTCTTAGGCACCCCGTGTAAGCACATGATCCTAGCAAGGTAAAGTTCTGCTAACTTCTTTCTCGAATAAGTGGTATGCACGGGATGAAATGAGCCACCTTCATGAGTCGATCCACGATGACCCAAATTGAATCATGTCTCGACGATGTTCGAGTTAACCCTGTGATGAAATCCATTCCAATCTCTTCTCATTAACATTCTGAGATTTGGAGGGGTTGTAACAGTCCTATGGGCCGTTGATGTTTTGCCTTGGCTCGCTGACAAACATCACACAGTGCAACGAATTCAACAATTTCTTTCCTCATACTGACCGACCTAAACTTATCCTTGAGATCTTGATGCATCTTTGTACTCCCCCGATGGATTGAATATTGGGTCTGATGAGCTTCCGTGAGTATCAGATTCTTCAATTCTTTGTCTTTTGGTACACACAATTTTTTTCGCATCCGGATTGTTCCATGCTCGTCTTTAGTGAAGTTGCGAGCTTTTCTGACTCTCATGTTCTTCTTGAGTTCAGCTATCACAGGATCTGATGCCTGAGCAGCTCGAATTTGGTCTATGAGAGTTGGTTGAGCTTCAAGAGCGGCCACAAACCCAAATTCCACGATTCACAGGTTTAGGTGCTCAAATTCTTGCTGCAACTAGTTACACATTCCCTCCGTGTTAATGGTGTTGCAGTAACTTTTTTGGCTCATAGCATCTGCTACCACATTGGCCTTGCCAGGGTGATAGTGTATTCCCAAATCATAATCTTTGATCAGTTCCAACCATCTTCGTTGATGAAGGTTTAAATCTGGTTGTGTGAAGATATACTTTAAACTTTTATGATCCGTGTATACTTCACAACGGTTGCCAATCAGGTAGTGCCGCAAGATCTTCAAGGCATGGACCACTGCGGCTAACTCCAGATCATGGGTTGGATAGTTGTTCTCATGTGGAGGCAACTGACGAGAGGTGTATGCAACCACCTTGCCATCTTGCATCAAGACACATCCTAGCCCTTGGCGAGACGCATCACAATACACTTGGAAATCCTTGGTTGGATCTGGCAATATAAAGACTGGCGCAGACACCAACTTCTTCTTAAGATCTTCAAAGCTTTTGTTGTTAGTGATATGCCCTAGAGGCAACATGGAGATGTTGGATATCATGGTCAATGTTTATGTATAAATGAATAAAGTGTTATTCAGTTCCATGAAATAGATAACTTGTATTGATCATAAGTGCGTGTATTATTTATGAGACTCTTTATGTATGAATCTATTTCTAAACGATCCCTGATCACATGTCATATTGTTGGAACAAATATGATGCTAAGATCGACATGTTTATTGATTCATGATCATGTCTCATAGATCATGGTATGGAGATACCAAATCAATATATGTGGACATGTGTTAGAGAACACATTGTTGGATAGACCCACCATGAGACACTACAGGAATTAATGTGCCATTAGTTGGTCTCAAGTAGTGTTGGTGCAAAGTCCTTAGACCTGAGATCTGAAGGGTTACGCGGAAGCTACGCTAGCCGAAAACAAAAATTTTTCTACCGCGCAAACTAGGAACACTTGCAAGTAAGGGCTGATAGATCGTTACCGATTGGAGTATGCAGCGGAAACAGCCAATCGGCGCTATCCGATCCGGAACAGTGTAGCCGATTCCCGCAAGCTGACAGCCGATACCCGGGGACAGCCGATTCGCACATGCTGTATCCGATCTGAGTCGTCCGACTGTGTTCTCGCGCCTCGCTCCGATGCGCTCGACCGCAGCCGATTTCTCCACAGCCGATGAACAGCGCGCAACGTAGCAGTGCCTCTACCGGTATCCACACGTCCGGGGACAGAACGCCGAACACCCGTGTGCTAGCACGCGATGCAAGGCTAGGGTTTGGCTAGAAAGTGGGGAGGGTTTCCGTGGAGATTGATCTCGGCAACTTCTGTTGCGGATTCTGTTCAATGCAATCCAATTGACATGCTACAGCTCTCCACCCCTCCCTCCTTTATATAGAGTTAGCCAACTGGGACTAGTGGCCGATCAGGACTCTATTTTGAATCGGATCCTATCCTAATCTCATAGAGTCGGCCGCCCATGCGTCGTAAGCCCATAGGACTCTATCCGATCGGATCCCTATCCGATCGAGTCGTATCCGAGTCCAAATCGAATTCCTGTTCTTATCCCCTTAAGCGTGCGACCCTATAGGTTCAGGTATACTCGGTTTTGGCTATAGTCCAACTTAGCCGATCGTCGGCTCGAGTCCAACTTCGCCGATGCACCAACGCGGCGCCTAGCAAAGACATATTGACACCATAGTATACAAGAATATAATATCGGCTCGAACCTGTAATGTGTACACGAATCCCTTTGCCTCACGATACCAATTAAGCTATAGGCAAGATGTGTGCCATCCCTTCAATAGCTTAACCATTCACTCGAACCGTATTGGATTATCCGTCCGTTGATTGACTCCTCAATCAACTTAGCATGGCCATGTATTTCATAATCCATTACCTCGAGGGCCCAGAGATATCTCTCCAAAGGAGGGGCAAATTCCATCTTGATCACTCACATCCCACTCCATGTTTCATAGCAAACCCGAAAACTACCTTTATAACTACCCGAGCACGGAATAGCATTTGGTAGTCCCAAAGTAGGCTACTACACATGTTGGAATCCATGGTGATCTCGGTCTAAGGACTTTGTACCAACACTACCCGAGACCAACTACCGGCACATTAACTCCCGTAGTGTCTCATGGTGGGTCTATCCAACAATGTGTTCTCTAACACATATGTCCATGTTTATTGATTTGGTATCTCCATACCCATGATCTATGAGACATGATCATCAATCAATAAACTGATCTTAGAATCATATTTGTTCCAACAATATGACATATGATCGTGGGATCGTTTAGAAATAGATTCATACATATAGAGTCTCATAAATAAGTCACGTACTTATTGATCAATACAAGATGTCTATTTCATGGAACTGAATAACACTTTATTCATTTATACATAAACATTGACCATGATATCCAACATCTCCATGTTGCCTCTAGGGCATATCACTAACAATCTCCCACTTGCACTAGAGTCAATCATGTAAGTATCTAATACCCATTGCTCTTGTGTGCGCCTCATGCTTCGGCCGAGGGAGAGGTTTTGTCGCGGATCGGCTATGTTGAGATCCGTGTGCCTTTGCATATCTTGACATCACCTCTATCCACTATCTCGCGGATGAAATGATATTGCCGAAGTATGTGTTTGGACTTCGATGTGACCTCGGCTCCTTGGCTTGCGCAATGGCTCCACTATTATCACAATAGAGAGACATTGGACCGGTCGTACTAGTCATCACACCAAGCTCGAAACGAATTTCTTGATCCAAACAGCCTCCTTTGCAGCTTCCAAGCAGCAATGTACTCGTCCTCCGTTGTAGAGTCAGCAACGTATCCCGCTTGGAACTCTTCCACTGATCGCGCTCCATTCAGCAGTAACACGAACCCAAATTGCGATCTACAATCATCCTTGTCCGTTTGGAAGCTAGCATCGGTGTAACCACTTACAACGAGCTCTTCTTCATCTCCATAGACTAGGAACATATCCTTAGTTCTTCTCAAGTACTTAAGGATATTCTTACTGGCAATCCAGTGACCTTCACCGGATCTCGACGTATCCGCTCGTAGCACTCAAAGCGTACGAGACATCCGGGCGTGTACAAAGCATGGCATACATGATGGATCCAATTGCCGAAGCATATGGAACCATACCCATCTTATTCCGCTCATCATGTGTCCGAGGACACCGATTCTTGCTAAGATTAATGCCATGTGACATGGGCAAGAAACCTTTCTTGGAATCATGCATGTTGAACCTTTTCAACACCTTGTCAATGTATGTACTTTGGCTTAATCCAATTAGCCTCTTGGATCTATCTCTATAGATCCGAATGCTAATATGTATGTGCTCCCTAAGTCTTTCATGGAAAACTATTTTTCAATGAAGACTTGACGGATTCTAGCATAGGGATATCATTTCCAATCAACAATATGTCATCCACATATAAGATTAGAAATACAATTGCGCTCCCACCGACCTTTGTTAAACACAGCCTCTTCTTCGTTTTTGATGAAACCAAACCCTTTGATTACTTCATCAAAACGAATATTCCAACTCCGAGATGCTTGCTTCAATCCATAAATGGATTTCGTAGCTTGCATATCTTTCCAGCGATTCGGATCGACAAAACCCTGAGGTTGTATCATGTATACATCCTCGCTTAGGTTTCCATTTAGGAAAGCCGTTTTGACATCCATCTGCCATATCTCATAATCGAAATATGCAGCAATCGCTAGGATAATCCGAATAGATTTAAGCATTGCGACGGCGAGAAGGTTTCATCATAATCAACTCCTTGAATCTGTTTAAAACCTTTCGCCACCAATCGCGCCTTATAGATGTGAACATTTCCATCCATATCGGCCTTTTCTTAAAAACCTATTTACACTCAATGGTTTTGACACCATCAGTGGATCAACCAAGTTCCAAACTTGATTATCGTATATGGATTCTATTTCGGATTTCATGGCTCCAAGCCACTTGTTTGAATCGGGTCCCACCATCGCTTCCTCATAGGTCTTAGGTTCATCGTTGTCCAACAACAATATATCATGTTGTTCCGCACCTGTGTACCTGTCAGGCGCACGACGTGATCTTTCAGACCTCCGTGGGGCTGGTGTATCTACAATTGGTGGCGCAACACTTTGGTCCTCCCTGTTGTGGTTCGTGGTTGCTGAAACATTTTCCGGTGTTTCTTGAACTTCTTCAAGATGCACCCTACTCCCACCAACCCTTCTTGAAAGAAACTCTTTCTCCAAGAAGACACCATGTCGGGCGACAAACACTTTGCCTTGTTCCCGATTATAAAAGTAATATCCCTTAGTTTCCTTAGGATATCCCACAAAGAAGCACTTGTCGATTTGGGTGTGAGCTTGTCGATCAGAACGTTTTACATAAGCTTCGCATCCCCACATTTTGAGAAAAGACAAACTAGGGGTTGCCCCTGTCCATATCTCATATGGTGTCTTTTCAACCGACTTCGATGGAACTCTATTTAGCGTGAGCGCACTGCTTTCAAGAGCGTATCCCCGTAAGGATAACGGAAGATCACTTTGGCTCATCATCGACCGCACCATGTCCAACAAGGTGCGATTTCTCCGCCTCGACACTCCGTTCCATTGTGGAGTTCCCGGCGGAGTCAACCGTGGAACAATTCCACAATCTTTCGATGATTACCAAACTCTTGGCTCAAGTATTCTCCTCCACGATCCGATCGTAGAAACTTGATTGTTTTTCCTAAATGATTCTCAGTACTTCATTATGGAATTCTTTGAAATTTTCAAAGGATTCGGACTATATGCCTCATTAAGTAGATATAACCATATCTACTAAAGTCATCAGTAAAGGTAATGAAGTACCGATAACCACCTCGGCCGTTGAGCTCATTGGTCCATATACATCGATGTACGAGTGCGAACAAGTCACTTGCTCTCTCACCGTGTCCCGTGAAAGGTGCCTTTGTCATCTTACCAAGTAAACAAGACTCGCATGTCTCAAATGATTCAAAATCAAAAGAGTGAAGCAATCCATCCTTATGGAGCTTCTCCATGCGTTTCTTATTTATATGGCCTAAGCGACAATGCAAGATAAATGTCGGGTTTATATCATTAGAGAGTTGCCTTTTCGTATTAATGTTATAGATGGGAGACACTTCAAGATTCAAAACGTATAATCCATTCACCAATGGAGCATGAAAATAGAACATATCTCTCGAGATATATTGAACAACCATTGTCCATTGATCTAAAATCATATCCTTCCGCTTGCAAACATGAAGCGGAAATAACGTTTTGACATAGTGTTGGAACACAATAACAATTATTTAATTCCAAAACTAATCCCGAAGGTAGATGAAGTGGTATTGTGCCGACAAAGAATCGTAGCAACGCTTGCTCCATTGCCGACGCGCAGATTCACCTCGCCCCTTCTCAATCCTCTACTTCTTCTCATTCCCTGCAACGATTTGCAAATATGAGCTACTGATCCGGTATCAAATACCCAAGAGTCAGTAGGTGAAGTAGCAAGATTAATGTCTATAACATTAATACCTGAAGCAGAAGTCGTACTTTGCTTCTTTTTGAGATCCTCCATGTACTTCTTGGGTTCCTCTTCAAGTGGCCTGTCTCCTTGCAATAGAAGCAAACGGCATCGATGCCGCCGACCCCTTCTTGCCCTTCTTTGCATTGGAGGCACTCGCGATCTCATCGGGAGTTAACTTCCTCTTGGTGCAAAGCTTCTTGACAGTGGTTTGCGCTTAGCCTTCGCATCATCATCACATGATGACCGTTTTTCTGGATACTCTCCTCAGCTGTCTTTAGCATCCCATGCAATTCAGCCAAGGTTCTATCCATATTGTTCATGTGATAATTTAATATGAATGGCTCGAAGCTCGGAGGGAGCGACTGGAGAATCACATCAGTAGCCAACTCTTGGCTAAGGGGAAAACCTAGTTTTTCCAGACTCTCAATGTAGCCAATCATCTTTATCACATGCGGACTGACGGGATTCCCTCAACAAGCTCGCACGCAAACAAGGACTTTGAGGTGTTGAACCTCTCGGCCCGAGCTTGGTTCTCAAACATACCACGCATCCCCGAATAATAGTGTGAGCATCGCTGCTCTCATATTGCTTCTGAAGCTCAGGGGACATTGTAGCAAGCATGAGACAGCTTATATCTAGGGCATCATTAGTGTGCTTCTCGTAAGCTCTCCGTGCAGTTGCAGTGGCATTATTAGGCAAATCCTCCCGGATAAGGTACTTCAAGAACGTACTCCTTATGCTCTTGCTTGAGAACAATTCTCAAGTTGTGATACCAATCCATAAAGTTTGTTCCATTTAATTTTTCCTTTTCGAGAATAGATCACAAATTAAAGGTACTGGGTGTAGTATTAGCCGCCATTTATTCTACAATGTAAAAGCAAAGTTTAGCACAATGTTTATGCTATGTCTATTGTTAAACAATTTAACATTAGACTCCCATTACGTATTTTACACCTTCCCTATAGGTTACGTATTGGGTCAAGATCCACATGTTAGTTAATTTCTAGTGAGCTTTGGCATCACCGCTAGAAGATTAATAACATCGGTAAGCAACTCCTTGCTAATCACATCTCTATGTGACTCTTGTTGTTGGTGTGGCATCTCCATGCCCCGACCCCAACCTATGCCCCAAGGCCCAAAACTGTTTTAATAGCCTTGTTAAGTAAACCAAATGCTCCCGCCGTATATGTCCGACATATACCCCTCGTGTTATGATAGAGAATGGCACTCTGCTTTGGTAGACCCACCATTGACGAGCATAACGGTGACGGGTGCAACATTTGGAAGGGCATCATTACTACTTAATTTTGTGAGGGATGCTATTCTATCAAACAAACATATCACATATATGAAAGCAAGTAGAATAGATTGAAATAATATGGCACCCTTCACATGGTGATCTCCATCTCCATGCCGGTGTAGAGGATCTCCATCTTCATCACCGTTCTTCCGAGTGCCGAATGCTTGATTTCTTCAAACTAAGCTACTACTATAGAAGCTCTAATTGAAGATTACATCGACTCGTAGGTTGTGAAAGAATATTACAAGCATTGCACGTATGAAAGAATATTACAGGATTGCACATATGAAAGAATATTACATGCATCACATGCATCTCATACATCTCATAAATACAATAGGGCCATACCATCTCAAAGCATTCTCTGCAAAAACAAGTTAGGCGTAGAAACGTTTTCTACCTATCGCAGAGATACGGCACCGAGACGACCTATAAGGGGGTACGCACACGGCGCGAGATACACCACACGAAATTCATAGATCCAATCTATGAAATCGCTTACGGAAACCATATCGGCATAATCATATTATGCCGTCCCGATACACTATCAAGGGAGATGGTTTGCGTAGGCGCGAGGCAGCAAACAAGATCGGACTACGAGATAGCTTCGGCATAATCACATTATACCGTTCCGATACACTATCAAGGAACGCTATCTCGAAGCCGACTCAAACCGAGTTCTATGGATATTGCTTCGACGTAATCACATTACGTCGTTCCGATACACTATCAAGGAACGCAATTACCATCAACTCTCCTCAAAAATCGCGTAAAACCGATTGATCTAATCAACCCGTGCGCAAAACTTGTTCCGATCCAATCTAAAACCCGAACTAAGCAAGATTAGCTCGATACCACCTAAGGGTTACGCGGAAGCTACGCTAGCCGAAAACAAAAATTTTTCTACCGCGCAAACCAGGAACACTTTCAAGTAAGGCCGATAGATCGTTACCGATTGGAGTATGCAGCGGAAATAGCCAATCGGGCTATCCGATCCGGAACATGTAGCCGATTCCCGCAAGTTGGCCGATACCCGGGACGGCCGATTCGCGAGATGCTGTAGCCGATCCGAGTCGTCCGATGTGTTCTCGCGCCTCGCTCCGATGCGCTCGACCGCAGCCGATTCCTCCATAGCCGATGAACGGCGCGCAACGTAGCGGCGCCTCTACCGGTATCCACACGTCCGGGGACCGAGAACACCGAACACCCGTGTGCTAGCACGCGATGCAAGGCTAGGGTTTGGCTCGAAAGTGGGGAGGGTTTACGTGGGGAGGGTTACGCGGAAGCTACGCTAGCCGAAAACATAAAACTTTTCTACCGCGCAAACCAGGAACACATGCAAGTAAGGGCCGATAGATCGTTACCGATTGGAGTATGCAGCGGAAATAGCCAATTAGGACTATCCGATCCGGAACGTGTAGCCGATTCCCGCAAGCCGAGAGCCGATTCCCGGGGACAGCCAATTCACAAATCAGCCGATTCGCCGATGCCGCAGGCCGATCCGAGTCGCCGACCACGTTCTTGTTGCCGATCGCCGCAGCCGCCTCGCTCCGATTGCAGCCAATTCGTAGCCGATCAACGGCGCGCAACGTAGCGCGCACTGCACGGTATCCACACGTCCGGGAACGAACGCCGAACACCCGTGTGCTAGCACGCGATGCAAGGCTAGGGTTTGGCTCGAAGGTGGGGAGGGTTTCCGTGGAGATTGATCTCGGCGCAATGCAATGCAACCGATGTGTCGCAGCTCTCCACCCCTCGCCCCTTTATATAGAGTTGGCCTACTGGGACTAGTGGCCGATCAGGACTCTACTTTGAATCGGATCTCATCCGAATCTCATAGAGTTGGCCGCCCATACGTCGTAAGACCATAGGACTCTATCCAATCGGATCCCTATCCGATCGAGCCGTATTCGAGTCCAACTTGAATGCTTGTTCTTATCCCCTTAAGCGTGCGACCCTGTAGGTTCGGGTATACTTGGTTTCGGCTATAGTCTAACTTAGCCGATCATCGGCTCGAGTCCAACTCAGCCGACCTGTCAATAGCGGCGCCTAGCAGCACATATTGACATCATAGTATACAAGAATATAATATCGGTTCTGAACCTGTAATGTGTACATAAATCCCTTTGCCTCACAATACCAATTAAGCTATAGGCAAGATGTGTGCCATCCCTTCAATAGCTTAACCATTCACTCGAACCGTATTGGATTATCCGTCCGTTGATTGACTCCCCAATCAACTTAGCATGGCCATGCATTTCCATAATCCATTACCTCGAGGGGCCCAGAGATATCTCTCCAAAGGAGGGGCAAATTCCATCTTGATCACTCACATCCCACTCCATGTTTCATAGCAAACCCGAAGACTACCTTTATAACTACCTAGTTACGGAATAGCGTTTGGTAGTCCCAAAGTAGGCTACTACACATGTTGGAATCCATGGTGATCTCAGGTCTATGGACTTTGTACCAACACTACCTGAGACCAACTAATGGCACATTAATTCCTGTAGTGTTTCTTTGTGTGTCTATCCAACAATGTGTTCTCTAACACATATGTCCATGTTTATTGATTTGGTATCTCCATACCCATGATCTATGAGACATGATCATCAATCAATAAACATGCCGATCTTAGAATCATATTAGTTCCAATAATATGATATATGATTAGGGATCATTT
Organism: Oryza australiensis; assembly: GCA_019925245.2. Lineage (NCBI taxonomy): Eukaryota > Viridiplantae > Streptophyta > Magnoliopsida > Poales > Poaceae > Oryza > Oryza australiensis. The sequence continues at coordinate 317,301 of JAIFGZ020000500.1, forward strand.
AGAAATAGATTCATACATATAGTCTCGTAAATAAGTCACGTACTTATTGATCAATACAAGATGTCTATTTCATGGAACTGAATAACACTTTATTCATAAATACATAAACATTGACCATGATATCCAACATCTCCATGTTGCCTCTAGGGCATATCACTAACACGTTGCCATTAACATCATGGTTATTATTGTTCCCTGAGTGCCCGTTGTTGCCGTTAGCTCCACTAGTCTTGGTATTCACCATCTGGAGAAGCCGACCGAACAAAGAGAGAAGAAGAAAAACATACTGACTTAGAAACTAAACTTTATTATTTGAATTAACTGCATTGTTCTAATCTTAATTGAAACAAGTAAAACTCACGCAACATCCTTAATTGGACAGCCATACCACACTTGGTATATACTGCCAGCTACCCCACACACAACAAACCTAACACATAGCAACTACCAAGAAGACAAACTAAACAAAACGGTAAAACTAAGGGTAACGACTCTAGCGATCCGAACGGCTCCTGTGATTGGTGTAGTCGAAACTGCTCTCCTAGGCATCCTCTTCTTCCTCGGAATGACTCCGAGAGTCTTCCATATCCACATCTTCACTTGGGTCCTCGGAGGTAGAGCAGCTGCTAGAGCTAGAAGCTGTGATCCACCCGTGTAACGCCCTAAAAATCAGAGAATTTAAAAACCAAAAAATTAAAAATCGGAACTTACAAAAACTTTTGCTTGATGCTTCTTGATCGTGTATATTGCTTTTTATTTGCTAGCTTGGTTGCATGAATTTATATGTGAACGATTCATCTCGATGTTTGTGAAAAACCAAGTGATTTGGCTTTCTGTTAGGGAGAAAAATCTCGAAGTCTAAGGTTTGGAATTTTAAAATAAAATAGGATGTGAGGTAAATTTATAAAAATGTGTGTTTGGAAAATAAAATATAAATAGGTGATTGTAGAATATTAATTAGGAAATAAAATGGGCAATAAAATATTTTAATGGATTTATATAAAATCTAGAAATTAGTTGGAATAAAAAATGGTGAAATTATGAATTTAAGAAAAAGGATTAAATTAAATATGGTGATATATATTTTTAAATAAATAAAGTTGGTGAAAAGTTTGAAAATATATTTTTAATTAATTTTGGGAATACTATATTTTTGTTTGGAATATTTAGAGTAAAGGAAAATAGGAATTTGAAAATAGAATTGAAAAATCGGGAAAAATCAAAATCGGACTGTTTATTGGTCAAAAGGTGCTCGACGCCGACGCCCCGGCCTCGCGCCCACCACGCGTCGCCGCCGGTACAACGTCATGCGCCGCGCGCCAGAAGCCATACGCTCCGTCGCCTTCGGCTCGCCCGTACGCACCGCCCATGCCACGCCCCGGCCCCACCCGCGCCATGCGCTGCCTCCGCCACGCGTTTCCGCCGTGCGCCGCGCCCGTGCCCGCAACCCGTCGCCGCCGCGTCGGACCCCGCACCCGCGCCCACCACCCGTCGCCACCATACCCCAACCCTGTCCGCGACCTCACCACGTGCCGCCCGTTCCATGCCCGGCCCCGCGCGTCGCCGCATTTGCCGCGTCGGCCCGGCTACCGCGCCGCGTGCTGCCGCCGTACCACGCCAGGACCCCCACCATCACCCTGTTCATTCCCCTCCCGGCTGCGCCTATAAAGTGGCCCCTCTCCCCCTCTATTCCCCCCACATCACCGTCGTCCCTCGCCGTACCTTCGCCGTTTTCCCCGCGCCGTTCCCGCCGCAACCCTATCCACCAAACGCCGCGTCGCCGTGAGCCCCACCGCCGTGCGCCGGAGCACCACCGCCCTCCCGCGCCGCCGTCGCGGTAAGCCGAGCCGCCATCTTTTCCCCTCGCTTGCGCCGGTTGCCGGCCACAACACGAAAGAGAGAGTGAGCAGCCTGGTCGAACACACCGGCGGGCGGTGAATAGTGACAGAGGAAAAGAAAAGAAAAGAAAAAGAGAAAAAAAGGAAAAAGGAAAATAGAGAAAAATGGGGAAAAATTTTGGAAAAATAGGAAAAGTATTTAGAAAGGATTTGGGAAAATGTTTGGGCAAAAATATATTGTTTTCTCGTATATTTTTCTCGAGCAAATTCAAAAATTGAAATCGGACTTTTGGAGATTTTGTTTCGCGTCGTTTTAATCCGGATTTTGTTCATTTCTTTCCCGCCATTTGAAATATGTTCCTTTTAGTGCTCGAACCATTCAAAACCTCGAGTACAAAACCCCTCCGTAGGTATTTCTAAACTTATTTTCTCAAATAAATGTGATCGACGTTTTGCGAAAACCCTAGGGCATCAACTCGTTTTCAAACTCGGATTTTACCCTAACAACCCTCATCCGAAACTCGAGTAGAATTCTAGGCTAAACGTTTGGAGTCATTCTTATGGTTCTTTTCGATCTCTTGGTATTTTATTGAATTTCGATCGAATTCAATTGATCTTTCGCACGTACGGATAGCAACCGAGGGAGCGAGCACCGACTACGTTGAAGACCCCGGCCAACAAGTGTGCGAGCAAGGCAAGTCTACACATCCCTTTGAGCATATTGATCCTACTTTGCGAAATGATATTGCTTTCAATTACAAATTGCATGCTATACACAAATGAGTACCTATACTTGATATACCCCGCCTTGATATTGAATACCCTTGGAAATATTCTTTGTAACCTTCGATGTGATATGACCGGAGGCTAACTTCGATAAAATGCTTAGCCACGCTTATACTAGATTCTTGCATACTCATGATTTTACAAATAAGCCTCGTGCTTGGGCAACTATCTTTGGGAAGATAGTTGAGACACGGCAAGTGGAGACATGAGCGCCACATTGCCTCGATCATGTTGGAAATAGCTTTGATCAAAAAAATGAAAATACAAACCAATGTTTTCGGGGCGGATGGATGGATTTGGGTGGTTTTCCGGGAAAGGCTAGTACCATTCCTGGTCAATTAAGGACCGAGCCATGAGACTTACAACTTAGAGCGAACCAAGTACAACCGTACTTCTCGAATGGGTATAGACCTAGCGAGTAGATAGCCGAGCGGAAGCAGATCCCCGCATAGTGGTTCGGTGTAAGTGTTGAGTTAGGGACCTACCAAGGGTAGTGTGCCCATGATTATGATGAGATGAAAGGCTTTATGTGAATAGTAACCTGAACCTAACGATGACTTAAAGATTAAGTGAGTTTTCTCTCTTACCTCGGGAACGCCGTAACTCCTCTCACTGCTAGGAAATGATGGCTAGAGTGCATGAGGACTTAATTTCATGGAGCGGGTACGCCAAAGTGAGGTTATCGAAAGGCTTTGTCGTGACCGTCCCATATAGAGGGATGTAAGCTCATTCAATGAGTAGTTGCGGAGTACGGGTAAAGTGTACATCCACCTGCAGCGTGAGTCAATCAATCTATTCGAATAGCCGTGCTCGCGGTTAATGAGCGATGTGTCAAGTTTCTCCCGTGGCTAGACTCTTAAACTTTAAAATGATGGGTTGGTATGCATAATGATTTTGTTAGCTGGTGGACTTAACTTCTCAACCAGCGAGGAGGGATAGACTCCCCAGAAAACCATGACGAACCGGAGATGGGAAACCATCCTTGGTATCATGATGGATGATGATGTAACCGTCGCCGATTTAATATATTCGGAACTAAAACTTGACTGCTAGATGTTAGGCTTGTGAAATGATTTGTGAAAATCGGCATTGTGCAAATGAACCTTAGCCATCCTTTGAATGACCCCGTCATGTGCACCATTCCATGTCGGCTTTTCGAGTACGTTGTGTACTCACCCTTGCTATACACACAAACTTCGGATGAAGGAAACAAAGAACCTGGAAGACCCCTATGCTTACTACCAGGAGGAATGAAGACAATGGAGCGCGCGAGGTCTTAGTCCCCAGTCGTTGCTTGTGGCAATCGACATGCCGCTACTTTCCATCTGCTTATCTCATCTAAACTCTGATTTGGTTGAATTTGGACCCATAGGTCCTATATGTATTGGATATTGCCTTCGGGCCTATTATTGTAATAAGTCGTTGTAAGACTATTCGTGCAC